>CAUYUJ010006647.1:37500-52174 GCA_963575745.1 Prorocentrum cordatum
GCCTAAGGCCCCAGAGGGAAGGTTGCATGGCGGCCTCGCCCCATTTCGGTACACCCCTCTGGCCCCATAGGGAGCTAGCTCCACCTAAGGCCCCAGAGGGAAAGGTTGCATGGCGGCCTCGGGCCACGTCGGCACACCCCTCACACGCTTCGTGTTCCCACAGGGAGCTCCACCGAAGGCCCCAGTGGCAAGGTTCGCATGGCGGCGCTGCCCGATTTTGACACACACCCCTCACACGTTTCGTTGCCAGGTAGGGAGCTCCACCGAAGGCCCCAGTGGCAGGGTTCGCATGGCGGCTTCGGGCCATTTCCGCACACCATTCACGAGGAACGTGGCCCCATAGGGAGCTCCACTGAAGGTCCCAGAGGGAAAGCTTGCATGGCGGCCTCGGGCCATTTCGGCGCGCCCCTCACGAGAATCGTGGCCCAATGGGAGGTCCACTGGAGGCCCCAGTGGCAGGGTTCGCATGGCGGCCTCGGGCCAGTTCCGCACACCCCTCACGAGGATCGTGGCCCCACAGGGAGCTCCACCGAAGGCCCCGGTGGCAGGGTTCGCATGGCGGCCTCGGGCCATGTCGGCACACCTCTCACGAGGAGCGTTGCCACGTAGGAGCTCCACCGAAGGCGCCAGTGGCAGTCTCCCTCATGGCTCTCAGAGCCCTTTCCTGCTTCTGCTCCTCTGTCATGGGGACGGCGTCCTCGTCGTCGTCGACGCCCGTGACCACCGAAGGCCCCAGTGGCAGGGTTCGCATGGCGGCGCCGCCCCATTTTGGCACACCCCTGGCACGTTGCGTGGCCCCATGGGGAGCTCCACCGAAGGCCCCAGTGGCAGGTTTCGCATGGCGGTGCCGCCCCATTTTGGCACACCCCTCACATGTTTCGTGGCTCCATAGGGAACCGAAGCCCCCAGTGACAGGGTTCGCATGGCGGCGCCGCCCCATTTTGGCACACCCCTCACACGTTTTGTGGCCCAGTAGTGGGTTCCACCGAGGGCCCCAGCGGCAGGGTTCGCATGGCGGCGCCGCCCCATTTTCGCACACCCCTCACACGTTTTGTGGTCCCATAGGGAGCTCCGCCGAAGGCCCCAGTGGCAGGGTTCGCGTGGCGGCGCCGCCCAATGCTGGCACACCCCTGACGCGCTGCGTGGCCCCATGGGGAGCTCCACCGAAAGCCCCACTGACAGGGTTCGCATGGCGGCGCTGCTCGATTTTGGCACACCCCTCACACGTTTCGTGGCCCAATAAGGGGTCCCACCGAAAGCCCCAGTGGCAGGGTTCGCATGGCGTCGCCGCCCGATTGTGGCGCACCCTTCCCACGTTGCGTAGCCCAATAGGGGGTTCCACCGAAGACGATACTCACCATTGCGGCACTCACAGCTGCATGCGGGTCTCTTGCCCGGCTATTTTTTTGGGGGGGAGGGGGGGGGCGTTCTGCGCCGGCGGCGGGCGCCGAATTTCAGCTTCGAGGCGGGCATGCCCCTTTACAGGAGGATATTCAAGAAGAGTGAACAAGTAGTCAGGGGAGCATTGGCAATTGTTTGGGTATTATTTTCAATCCGTAAGGGCGTCGCCCCTTGCCGCCGGCCCCCTCTATCAGAGTGGGATATATCAGAGTCGCGTCGGTGCATCTCGGCGCTGCCTTGGCGCATTTGGGAACATGCGGGGGCGGACAGGAATCATCAACGCATCTTGAGACGTCGGCGTTATCCTAGTGGCCTTCGGCCCCTTCCGCCACCGTTTCTGGGTTGTGGGTCTAAGGCCGCCGGTATATGTGTTGGGGTTTCGAGGGGGGTCTTTCGGGGGCCTCTTGGAGGCGGTTCTGGCGCCTCTTGACGGGATACTTTTTGGGCCTCTTGGAAGCCTCTTTGGCGCGTCTTGGGCGCCTCTTGGGGCCTCCTGGGGGCTTTTCGGGGCTTTCGGAGCGCCTCTTGGGTCATCTTGGAGCCGTCTCAGGCCGTCTTGGGGCCCTCCTGGAGGCGTCGTCGGCTGGCGGTCTTGGGAGCTTCTTGAGCCATGGTGGAGCGTCGGGAAGCCGAACATGCAAGAACCCCACACTCCTTCAAAAGCTGGTTTGTAAAATCAGCGATGTTGGCCTCTTGGGGCTCTCTCGGGAGGCCTCTTGGAGCACCCTGTGGGCCTCTTGGGGCCCTTTTGGGCCGTCATGGAACCATCTTCGGGTGCCTGGGAGCATTCTTGGCCTCGGGAGTACGAATACGGCGAAATTTGCAATGGTTTATGACCACTTGGACGCGAATATTAAATCATTTTCGAAGGTTTGTTGCCTCGGGGACGCAAGAATTGAGCAATTTGCGATGGTTTGTGGCCTCGGGGACGCGAATATAATATAATTTACCCCGGATTCTGGCTTCGGGGACGCGGCTGTTGAGCAAATTTGCAAGGGTTTGTGGCCTCGGGGACGCGAGTATGGTATAGTTTGCAAGGGATTTTGGTTTCGGGGACGCGAGTACTGCGTAATCATTGCTGTTTCGGGGGCGCACAGCGTAAAGTAATTCAGAAGATGTTGCCTCGGGGACGAAAGCAGGACGCATGGCCTCGGGAACGCGAAGACTTTATACTTTTCGGTGGGTCGTGGCCCGAGAGGCGCGCACATAGTGTAATTTTCGGGGGGCCGTGGCATCGGGCGCGAATCTGACGTATTCTACAGAAGAATCCTGCCTCCGGGGACGCCAGCGCGGCGCAATTTGTAAGGGGTCGTGGCCTCGGGGGCGCGAGCGTGGCGTATTTTTCGGCGGATCGTGACCTCGGGGGCGCGAATGTGGCGTAATTTGAAGGGGATCCTGGCCCCAGAGGCGCGACTGTAGTGTAATTCGCGGGAGATCGTAGCCTCGGGGGCGCGAGCATGATGCAATTTTGAAGGGATCGTGGGTTGGCTTCGGGGGCGCGAACGTGGTGCCATTCACAAGGAACGTGGCCTCGGGGGCGCGAACACAATGAATAGCACGATGGATTATTTCGTCGGGAGCGCGAATCTCATGTATTTTTATATGTCCCACGGCCCCGCACGAATTCAGAGCAAGCGATTCGGGGGTGGTAACCAGGCGCGGACTTCAACAATTCACAATAGAAAGCAGAAAGCAGGACTGTAACCTTGGAGACTGGAAACTGCAACTGATGAAGGGTACTGCAACCCTCATCCTCGCAGCCTGGTGGCCCCACAAGGGTGCCAGCGGATTTTTCTTCCGCAATCCGCCTGCAGGGGAACATGCCCGACCTAAAATCCAGTTCGGCGGCGAGCCTGGGGGGAAAGCGAGCCCTTCGGGAGCGGGCCTTCTCAGAAGGCTGGGAAGTCCTTCGGCCTTCTGAGCTCTCTGAGCCTTCCCCGAAGACACGGACAACCTGTCAGAAGGCCCGAGGGTGTCTGAGAAGTCCCGCCGCCTTCTGGGAAGGCCTTCTCCTTCTCAAGTCTCCTCCTTGTTCTGGAGAGGTCAGGGCTCTTTTCTGCTTCTTCTTCTTGTTCCTTTCTCCCTGGGCTCTGGCCCCGGGGAGGAGATCATTCCTTTGAGGGCGCCGCGGGCTGTAGTGCTAATTCGTGCTGCACCCCTCCAGCGGACGGCCCTATGGGTCGACGAACAAAACATCGACATAAACATCAACTTTCGGAGGTCCGCGCGCATTGCTTGGATCTGCGCTGGGACACCTGGCGGCGCCTCCGGCGCCGCCCCCGGCGCGCTCCGCGCGCCAGGGAAGGGGTGCCCAGCTCGGATCCAAGAAATCCTCGCGGACCAGCGAAAGATTATGTTTATGTTTTTTTTTGTTCTTCTAATGTGGGCCAGGGCGGGACCTAAACGGTGCTTGGGGATTTCGTGGGCCGTTTTCGTTTCGATTTCGTTTTGTGGTAGGATCGAAGACGAAACGAGGGAAAACTAAAACAAAACGAACACGAAAAACGCCGTTTAGGTTCAGCCCTTATGTGGGCTCTTCCGCGGACGGCCGGTCCGATCCGACCCCCTCCCGTCGCTCGGCGCCGACCAGCGGCTGGGGGTTCGTGGCCGCGACAGCTTCGCGTCGGGCTCGGGGGCATCCAGGGGGCTCCTTTAAAGTTGGGCACGTCACTCTACAGGAAGCATATTCAAGAATAGCAGAAAATACTCAGGGGACGAATTTTGGTGATCTCTTGATTGTTTTGTTTTTTTGATTATGTTTTGTTCTTCTGAAATCCCCCTGTAGGAGGACATGCCCAATCTAGGCCACGTCTGGATCCGTCTTGCAAAAATTCTGGCCGCAGGGCTCACCAGAACAGGTCGGGGGATCGAGCTGTTGGTCCCCAGGCCCTGACATCCTCGCATCGTGCGCGGCGTGGAAACATCGCGACGGGAATTGCCGCTGCACATTTTTCGGCCTCTGGGTGTCTGCTTTCCCGGGCCTTGGTGCTGGAGAAGCCGACTCGGGATCCCAAGCGACGCTCCCCAGGACGGGGCCCCGGCCCGTGCAGGGCGCGGCCGAGCCAGGCTGCCCGTGGCAGGTGGTGCATCAGCCAGGCGGTCTGTGCTTCGGCCGAGCTCGCCTCCGCTCCCCGCCCCGGTGGCCCATCGCAGCACGGCAGCACGAGCACCGCACCCACGGTGTGCGACGGGTCGGGGCCGCAGCAGGAAGGGAACGACACAGGCGCAATCCATCGTCGACCCCCAGGAAGTAGGAGGAAATATGGGAAGCGGGGGGGGGTGGAAGACGAAAACTCGAAGATCTGGGAAAAGGATTGGGACTCCTGTGATTTGTTTGTGTGTGTGTGGGGGGGAAGACGAAAACTCGAAGATAGGGAAAATATTGGGACTCCTGGGATTTGCTTGTGCAGGGGGGGGAGACGAAAACTCGAAGATGAGGGAAACTATTGGGTTCCTTGGATTTGTGTGTATGTTTGTTTGGGTGTCCCGGGGCCCCTCTCGAGGTACGCGGCAGCCGACGTTTCACTGCGCTGCGCGCGCGGCCACCCGCGCGGCGCAAGCGCGCACCTGGCGCTCGCCCACTCCCTCTCTCACCCCCCGCGCCCATGTTCGATCCAATCGTTGCGGCTCGGTGTCAGGCTCGTCGGGCCCGATCCGAGTGAATCCTGGCCTCCTGGTGGTCCACAAGAGCGGCGCGGCGTTAAGTCGGGCATGTCACTCTACAGGCGGAATATTCAAAATTGGCCAAAAATTGTAGGAGGAAGGTTTCTGGACTACCTCCTCCTCCTCCTCCTCCTCCTCCTCCTCCTCCTCCTCCTCCTCCTCCTCCTCCCCCTCCTCCCCCTCCTCCCTCTCCTCCCCAGCCCCGGCAGCTCCGCGCGCCCCAGGCGGTCGGCCGCGGCCTCCCGACCGAGCGCCTGGGCCGGGAGGCCGCGCTGCAGGCGCGGGCCGCCGCCCCCCCCCCCCCCGCCGGTGTCGGAGTAGATGGGGTCGGAGGAATCGCCGATGCATCGGTGACGCGGCTGGATGTGAAGCCCGTCTTGCATCATGTCGACGGCGCCAACGTCGACGATACATCGCCAGTGCATCGCCGATGCATCGGCGATGCATCGCCGATGTATCGGCGATGCGGCGAGATTCTCCGACCCCATCTACGCCGACCCCATCTAGGGAGCCTCCAGGAAAGGTGCCAATACTGCTACCCTTCCTCGGTTCCGCCTTCTTGGGGGCCTCCTGGGAGGAGGCTCTCGTCTTGAGCACGCCGCGACGGGCCTTTTCTCGGATCTGCTTCGACGCGCGGCTCGCTGGGCTTCGACCCGCTTCTGTGTTTCTGTTTGCGGCCTGCGTTCGCCGAGAGCCCACCCGGCGGTGCGCTCGCCACTGTGACCTGCGGCCGCTTGCCGACCCCGCGGGCCGCCCACTGCGCTTCACAGCGCGTTCCGCCGTTTTGTTCCTCACTCTGCACAGTCGTGGCCGCCGGGCCTTTCGTTCCCTGAGATGCCAGCGTTGCGTCGGGCCTGTGCCTCTACAGGGGAATATTCAAAAATAGTTTAAAAATAATCAGAGGACGATTGTTTCTGACTATCTTGAGTATTTTTTATGACTATAGTTCATTTTTCACCCAAAATCCGCCTGAAGGAGGACATGCCCGACCTACTCCCATCGCGCTGCGATGCTTTTTCTCCAGCGGGCTGTGCAGGTGTCGCGCTGCGGCTGGCATCCGCGCACGCTAGCTCTAGGTTCGCGCGTTTGGGGCACCACCCCTGAGAGGCCGCGGACTTCTCTCACTCTGCCACTGCTGAGTGTGCTCTCGGTGGAACAGAGAAAATCGTTCACGACGTGCGATTTTGCCTTTTTTCGGGCCCCGGGACCTTCGCAGACCGATCCGGCTCGAGAAATGCCACAACCGGGTGAGGTCTCGAGCGCTGGTCGTGATTTTTCGCGATGCTGTATTCTTGCTGTCGCAGCGTCCAGTCTCAGGGTCTGCCGCCCCTGATCCTCCTTGTCCCTGCCGCCGCCGCTGTCGCTGGCTCGTTCCCTCTTCCACCTGCACCGCGGCTGGCTAGGGTTAAGTCGGGCATGTCCCTCTACAGGAGGAGTATTAAAAAAGAGTCTGAACTTCTGCTACCGAAGACCCCACATGCTTGTAATGTGTCTGGCGTGATGATAGCTGAAGTGAATGTGCCACGCGCTTGCGTACCCCTGTGACCTTGAGAAAATGCCACGCGCGCTAAGCCCTGCGAACCGCCCCCTTGCGCCCGCCCGATGGTGTCGATCAAGTGCCACGCCTGTTCTGTTCCTGGACGACTGGCGCGCCTAGCGGCCGCGGTGAGGGACCACCCCCTGCGCACCCCCTGTGGTGTCGAGAAAATGCCACGCTTGCTATGCCTGGACGACCGGCGCGCATAGCGGCCGCGGTGAAGGACCACCCACTGCGCACCCCCTATGGTGTCGAGAAAGTGCCACGCATGCTATGCCCTGGACGACCGGCGTGCAGAGCGGCCGCGCTGGGGTACCACCCCGTGCGCACCCCTTATGGTGTCGAGACGATGCCACGCCTGCTATGCCTGGACGGCCGGCGCGCACAGCGGCCGCGGTCAGGGACTACCCCCTGCGCACCCCGTATGGTGTCGAGAAAATGCGCGGTGAGGGACCGCCCCCTGCGCACTCCCTGTGGTGTCGAGAAAATGCCGCGCCTGCTATGCCGGCGTGCACAGCGGCTGCGTTGGGGGACCACCCCCTGCTCACCCGTTTGAGGTGTCGAGAATGTGCAACACTTGCTATGCCTGGACGACCGGCGCGCATAGCGGCCGCGGTGAAGGACCACCCCTTGCGCACCCCCTGTGGTGTCGAGACAGTGCCACGACTGCTCTGCCTGGACGACCGGCGTGCATAGCGGCTGCGGTGAGGGACCATCCCCTGCGTACCCCCTGTGGTGTCGAGAAAGTGACACGCTTGCTATGCCTGGACGACCGGCGTGCATAGCGGCCGCGGAGAAGGACCACCCACTGCGCACCCCCTGTGGTGTCGAGGAAGTGCCACGCATGCTATGCCCTGGACGACCAGCGTGCATAGCGGCCGCGCTGGGGGACCACCCCCTGCGCACCCCCTTATGGTGTCGAGAAAGTGCCTCGCCTGTTATGCCCTGGACGGCCGGCGTGCATAGCGGCCGCTGTGAGGGACCACCACTTGCGTACCCCCTGTGGTGTCGAGAAAGTGCCACGCCTACTATACCTGGACGACCGGCGTGCGTAGCGGCTGCGGTGAGGGACCACCCCGTGCGCACCCCGTATGGTGTCGAGATAGTGCCACGCCTGCTATGCCTGGACGACGGTGCGCATACGTCTTGTGTGTATGATGCAGTGGACGCGCCAGGCGTGCACTGGCGTTGTATGTAGTGTGTGTGCGCGTGTGACTGCATGCATGTCTTGTGTCTTGTGTGCTTTGTGCATGTGTATGATGTGTGTGCGGCTGTATGTGGACGCGTGCCTGATGTACGTGCGGTGTATGTGTTGCGCGCGGGTGAGGGTGAGGGGAGGAAGGAAGAGGAGGAGGAGGTAGGGAGGTGAGTGTGTGTGTGTGTGTGTGAGGGAGACGCGGGTGGGAGGCGGGAGAGAATAACACCATAACCCCCATAAAAATGTGAGGAAATCGTCTGGGGACTTTTTGTTGCTACTATTTCGACTATTTGGGTTTTTGTTGTGTGACTATTTTTAATGTTCGTCAAACATCTGGCACAGACCACGAGATGGTGACCTCCCCAATCGGCGGCGAGCGAGGGGGGGAAGTGAAAAGGAAAAGGCCTTCTCAGAAGGAGAAGGAGAAGGATAGTTTTTCGACTATATGGTTTGACTCTAGTGCAAGTTCCTTCCAGAAGCCGCCTCTGGGAGGACGTACCCGACCGAAGGCCAGGGGAGGCCCCATCACCTCGGGCACCCCTCGCGGTCCCCCACGCGCCCCAGGACGGCCTGCACTCCAGCGAGGGCGCGATACGCGCGCTGCGCAAGGATCCGCTGGGCCCCTTGGCCTCTGCGCCCTCCTCCCTCGAAGAAGAGAAGCGCCGGGGGTGGACAGACCCCCCCCTGACTCGTCGATTCGTGAATTGTCCGTCTTCTGTTCTCGAGAGGGCGCCGCGGCTGTCATTTTCCAGGCTCGTGCCCGCCAGGTTTGGGCCCGAGGTCTCTTTTCACTAAACCACGTTTTGCTAAAGGAGGTTCTGTCCATCCCCGAAACAACTACATAAACATCAATTCGTGGCGCCCCGCGCGGATTTATCGGATCCGCGCTGGCCCCCCCCCCCCCGCGGCGGCGGCGCCACCGGCGCCGCCCCTGGCGCGCTCCGCGCGCCAGGGAGGGGGGCTCCAGCGCAGATCAAAGACATCCCCGCGGAGAGCGACAAGCTCATGTTTACGCCGTGTTCTCTCCTTTTACTCCTGCTGCTGCTGCTCCTCCTCCTCCCCTCGTCGTCCCTCCTCCCGCGCATCCTCCCGCTCCTCGCCTTCTCCCTGGTCTTCCGTCCGCCGCCTCCTCCTTCTCCGTCTTCCGTTCTCCTCCTCCTTCTCCTTCTCCTTCTCCTCGCCGCCTCCGCCCCTCCCCGTCCTGCCTCCTTGCCGCCCCTTTTTTGTCCTTTGATCTCACTGCGTGTACTTGCCGTGTAATCCGTCCACCATACTAGTAAGGCTAAGTTCGTCTCGCTGTGCGCGGGCCTCTGACCACCTGCAACCCTTCATTGTGTGGTTGCTGTTTTCGCTGAAAATCGGTCTCACACCTCTCTTTCTCTTTCTCTTTCTTTATTTCTCTCTTTCTCTCTCTCTCTCTCTGTCTCTCTGTCTCTCTCACTCTCTATGTATATATATATATATATATGTATATTAGCGCATCTATGTGTATATATATACACGTTCTCATACCGTGCCATCCTCTCTCTCTCTCTAGCCTCTCTGTCTCTCAGTCGTTTCATTGGTTTCATCCTCTTTCCCTATCTCTCTCGATTTCTTCACTTCTCCCCCGTCGCTCTCTTTCGCTCTCTCATCATCTCTGTCTGCCCCCCTCGGGCTCAGGAGAGGGCCCAATCGCCCCCGCGGCTCTCTCTCTCTCTCTCTCTCTCTCTCTCTCTCTCTTTTTGTTCCCTCTCTCTCTCATTCTCTCTCTCCCTCTCTCTTTGTTTTGTCTTGTTCTCTCTCTCTCTCTCTTTCCCCCTCTCTCTCGAGGCTCTCGGAGCTGCGCGCTCTCTCTCTCTCTCTCTGGCTCTCCTCTCTCTCTCTCTCTCTCCCCCCCCGCCCTCCCTCCCTCCCTCTCTCCCCTCCCTCCCTCCCTCCCTCTCCCTCTCTCTCTCTCTCTCTCTCCCCCTCTTCTAATTCTCTTTCTAATGTATGTTCGTTGTGTGATATCTCTCTCGTCATGTGTTTGTTTTCTCACTCTCTCTCTGTCGCCCACTCTCCCTCTCTCTCGTTCCTCTCTCTCTCTCTCTCTCTTCCTCTCTCTCTCTCTCTCTTTTTCGTAGTTGTGTTGGCGTTGTTTCTCTACCACTCTCTCTCTGTTGTCTCCCTATCTTTCTTTCTCTCTCTCTCTCTCTTTTCTGCTATTGTTACTTGTTTCTTTCTCATCTTTTTTTTCTCTTTCATGCGAAGACCGCGCAATTCCAAGCGGGGCGATACTGCAACAGTACAGTGAGGGGTTGCAGGGCGAACTTGCGACCTGACAGTGAATGGTTGCAGGGGTTTTCAAACGACGCCTCTTCGCCTCATGAACACGGCCGTTGGATTCGTGGTAGCGGTGCAGTGACGAGTGTTTTTTACCCCCGGTGCTGGCGCGCTTGGCTGCTACACCCTGTGCCTCCTCCACTCCCTCCTTCCTGCCCTTCCCCGCTGCAGTGAGGCAGGGCAGCCCGCGGGGTCTGGGGAGAGGGTGGGAGGAGGAGGAGACCCGTCCTGATGGGCCTGCTTTCCACCACCACCACCATAAGTTGGAGGGGGGAGGGGGTCCTCTACCCCCTCTTCTTCTTCCTCCTCCTCCTTCCCCCCTCCAACTTGTGGTGGTGGTGGTGGTGGACAACAGGCCCACCGCGTCCCTCCCGCAAGGGCCGCCTCGCGCGTCGCCGCCAACCGGCCAGTGGCCGACTCGTCCCTGCGTGACGCCCGAGGCCTCCCGACCCCGCCACGCGGCCACGGGCGAGAGAGCCCGTGGCCCGGGTTTGGCCGCGGGGTGACACGGGCCATCGAGGGTAAGGGACCAGAGGGGCAGAAGGTTCCCATACCGCTACCCTTCCTCGTTTTCCCTTTTTGGGGCCTCCTGGGAGGCCCTCGTCGCCACGGCTGGAATAGCCTCGAAATCCTGGTCAGAACGCGCCCCGGGAGAGGTCCGGGGAGCAGCGGTATCGTTTTTCTTCGGCATCCCCAGAAGGGGCCCTGACCCTAATAACACGATGAAGACGTGGCTTCACTGAGGTCCACGCTTTCGCATCAGGGGTAATACAGCTGGGGGTTGCTGGTTCGATACAGCTGCAGAAAGAGCCCCTTATCCCTAATGTGTGTGGCGCTCTTAGCTTAGGTCCTCTCCCGAAGTGTTCGGGGTCCTTTCATGTTTAATCAAAGGGGGCCCCCAGGTCGCACACGCGTCGCCGATTCATCGTCGCTGCGTCGGCGGCGCGGTGCGCTTTTGGGGACCAGTGCCTTCCGTCCCCGCGTCGCTGGCATCGGGTGCTGCCAGAAGTATCCCTGGCCCGAGGTGTCCCCAGTGTTTCCCCAGGAGGCCCCCGCGGCCTCCAAAGCACCCATCGCGAGGCCCAAGGGGCCCCTGTGGTTCCAAAATGGAGCGACAAGGTGGGGGCACCGTGAACAACCTCCCCCCCACACACAGACACACACACACACACACACACATACACACATACACACATACACACATACACACATACACACATACACACATACACACATACACACATACACACATACACACATACACGCACACGCACACGCACACGCACACGCACACGCACACGCACACGCACACTCATACACACACACACATCGGCGGTGTGGAGCAACCTGGGAGTTCCCGCAACCCTGGCCAGATTCTTGCGATGCCATGTCCCAGGAGCAGCCCAGGAGCTGCGAACAGGCTCTGAAGGCGCCGCCGCGGAACTCAACCGGCCCTGCCTAGGAGCCACTTGCATAGGGCCTGCGCGCGAGCCCACGAATGCAGCCAGGGAGCTGAGCAAGCGCTGTCAGGCGCACTTCTTGGGAAACGGGCAAGAGAAGGGAATGCGAGGATGGAGGCAACTGCCGAGGTGAGATTTTTCACCTTTGGGTGCCATATCGAAGTATTCCAAGCTAGGCGTTCGCTCCTCCTTCCTGCTGCATCCCTCTTCCTAATAAGCAACTCCTCCCTGTCGCACCCCGGGACGGTTCGGTAGGGTGTGTCAGGCGTTTCGCACGATGTTTCCCCACCTTCCTTGATCCTGAAACTTGAACGTTACAGTAGTTTCACGGATGGAGGGCGGGTGGTTTGCAACATATGGTTCTCGCGTTAGCGCTGCGCGCATTCGTCCCAAAAGTTTGCAAGAGTTTCACGGACCATTCTCAAAATGTGGCTCTCGCCGCAGCGGCACGCACATTCGTTTCAAAAGTCTGTAATAATCTCGCGTATTGAGGGCGCTAATTTTTCAACATGAAGTTATCGGCATAGCGCCGCGCGCATTCGTCTTTACAGTTTGCAAGAGGTTCACGGATGGGTGGCTGTTCTGTTTCAAAATGTCGTTCTCACTTTCGCGCCGCGCATGCGCATGCTCATCTTTACATTCTACAGCTGGTCGATCGATTCAGATGGCTGACGTCCCAGAAATTGTGCCTTGGGACGATTTAGGATTGTCAGGGGGCGACAGCCACGTTGGTTCGCAGTGCTGACGTCCCAGAAGTGGTGTTCTGACACGATTTACGATCTTCAGGTCGCAACATTAACGTTGATTTGTGGCATCGAAGTCTCAGGAAAGGTGAGTCGGCACGGTTGAAGCTTTTCAAACGGTTATCTTCCAACGGGGCTTGTCTTCCAGCAAAATACATGCTCAGCTGTGAAGATGGAATTTAGACGCACATGTTGTTGTAACATCGTTGGTGCTTCTTGGGTTTGCATTGGTCCTCCTCGTTCTACTCATCCTTTCCCCTCCCATGTGCGTCAGATTTCAAGCAGAGGTCTTGGTGGATTTTGGCGGCAGGCCAACACAACCTCGGCTTCAATTGGATGGTCACTGGGTGCCCAGGCTGCCTGTCACGTTCGGCGGTGAGATACTATCTGGGATCGCGCTGTTCTAGCCCCCAAACTGAAAAAGGGAGTGCGAGACACGCTGGGGGTTTGAGCCAGGAGCTGCGGGGATGCCTGACCCGCCCCTTGGAAGGTGGGAGGTGAGGGGCACGACTTTTTAGAAGGGTGCTCAGTTCGATCCCGCCTTCTTTGGAGGCCTACTCGGAAAGCCTCACTGGGCCGTTCGAGGCGTGCTGAATGCAGAGTGGGGCGTTGATGGAGGCGGAGGTCGATTGGGAGGAGGAGGTGGAGGAGGTTTGAGGAAAACATTGAGGCGGATCTTGTGCAGACGTGAGTGAGGTGGCGGGGCTGACTCTGCTACTGCTGTCCGCAGCTGGCAGGAGTTGCTGTCATCATGGATGCGCAGAAGGTGGGACACTGCAGGACGGCTCTCTTTCTCTCTCTCATTCTCTGTCTCTTTTTTTTGTTTCTCTCTCTCTCTCTCTCTGTATCTGTCACTCGCTTTCTCGCTTTCTTTCGCACGCCAACGCCCGTGTCGCCTAGTTTCGCACGAGAAAGCCCTTCCATCGCAAGAGGTCCTTTTCGTCGAGGCATCTGGTGGGCTTACGGCGCCACCGGAGGACACGACATCTGGCATCGTGTTTTTCTGCACAACGTGGTCTCATCCAGAGTCGGTGTTTCACTGTCCTAGGGCCCGCCAATGGCCCCCACAGGCCGGAAAATGCTCAACATCCCGCCGTGATGTTTCACGGCGCGAGGATGTGATGGGAGTCTCGCCCCTTGCGAGCCAGGCACCCGCGAGCAACCGACAGGCTCTTCGACCGTCTCTGTCTCTCTGCGCGAGCGGCAAACCAGGCGATGAGACCCAGGTGTCTCCGACGTGGCAGAGAGAACAGGATGGGGCCTCATGATGGCCTCCTGGGGCCGCCTTGGGAGGAAATGGCAAGTCAGGAGTAAGAGGTGGAGGATTAGGAGGAGGAGAGGATGAGAAGGAGGATGAGGAGGAGGAGGAGAAGCAGGAGGAGGAGGAGGAAAATAAGGGGGAGGAGGAGGAGGAGGAGGAGGAGGAGGAGAAGGAGGAGGAAGAGGCGAAGGAGGAGAGGGGGCGAGGGTGAGGGGGGAGGGGGAGTGGACAAGCTTGGTGCGCCAGCGTCATATCTGAAGTCCTACCCCTCCCTCCCATCCCTTACCATGGCCTAGATCTCTCATCTATTCGCACAGTCGGATGTTGGGCAGGGCAATGATCCCAAGAGGGTGGCGATGGATGGAAAAGCATGGCGTAGAAGGGTATAGCATGGCGTGATATTGCGTAGTAAAGCATTGCATCGCAAAGCAAAGCAACGCAAAACATGGCATCTCAAAGCGGTGCACAATGCAGCATCGCATTGCATGCCGTGGCTTGGCACCTGATGACTTGGAGGGTAAGTGGCCCGTCTACGAGAGGACAGGTCCTGTCGGGAATGCTGGCTCCATGTCCTCCGCAACCGTGGTTGCCCGATGTGAACGTTTTCGAATGCCAAGTGCCGTCCGGAGGCGCTGGAACGAGGCCAGCGCTGCAGCGGGAACACGATTCTGAATGACCGAAGCGCGGAAATGAGGGCGGCGCTGAGCGGGAGCACCATTTTGGCAAAACCAGTAACGACAGGATTGAAACACACAAGGTAAACCGAATCATGGCATGCTGTGTGTGAAAACGATACGCGGAGAGGACGAGGCACTCTCCTGACAGAGTCAGGGGAGAGAGGAGAGCAGTAGTCATATGTGTAATTGTAGCGGAGCAGGAGGAGGAGGAAGGATGGGGAGGAAGGAGGTAGGAGGAAGAGCAAGGAGGAAGGAGGGAGGAAGGAGCAGGAGGAGGGGGAGGGAGGAAGGAGAGGGGAAGGAGGAAGGAGGAAGGAGGAAGGAGACAGGAGGAAGGAGAAAGGAGGAGGAGTCGGAGGATGAGGCGTAGGAGGAGAAACAAGAGGAAGGAGGAGGAGGAAGAGCAGGAGGAGGAGGAGGAGAAGGAGAA
>CAUYUJ010006648.1:0-52170 GCA_963575745.1 Prorocentrum cordatum
GACAAAGTACCTCGTAGAGCTCTTCGGCATCGATGAGCTAGAGGAATTCCGGCGCGGGGTGGAGCTAGTTGGCCCACCCGGCCAGAAAGGACAAAGTGATAACTTTTGGGTGGTTTTGCAATTTTTTGAAAGATATTTGACAATTCATTTTGAGAAAGCAGATTTTTCGCACCTGTAAACGACTATGACGGCCTCTCTGTCTTAGTATGAGCTCCGTAGGCGCAATCTTACTATCAAAACACTTGGAGGAACCATCTTCACGTCGACGCGAAAAAATCAATTTTCCCCGTTTTCGAGAAATTCTTCCAGGAGCTCTCTCTTTCGAATCTGAAGAATCTTAGGCGTGAAAGGAGCTCTACGAGGTTCCCGGCGGTGACTAGGTTGACGGTTCACCGCCGGCGCCATGATAACTTTTGGGTGGTTTTGCGAAAAATTGAAGGATATTTGACAATTCATTTTAAAAAAGCAGATTTTTACTCCGAGCATTGACATATTAACTTTGTTCCCTGAGCAGCTCAGCCCTCTAGAGCCATTTTCAGTACCAGTTTACTTGGAGGAACCGACATCATGTTGACTCCGAAAAATCTCAACTTGAAGTTTTTGTAGAAAAGCTCCCAGAAGCTCTCGCTTTGATCCTGAGCTTTCTCACGGATGCAAGGAGCTCTACGAGGTTCCCGGCGGTGACCAGGTTGACGGTTCACCGCCGGCGCCAGTTCGGTCGCAGGGTGGAGCTAGTTGGCCGACCCGACCAAAAGAGACAATGTGGTAACCTGGGGTCGGTTTTTGGAACATTGTGCAAGATTTGACAATTCGTTTTCATAAGTTCGATTTTTCCTACCTACAATAAGCTATGGCGCATCTGCTGGTAAAATTTTCAGGGCTCTAGGGGCAATATTACTGTCAAAAGACTTGCGGGAACCGACTTTGCCTGCAGTGCAGTTTGGCAGGTGACGGTGGTTGGCTTTACTTAACTCGAGCTGTCAGCAAGCTACAGACCTCTCACGCACACCAGTCGATGCAGAATGATCTGGCGCGTCACACTGGAAGCTCGAGAGTTCCTAGAAATGGCTGAGTCAGGAGTTATGCTCGAAATACTGTCTCTATGTATGCGTGTTGCGAACGGTGTTTCGATGATAACTCGAGCTGAGTGCATGCTATGCATGCCAGGTACATTCCAATCGAAGTAGCGACATGCGAGACATCGAATGGGAGCCTCGAGAGTGCCCAAATTGATTATAATTTTCAAAATTAATGAAAAATATCGATTTGTACAATTTTATATTTTTTGTGTCGGATGATTTTTTTCTAATTTATATCGATCTATGGGTGACCTAGAGAGTTCTGGTGCATTTTTGTCGACGCAGAATGGTCTCGCGCTCTCACTGAGAGCGCGAGACTTCATATGAATAGCTTCGCTGGGAGTGAGAACTTTGGTCCAGCCGGCCGAGGCGGACAATGTGACAACTTTTGGGTGGTTTTGCAATTTTTTGAAAGATATTTGACAATTCATTTTGAAAAAGCAGATTTTTACTCCGAGCATTGAGATATAAACTTCGTTCCCTGATCAGCTCGGCCATCTAGAGTCATTTTCAGTACCAGTTCACTTGAAGGAACCGACTTCATGTTGACTCCGAAAAAATGTCAACTTGAAGTTTTTGTAGAAAAGCTCCCAGAAGCTCCCGCTTTGATGCTGAGCTTTCTCACGGATTCAAGGAGCTCTACGAGGTTCCCGGCGGTGACCAGGTTGACGGTTCACCGCCGGCGCCAGTTACTGCTGGAAGCTTAAGAGTAATTCCGGGGAGCTGGAGAGCTAGTTGGCAACGAAAATCTCGACGGACCTTTTGCTGACTTTTGGTCGGTTGAAAATTTAGTTCTCGAAATTTGACCATTCGTTAGAGCTCTAGTATTTTTTCCCATGATATTCGATCTTATTCCCGCTCGCCATCTTGATCTCAGCTCGATCGGGTAACTTTGAAGGCCAAAAAGCAGGGGGGCGGGAACGGCCGTTTCGAGTCATCTTGATACGCGCTGTCGGTATTTTCAACTTAACTCGAGCTGTAGGGCAGCTACAGTGTTGGTAAGTACACGTATCGCTCTCAGAATGATCAGGCGCGTTCGCCTGTTGAATCCAGAGGTCTGAACTCGGTCTGCTACCCGAGCTAGGTCCGCAAACCTATTCGTAATATTCGAGTCATCTTGATACGTGTTATCGGTATTTTCAACTTAATTCGTGCTGTAGGGCAGCTACCGTGCCGGTAAGCACAGCTATCGCACTCAGAATCATCAGGCGCGTTCGGCTGTTCGATCCAGAGGTCTGAACTCGATCTGCTAGCCGAGCCAGGTCCGCACACCTATTCGTATTATTCGAATCATTTTGACAGGCGCTCTCGGTTTCCTGCACATAACTCGAGCTGTAGGACAGCTACAGGGCTGATAGTTACAGAAACCGATTCAGAATTATCAGTTGCGTTTGTCTGTCGAATCCAGAGCTCTGAACTCGGTCTGCTGCGCAATCCAGAATCACGAAACTTCGTATTCTTCCAGTCATCTTGAGAGCTACTGTCGGCGTTCTGCACTTAACTCGGGCTGTAGGGAGGCTGCAGGGCGGGTAATCACATGAATCGATTCGGAGACATCAGACGCGTCCGTCTGTCGCATTCAGAGGTCTGAACTCGGTCTAAGACTCGAGTTGGACTGAAAAACTATTCGTTCTCTGCATTTTTTTCGACATTATATGTTGTCAGGAAGCTCTACGAGTCCCCCGGCGGTAACAAAGGTTGACGGTTTACCGCCGGCGCCCAGTTCTCCAGGCTCCAAGGCAGATCTTCCTTGTGCGCTTTGCAGGGCCCAGCCCATCCTAAACGACTCCCCTAGAAGCGTCTCCTGCGAGGTTTCCAGCGTCCTGCGCATCGTTTAAGCGGCACGGCAGAGGTTCCTGTACGGCGTTTTGGAGCGCTTCGCTCTTTGCGCCTGGCTTCGCTATCCGGTTTTCGGACGCTCAAGAAACATCTCGACAGATATTTTGTGACTTTTGGTCGGTTCAACAATTCGTTATTGCTAGAAGCTAAGAGTAATTCCGGGGCGCTGGAGAGCTAGTTGGCACGAAAATCCCGACAGACCTTTTGATGACTTTTGGTTGGTTGAACATTTTGTTCGCAAAATTTGACAATTTTACTAGAGCTCTAGTATTCGTTTCTATGATATTCGATCTCGTTACCGCTTGCCATCTCGATCTCAGCTCGATCGGGTACCTTCTACTGCCAAAAAAGAGGCAGGCGGGATCGGCCGTTTTGAGTTATCTTGATACGCGCTGTCGGTTTTCTGAACATAACTCGAGGACAGCTACAGGATCTGTGGGCACAGCTAATCGATGTAGAATGATCAGACGCGTTCGGCTGTTGAATCCAGAGGCCTCAACTCGGTCTGCTAGCCGAGCTAGTTTCAAAAATTTATTCGAATTATCTGAATCATCTTGAGAGGCGCTCTCAGATTTTCTACTCAACTCGTTATTCAGAGAAATCGATTCGGAATCAACTCGTTCGTCTGGTCAATTGAGAGCTCTGAACTCGCCCTGCTGTTCGAGCTAGAATCGCGAAAATCGTCGTATTGTTTGAATCATCTGAAGAGATACTGTTGCTTCCTAAACTTAACTCGGGCTGTACGGGGCGAGTGCTGCTGGGAGCAGCAATCGATTTGAAGAGATTAGGCGTGTCCGCCCTTGGAAGCCAGAGCTCGGAACCAGGCCTGCTGCCTGAACTTGGCCCGCAAAACTGTTCGTATTGTTCGAGTCATCATGAAAGATGCTATCGATTTTCTGCTTTTTACAGGGCTGGTAATCACACAATCTATTCGGAGACAGCAGACACGTTCGCCTGTCGCATTGAGATGCCCGAACTCGGTCTGATACTCGAGCTGGGTTTTGGAAACCATTCGCTTTGTTTGAGTTATCTTTAGAGGTGCTGCTGATTAGCGCACGCAACTCGGGCTGTAGCAGAGCTACAGAGCTCCTCTAGAAGAGAATACAGAAGCATCAGGGGGCGTTCGGCTGTTGCAACGAGGTCTGAAATCACTTGGCCTGAACAACTGTTCGTTCTCTGCAATTTATTTTCCACATCAAAAATAGTGAGGAAGCTCTACGAGTCCCCCGGCGGTAAGAAAGGTTGACGGTTTACCGCCGGCGCTCAGTTTTGCTGACTTTTGGTCGGTTGAACTTCTTTTCTCGAAATTCAAAAATTTCTTAGAGCTGTAGTATTTTGTTCCGTGATATTTGATCTTATTTCCGCTCGCCCTCTTGATCGCAGCCCGATCGCGTAGCTTTTACTGCCAAACGACACTGCAGCGGGATCGCCCGTTTCGGGTCATCTTCGCACACGGTGACGTTTTTCTCAAGATAACTCGAGCTCGAGACCAGCTAAATAGCTGGTGAGCACATCGATTCAGAATGATCAGGCGCGTTCGCCTGTTAAACTGAGAGGTCTGAACTCGGTCTGCTAGCCGAGCTAGGTTCGCAAACCTATTTGTATTATTTCGAGTCATCTTCAGAGATGCTCTTGGTTTTCTGTATTCAACTCGAGCTACAGGACAGCTACAGAGCTGATGCGTGCAGAATCTGATTCGGGATGATCAGTGACCGTTGTCTGTTCAATCGAGAGCTCTGAACTCGGTCTGCTGCCCGATCTAGAATCGCGAAACTATTCGCATTGTTCGAGTCATCTTGAGAGATGCTGTCCGTTCTCTGCACTTAACTCGGGCTGGGAGGGGGGGGGCATGGCTGGTAATCAATGGAATCGATTTGGAGAGATCAGGCGCGTGTGCCTGTCGAATCGAGAAATCCAAATTCTGTCTGCTGCCCGAAGTAGATCAGCCAAACTATTTGTATTGTTCGAATCATTCTGAGAGGTGCCGTCGGTTTCCTGCACTTGACTCGGGCTGTAGGGGGCTGTAAGGCTGGTAATCACAGGAATCGATTCAGAGACATCAGACGCGTGCGCCTGTTGCATGCAGAGGTCTGAACTCGGTCTGATACTCGAGCTAGGTTTGCCAAACTATTCGAATTGTTCGAATCATCTTGACAGGTGCTGCCTGAGTCACGCACGTGACTCAGGCTGTAGGAGAGCTACAGAGCTCGTACAGAAGACAATCTAGAAGCATCGGGGGCGTTTGGCTGTTCCATCGGAGAGGTCTGAAATTGCTTGGGCTGAGAAACTATTTTTTCAGTGTATTTTTTTTCGACATTTTCTGTTCTCAGAAAGCTCTACGAGTCCCCCGGCGGTAAATTTTGTTCTCGAAAGTCAATCATTCGTTAGAGCTCCAGTATTTTTTCCCGTGATATTAGATCTTATTCCCGCTCGCCATCGTGATCTCAGCTCGATTGGGTATCTTTTACTGCCAACAAGCACGCGGGCGGGATCGGCCGTTTTCAGTGATCTTGTCACGCGGTGACGATTTCCTCAAGATAACTCGAGCTTCAGGACAGCTGCAGAGCTGGTAAGCACAGCTAATCGATTCAGAATTATCATGCGCGTTCGCCTGTTGAACGTAGAGGTCTGAACTCGGTCTGCTAGCCGAGCTAGGTCCGCAAACCTATTTGTATTATTCGAGTAATCTTGACAGACGCTCTCGGTTTTCTGTATTGAACTCGAGCTACAGGACATCTACAGCTGATGCGTACAGAATCTGATTCAGAATGATCAGTGGCCCTTGTATATCGAATGCAGAGCTCTGAGCTCGGTCTGCTGCTCGATCTAGAATCGCGAAACTATTCGTATTGTTCGAGTCATCTTGAGAGATGCTGTCGGTTCTCTGCACTTAACTCGGCATGGCTGGTAATCACTGGAATCGTTTCGAAGACATCAGGCGCGTCCGCTTTTCGAGTCCAGAGCTCCGAACTCTGTCTGCTGCCCGATCTAGGTCCGCCAAACTATTCGTATTGTTCGAGTCATCCTAAGAGGTGCTGTCGGTTTTCTGCACTTAACTCGGGCTGTAGGGGGGCTGCAGGGCTGGTAAGCACAGGAATCGATTCAGAGACATCAGACGCGTCCGCCTGTCGCATGCAGAGGTCTGAGAGGTCTGAACTCGGTTTGATAGTCCCTATTCGTTTTTCTGTGTAATTTTTTTCGACATTATATATTGTCAGGAAGCTCTACGAGTCGCCCGGTGGTAACAAAGGTTGACGGTTTACCGCCGGCGGTAACCTGGTTGACGGTTCACCGCCGGTTCCAAGTCGATGAGCTAGAGAAATTCCCGCGCGTTTTGGAGCTAGTTGGCCACCCGGCTAGAAAGCGCAGAGTTCCCGGAGAGCTCTCTGAGAGCTAGAGGGTTTTAGATTGGAAGCCGGACGGTGGTGGTGTCCGCCAGTAGCCCATCTTCTCCGCTCCAAACTTTCCGCAGCGACTTAACTCGTAGAGCTTCTCTTAGAAAGTTGTTGCTGGAAGCTTAGGAGTAATGGGCCGACGGACCTTTTGCTGACCTTTGGTCGGTTAACAATTGTTTTTTCTCGAAATTCCTCGATTCAGTTAAGCTCTAGTATTTTTCCCGTGATATTCGATCTTATTCCAGCCCATCATCTTGATCTCAGCTCGATCGGGTACCTTTTACTGCAAAAAAGCACTCCGGCGGGATCTGCCGTTTCGAGTCATCTTGATACGCGCTGTCGGTATATTGAACTTAACTGGAGATATAGGACAGCTACAGAGCTGATAAGCACACCTCAACATGATCAGGCGCGTTCGTTTGTTGCATCCAGAGGTCTGATCTCGGTCTGCTAGCCGAGCTATGTCCGCAAACCTATTCGTATTATTCGAGTCATCTTGAGAGGCGCTCTCGATTTTCTGTACTTAACTCGAGCTATACGACAGCTACAGAGCTGATATTTAAAGAAATCGATTCACAATCATTAGTCGCGTTTCTAGAGCTCTGAACTCGGTCTGCTGCCTAATCCAGAATCGCGAAACTTTTCGTTCTCCGAGTCATCTTGAGAGGTGCTGTCGGTTTTCTGCACTTAACTCTTGCTATAGGGGTGCTACAGTGTTGGCGGTGACAGCAATCGATTTAAAGATGCTGTTGGCTTTCTGCACTTAACTCGGGCTGTAGGGGGGCTGCAGAGCTGGTAATCACAGGAATCGGTTCGGAAACATCAGACGCGTCCGCCTGTCGCATCCAGAAGTCTGAACTCGGTCTGATACTCGAGCTGGGTTTGCCAAACTATTCGTTTTGTTCGAGTCATCTTGAGAGGTGCTGTCGATTAACGCACGTAACTCGGGCTGTAGGAGAGCTACAGAGCTCGTGCAGAAGACAATCCAGAAGCATGGGGGGGGGGGGGGGCGGCTGTTGCATCGGGAGGTCTGAAATCGCCTGGGCTGAAAAACTATTCGTTCTCTGCAATTTTTTCCGACATCATATATGTCAGGAAGCTCTACGAGTCCCCCGGCGGTGAGAAAGGTTGACGGTTTACGATTTTTACGCCCAGCATTGGCATATAAACTTTGTTCTCTGAGCAGCTCAGCTCTCTAGAGCCAGTTTTAGTATTAGTTGACTTCCGGGAATCGACTTCATCTTCACTCCAAAAATTTGAATTTGACGTTTTCAAGAAAAACTCACAGAAGCTCTCCGCTTCGATCCTAAGCTTTCTCACGGGTGCAAGGAGTTCCACGAGATTCCTGGCTCAAGAGCTCTACGAGGTTCCCGGCGGTGACCAGGTTGAGCGGAGCTTACCTCCCGCTTGGCTTGGTCTCACCGCTGGGGTCCCCCTCGTCTCGAGCTGCATTGTGCAGTAAGACGTTCTTTGTTCCACTTACTGTACACGGTGCCTCAGAGTAGTCTTTGCCTGAGTACCGTACATCTTTGCATACTTGATTCATTGTTATCGTGAGAGTACGACCTGGACGACTCAGGACGGAAGACTCCTGGGATTCACAAGTTGTCTTTCGTCGGCAGTGTGGTCTCGAACATTGGGGAGAGACAACATCACAGTGGTGCCGTAGACAGGGTCCTTCCTTGGACATACCTTCTGTTGATTTGGATCAATATTTCGGGACTTCACGCCGCAGTTTCAAACGTGCAAGTGAAGTGTTACAAGATCGTGCTTTTCTTCAAAGGTGGGGGTTCCCAGACTCTGAAGATATGGCCAATATTGTTGCCAACATGCCTGGAGGAGGGGATGCAGTCATGGGAGCAGGAGAGGATTTTCAGAGGCAGGTTCGTCATTGCGGGGCTGAGGGACGTGATGGGGAGGGACGAGCATATCAGGATGCGCTTGCACAGGCACGCCAGTCTCTTGAGGCAGCCAAGGCGGCCAGCTTGTCCACAGCGAGCGAGGCGCCTGGATGGATGCAAAACTTTCACAAAGAAATCATGGCAGGTCAGGCGGTAGCAGCAGCCGAGCAGGGAATGATGAAAGCTGATATTGCACGCATTTCTACCCATCAGGAGGTGCAGGACAAACGCATGAGTGACCTAGAGCGTCAGATGAAGGATCTCCGTTCGAATCCACCAAGCACTGCCAGCGCATCCACCTCTGGAGGTTTCGGTATCGGCCCTGGTGCCAATCCTTTGGGAGGAGGTGGAGGACAGAGGCTCTCTTGGCATCGTAGCTTTGTCGAGCTCACTGGATGGACACAATGGAATGGGTTAACACTTCAGCGTTCACAGTCGATGATGAGGGATTCGGATGCCGCTCAGCTCATTACTAATATCAGGTCAATACTTCCCAACGAGATCGATAGTCGATTCGATGCGATGGGAACCCTACGCTTGAACGGCAGCCGCATGATGCTGAGCTCGGTGAAGATGAAGTTCACTGCGGGCACAGAAGATTCAGTTTTCTGGGAGATCAAGCAACTTCTCGAAGATGCCTTCACGCCTGACAACACCCGCACGCCACAGCAGACGGCACGGAGCCCACCCACACGTGCCAGCATGTTCGCGAATATGACAGCCACCCCAGCAACAGTCAGAGTTCGCTTGGAAGCACCTCCATGGAAGAAGGATCACATCTCGGCATGCGGGAGATTCTACGGCACATGGCGTGAGAAGATAGGCAATAACCCAGCGATGGATATCAAGGCCGAGACGGGGTCGGGCAATGGTACGAGTACGATCTGGACGAAGCCTGCCGATGCGAGCCGCAGACCGGTTGAGGTTGCTGTATTCAAGGTGACGACGGGCAACTGGGAAGTACATCGTGACATATGGGATGGCACGATTAAACACAACACAAATATCACATGCACGTATGATGATTTCACGGCCGCTCTCAATTCAAGTCGTTGACGGGGCTCAACGGGTCCTACGAGTGGGTTGCCTGACTCCCTACTCATGCAGCTTGGGACTTTGAATGTGAATAAGATCGGCAAGAGTCAGGACAGGGGATTTAGTTGCATGCGCCTGCTGTCGACACTGGGGGTAAATATCGTGTGTCTGCAGGAGTGCCAGAACCTCTCACATAATTCGATCAGTTTTAGAAAGTTGGGATGGGAGTCTTATCTCTCTACTTGCAAGCAGGCTGACGTTGTGATCAGAGGGCAACAACGTCATAATATCAAAGCCAGTTTTTCAACAGACCGTATTTCAATACTTGCGTTTAGGCGCCCGTGTGTTTTCTTGGTGTCGGCGTATTTCCCGCACTGCGATCGTGATGATGCACTTGATGTTCAGAAGAATATGCTTGGTTATATTAGGCAGACGTTTGCACACTTTTGTTCGAAGAATGGGTCTGACTACAGACTTGTGCTGGCGGGGGACTGCCAAGTGGAGTTGACGCCTGGACTTGAGACCAGGTTCGGGATCCACACAGGCCAAGCTCTGTCCATTGCTATGCATAGAGGGTATGGTGTGAAAGGGGATCATGAACAGAGGAGGTGGAGGGAAGATCACATGAGGGAGGAGATGGAGGGCTTCATGCAGCGGATGCGGCTCTGCGCGACAAATACACTAGGGACTCGGAGGGTGCCTACTTTTGAACCTTTAGGCAGGCAGACGGCTCCCCGTGTGCTTGATTACATCATGGTGCCCACCAGTTGGTCTGACATGATTGTAGATGGGAGAGTGGACATGTTGTATGAGGCTCACGACAGCCGATTCAGCGACCATGCTCTCGTTCGTGTTGAAATGAATGTTGCAGCGAAGCCTACATCACGTTACCGTCCTGCACCTAGGCATCATAGTGCCCATAAGCAGTTCGAGA
The DNA here is from genome assembly GCA_963575745.1 of Prorocentrum cordatum. Classification (NCBI taxonomy): domain Eukaryota; class Dinophyceae; order Prorocentrales; family Prorocentraceae; genus Prorocentrum; species Prorocentrum cordatum. Next base: position 10,184 of record CAUYUJ010006648.1, read on the forward strand.
GCCACAGGGAGGAGGATATGTTTCGAGCTTTGGTGGATATCCAGGTACCTGTAGTAGGCCCAGAGGAGATGGCAAGAACAATTCGTGATCACGCCCTGCCCCTGCTGAGTGCTCCTGGACACCAGAGGTCACCCCCTGCGAGGACCCCACAGCACGCCCTACTTGAAAAGCAAGTTCGTGAACATAAAGGCAATCGGCAAGCACAGCGTGAACTTAGACGGCAACTCCGACCATTGCAAGATGAATACAATCGACAGAAAGCTGAATATTCAGTAGCACCGACTAGGAGGGGGAAGAGGACGAGAGTTCGTAAATTGAAGGTGGATGGTATTGTCACGGAGGACAGGGAGGCCTGGGAGGAGGAGGTGCATGCACATGCTGTGCGTACCATGACATGTCCTGCTGAGCGTGAGCGTAATGCACAACTTGTTACACGTCTCCGTCGCGCAGCACTTGACAGCCAAGCAGTTGGCCCCACACTCACGCCTTCCGTCATATATCGAGCCCGCGCTCGCCTTCGTAGCGGCAAAGCTTGTGGACCCGATGGTGTTAGCATTGAGTTACTCAAAGTTCTGCCATGGCGCTCGATGCGCAGGATCACTGCTGTGTTTCAGGAGATATATTCGGGTCGTCGGCGCACTCCCAGCTCATGGTGTGACGTGTATTTGAATCTCATGCCGAAGATGTCCAACATGGAGTCCCTGGATGACACCAGGAACTTGATAATTTCCAACACCCTAGGCAAGTGGTACCTCACGGCAGTCACTATTCTTATTGAGGACAGGCTGGCTCTCTGGAAAAGTAAGTTGGGACTCTACGGCTTTGCAGGGGGACGGCACACATGGGAGATCGCGGCCGCACTTAAAGGTATTGCACAGCACGCTTCTATCTGGGGCAAAGATCAGAGCGCACATATTGCATCGGCAGATATTGCACGAGCATTCGACAATGTCACGCTCAGTATGCTTGCACGCGCAATGGATAAACTAGAGATCCCAGCACGCTTACAATATGCACTTATTGAGCCGCTCGCTATTACAAATTGCACCATCGTCTTCGAAGGGATCCAACTGGATGGGGTTTCTTGGGATAAGAGCTTGAGGACGGGCGGGACTGAGAGCCCGCTAGCTTTCAACATCGTGGTTATCGCCATGTGGGCCTCTGTAGTTGCCTCTCTGGACGCTCAGAACATAGGGTACGAGATCCCCGACCCCCACAACCCCGCTACCTACCACACGTACAACCATGCGCTTTGGGCTGATAATCTGTACCTTGTGGGGAGGAATGCTAAGGAAATCCAGAAGATCGTTGATGTTTTCACCTTTGCTTTAGCAGATTGGGGAATGAGTTGGAAGTCATCATCCTTGCAGATACTCGTATGCGGGACCCAGGACCCTACGCCGATTCTGGCCCAAGTCGGAGACCAACGAGTTGCCTTCACACCGGTGGAGTCGCTTTCCATTCTGGGCTGCGTTGTCTGCAAAAGCTTTCTCGAGGGACACGAGGACCTAGCACATCGACTTAAAGGCGCCAGAGGATCCTTTTTCGCTCAGATATCATATTTTGGGTGCAGATCGGTACCGCTGAAACACAAATATCGTCGTTATCAAGCTCAGGTCCAATCGCGTCTGCTATATGCGGGAGAGATGTTCACGCTTGATGCTGAGGCGGTGCGAACCATACATGCTTTTGAGGGCATGTGTCTGCTGCGTATGTGGTGCCGCCGCAAGCCGTCTTCGCTAACATGGGGTGTCTGGCGCCCTGAGATGCCCCACAAGGTGCGACAGCATTTCGCGGAGGCCAATTTCCCATCAGCTGTGCAGATGATTGCTTGGAAGAGCTGGACGATGATGAGAAGTATCAAGGAGTATATCTTGTCAGATTGTCACCGTCGACATGATCAACGGCGTCAGAGCGCAAGTCCTGAGGAAGCCCCGAATGCGTGGGAACACCTCAGGCAACGTCGCCAAATTTTGCAGGAGGCGTCAGGACGCAAGTCCTGGGGAAGCCCCGAATGCGAGGGAACACCCCAGGCACACGTCGCCACGTCTGGTGCTGATCCTGAGCCTTCCCAGAAGAGAGTACGCTTTGCTGATACACCCTCGCAATCTTTCGCGGGGGCCATCTCACAAGTTGTTGCTGAGAGTATTGCATTGAGTGATAGGCTGGAGGATGTTTCACAGGAGCTCGCCAGGCACATTGCGACCCAGGACGCCAGCTTCAACAGGCAGACCTTGAAAAGACGACGACTGCAGGGACTACGACAAGGGTTTGGCGGTGATTCTTTGGCTTCTGAGAATATTGATTCAGGGAGTGGGTCGGCGGCTCTACTGCCCACACTCTCCCTGCCAGGTCATGATATTGAGCACTGCAGTCCTGATAACAGAGCTTTCGTGGACAGCAGAAGGGGATTGCTCATGTACAATGTTGAGTGGACAACGCGCAGGGACATTATGGCAGAATGTTGCCGACAACACGGGAACCGTACTCAGGCATCCACGATCAAGAGGTTGAGAGCTGGTCCAGAGAGAGTGGGCCAGCGTAGCTGGCAGTATCCATATATTCTTACATATGGCAGCTCCTGGTGGTCGAGTGTCGAGACGAGCTATCGTTCTTTCCTGGAGATGTGGCAGAATCTTTTGTGCACGTACGATAAACCAAAGGTATTCCTGTATTTTGTTCAGAACTGGAAGGGCACAGCGGCGTACTATACACCTCCCGAGATGGGGGGGGGGATACTGAGCGTATACCGAGTGAGAAAGATACACAAAAACTTGCTAAGAGGTTGGCGATTATCTACGAGAGGCAGACGGTGTGGGACATTGTAAGTCCAGGATTCGGGGTAGAAATCAAAGGGGATAGTTTACTTGTGAATAACTGGCTGACGGGACGATGGCGATGCGACAACAAACAATACCAGAGACGTGTGGACCGATGTATTAACGTTCTAGATCGAGCTGCGGGGGATCTGGGCATTCGAAGTTCTGGATTGGGGAAAGACTTATATAGGCATGAATTCAGGGAAGATAACACACGAGCTGATGAACTTACACATTTGGCCCGCGAGGGCCACTGCTTCTACAACCAATATGAGTACATGTTTAGCTTTGAGGACTTTCTACAACCTATCGCCTGTCGTGGTGGATACGATGGGGGAGTCTGCAGCAAAGGGACGGGGTGCGGCTTTTGGCTTCAAGTGGGTTTCATCAATCACAGATATGATTGTAATAAGTGTGTCTCGTGTTCTCCTCTCCCCTCCTCCTCCCCCTATTCCGTGTCCTCTAATATGCCTCTCGTTTGGAGGGATGTGTGCGAAGCCGCGTGGTGCCTGGAGGGTGCTACGATAACCGACGCCGAACTTAGTGCTGCTGAGGCGCTTACTAGCGCTGTTGTGCATTTGGCGCAGCAGATTCTGGCCGCCAGTTGACCCAGCTGGAGCATCGGTCCGAAAACCCAAAAAACCAGGTTGACGGTTCACCGCCGGCGCCAGTTGGTCAACCCGAGCAGAAAGGACAATGTGACAACTTTTGGTCGGTTTTGCGAAGATTTCAGAGATATTTGACCATTCATTTTGAGAAAGCAGATTTTTCGCACCTGTAAACGACTCTCAGGGCCTCTGCGTCTTACAGTGAGCTCTGTAGGCGCAAACTTACTATCAAACACTTGGAGCAACTAACTCCATTTCGACATACCTCGTGGAGCTCTTCGTTGTCGATGGGCTAGAGGAATTCCGGCGCGGGGTGGAGCTAGTTGGTCGACCCGACCAGAAAGGACAAAGTGGTGACTTTGGGTCGGTTGTGCTCAGATTTGAAAGATATTTGACAATTCATTTTGAGAAAGCAGATTTTTACGCCGAGCATTGGCATATGAACTTTGTTCCCTGAGCAGCTCAGCTCTCTGGGGCCAGTTTTAGTTTCAGTTCACTTTCGGGAACCGACTGCATCTTCACTCCGAAAATCTCAATTTGACGTTTTTCTAGAAAAGCTGCAAGAAGCTCTCCGCTTCGATCCTGAGCTTTCTTACGGGTGCAAGGAGCTCTACGAGGTTCCCGGCGGTGACCAGGTTGACGGTTCACCGCCGGCGCCAGTGTAAAACGTCGCAGCGGGTCCGGGGGTGCTTCGGGCACGCGTCCACGCGTGCCTGCACGCGTGCAGGCACGCGTGGAAGCGTTTCCGCTAGCGCTTCCGAAGCGCTGCAGGGGAGTCCCCAGAGCTTCAGAAGCGCTTCACGAGAGCGTCCGAGGGCCCGCCAGGAAGGCTTTCCGGCGTGTATTCACTTTGTTCTCTGCTCTCCGGATTTTGGACGCTACCAAGTGCTAACTTTTGGTCGCTTTTGGAAAAATTTGAAAGGAAGGAGCTCTACGAGGTTCCCGGCTCAAGAACGTCTCGGCTCAAGAACGTCTCTGCCTGGGTAACCTCCAGACGTTCTAGCGAGCCTCTGCCTCGGGGTGTGAGCCTGGCCTGCCTGGGTTCCCTCGTGGTTTTTGTCTGCTTACACTACATCTCCTGTATTGTACGCTGAATTCTTCTTCGTGGTATTGAGATACTTTCTGGTGTGCTGCACTGCTGTCTATTGTCTGTCTGCATTTATTATCTCTTATTGAACGAGTGGAAGTTCCTTGTGTGCTGGATCGTTGTTGGCATAACGTCGTACGACAGTCCTGAGGCTCAGCTGGCATTGAGGAGAGAGATAGGACTCGAGCATTGGGGTGAAAGCACTGAGGAGTGGTTTCGGCGTCAAAGGAATTCGGACATACCCACAGAAGATTACCAGGACGAGAGAGTCAACTTCGATTACCTTGAGGAATACCAGCCGTGGGATCAGAAAGATCTGCAGGCACTGGAGGCAGCATCAAACAAACGTCAACGTGAGGACGATAGGAGCTGGTTAGTTAAATACGGATTGAACGGTAATATTCTTGAGAATATGACTCATGTTGCTGCAGCGGCGGATGCCGCGATGACGGGGGATGGTGAGATTCGATCCAAACGTGCACGCGGCCCAGAGATTGAGGAGGAGAGGAAAGTGATGTTAGCGAAGGAGAAGGATCCATTCAAACAGATGATGAAGCATGTTTGGAAAATGGAGGATGCCCATGAGGATCTCATCCATGTTGTTCAATCGACGAAGACTGACATCAAAAGAGTTGATGACGCACTCAAGTTGCATACGGAGCGAATGGACAAATCAGATGCACGGACAGATATTCTGGAGAAACAGGTTAAACAAATTTTGGCTGGATCTCCTGCAGCTTCGGTTTCGACTAGTGTGGGCCCTGGTGGGTCCTCTGGTGGAGGTGTAGGTTCGATCCCTCACGTGCAACAAGGGCGATCGAGCCAGTTCACACCAACATATCTCGAACTAAAAGGGTGGGTTACGGATTGGTCGAATCAAGTTCATCGGGGAAATCAAATGATACCCTGGGCGGATGCGTCACAGCTAATATCGAATATGATTGGAACACTTCAGTGGGAGGAAAGGAATGCTTACGACAAAGATAAAACTGAACGATTAAACGGAGGAAGATATATGTACGGAAGTGTGAAGGTCGGTTTCAAAGAAGGGACACCACGGGACACTCTTTGGAGGATAAAGAAATGGATGGATATGGTCTGTAAGGAACCAGCCGATCGTATTGCCCCGCCCTCAGGTTATACGTATCCAAATGCCGATGTTCTCACTCATGATATGGACACGCCAATCGATCCCAGAAAGATTCGTACGTTAGTGGAGTGTGCACCCTGGAAGCGTGATCATGTGAAAGCGGTTGCTCGTTTCTGTGGGACTTGGCGAAGTATGACCTCGGCTCATGTTCAAATCGAGATCCGTGGGGAGGTGGGGCCACCGAGGAGTCAGATTTGGACTCAAGCTGTTCCGAATTTCCGACCCGTCTGTTTTGCGACGTATACGAACACCACAGGGGCCTGGGTTCTTCATGCTGATGCATGGGCTCGTATTGTTTCTATTTATCCTGCGCTGACGGTCCCCATGAATGATATACTTCAGGAAGTGAATCGTAGGCAGTGACGTTTGCGGCGCCTCGTCCGAGGCATGCGTTTGGCGAGCTGGAACCTGAACAAAGCAGGTGAGGCTCATTTTAAATGTGCTGAGATTCTCCATCATATGAGGGCATGTGGTGGGCTCTTTGCATGTCAGGAAACTCAATACCTTGTGCATGGGGAATTTGAACGCTTGGGGTGGCGCATCAAAACTAGTTCGTGTAGCAAGGCAGCTCTCATCTTCGACAGATCTTGGGCGGCTGCCGTCCGTATGTTCTTCACTTGTTTCACGAGGTTCGTTATCGGTGTCTTTGGGTCAGAGAAGTCACCACTTATTATTGTGTCAGCGTATTTGCCAGACCCTCATGTGGAGGATTGTGTAGAGATAGCTGCGGAGGTCTATGAGCAGATCGGTCGTGCTCGTAATGTTCTCCGCACTAAGTTTCCTCAGGCCAGCTTTTGTGTTCTGCTCGATGCAAATGTGGAGATCCCGCCTGGATGCAAGTTTACGTGCAATGGGGAGGAGTATGAGGCTACTGGAGAGGAGGGTACTCGTACGGACAGAAGGTGGGAGAGAGGAGGAGACGGTACACAGCAGATTGAGAGGAGGAGTCGGAGGAGGAGGCTGAAGGAGCTGCTCTTAGAGTTCATGGAATCACATGGACTGAAGGCCGCCAACACTTTCGGTACCAGGAGGCATACCTGGGAGTCGTGGGGGGAGAACAAGTTTCTGACTTCGAAGGGGGTTCTGGATTACCTAATGGTCCCTCACCGTTGGGAGTTCTCGGATCTGGAGGTGAAGTGGTGTTTCAAGAGGGGTGGGAAGAAGCAGTTCAGTAGATTATCCGATCACGCAATCATCACGGCGAGTTTCACTGACCCTGGGCATGTGATTGTTCGTCGCCCTGACCCCCAGCCTGGTCAGAAGTCTAGGCCGTCTCTGGTCGGATACAAGTGTTCGACTTGGGCTGATGAGCATCAGGCTCGACAGCATGTGGATTCGAATCTAGGCGGTGCTGCCTTCGCTCGTTCAAGGTGTCCGTCTGTGACCTGTCCACAGTGTCTGCAGAGTACTATGCTGGAGGCGTACTTATCACCGACGGTGGACTACTCCACCACGGGTGCGAGAAGACCGAGAGAGCCGTCCAGGCCGGTGCAGCTCACAAGAGCTGAGGAGGAGGTTAAGATGTGTCCGAAGGAGGATGTGGAGAGGTTGAGGAGGTTAAAGAATGAGGCTAATCGTCTACGCAGAGGTTATCGACGTGATATGATTATGTGCAGATGCCCCCCAACAAAGCGTAAGGTCAGATATACTATCAAACATTTAGTGGTGGATGGGAGGGAGACGGAGGACCGTGAGGAGTGGAAGGAGGAGCTCGACAAGTTCGTTCGTTTCAAGGTGTCGTCCGAAGAGATACGCAATTCCACCAACAGTATGATGGAGGAGATCAGGATGAGGGCTGTACATGAAGTACGATCCACATCAGTTGTGGGAATTAGTATGGCGCTGCTTCTCAGAGCACGTGCTCGGCTGAAGACCCAGAGGGCTACTGGGCCAGACGGGATACCGTGCGAGATTCTAAGGAGCTTGCCGTGGTGTGCTCTCAGAGCGATCCAGAAGTTGTTCGATACAATCATCAAGCTCACGATTCCGTATCCTCAGTCGTGGCGTGAGATTCTCGTCTCTTTTATGCCAAAAACTCCAGGGATTACTAAGTTAAAAGACGGACGTTTGCTGTGTATGCAGAATGCTGTTTCGAGATGGTTCAGTTCCTGCATTGTTCTCCAGGTTGAGGGTCACATTGAAAGGAAAGGAGTGTTTCGTCATATAGGGTTGTATGGTTTTTCAGGAACATCGTCGTACACACGAAATCACGGCTAGCATCAAACACATAGGTCAACATGCTGCACAATGGGGAAAAGGGGAAACGGCACACTTGGCGAACGCTGATGTCCTTCAGGCGTTCGATCACTGCACGGTGGCCAATGTCAGGCGCGGGTTGGATCATGCGAGTGTACCCCTATACCTACAGTATGCTCTACTTAACCCCTTGTGCGAATGTGTAGGCACTGTCTATTATGATGGGATTGAGGTGGTGGAGGTAAGGTGGGACAAATGTATTCGGACGGGAGGGCCTGAGGGCCCGTTGGCTTTCAATCTTATTGTTGCTGCTATGTGGGGCTCCACGATTCGAGAATGGGACGTACTAGGACTAGGTTATCGTATTGAGTTTGCGACTGGCTCGACTAGCTGTGTTTCGATTATTAATCACTTCCTTTGGGCGGACAACTGTTATGTATTGGCTCGGAGTCGGGAGGAACTCACGCGCATGTTATACGGTCTAACTACACAGTTACATGACTATGGCATGAAATGGAACGAATCCAGCCTATTGTACATGGTGTTCGGGGTCGATCCTCCGCGAGATGTGGAAGGGGAAATACTACGCACTGCTGATCTTGTTCTCTCGATGGGGTCGGAGGAGTCTGGAGTGTATCGATTTAGAAGGGCGACGGAGATGGAGGTGCTTGGGGCTCGTATTTGTTCTGAACTACATGTGAATGAACATCCAGATTTGGACGCTAGTATTGACTCTGCTCGCAGGGCCTTCTGGGGGCAGGCGACCTTCTTCCGCTCCACGGCCATCCCGTTGAAAGATAAATATGAGAGGTATGCTCAGAGGGTTCAGAGTATTGTGCTCTACGCGGCGGAAGGATGCACGGTCGATTCTAGTTCATTGAGTGCCCTTCATATCTTTGAGGGTAAGTGCCTGTCCGTTATGTCTCGTTGTATTCGGAGGGAAGGGGAAAGTTATCAGGAATGGACTACGAGGAGGTATGAACGTGCGAGACAAAAATTTCATGATGCTCACTATGCGGGTATTGTACAGAAGTTTCTCAGAGTGCACTGGATGTGGGCAATCGACATTCATGATTTTGCCCATAGGTTGATCACAGATCGGGAGGCGTTGGAGGCGAACTCGACGAGAGCTTGGAGAGATTCTCGCTTCTCATGTCTGGCGTTTGGCCGACTGTGGGATAGAATGAGGACAGATTCAAGCGAGGCTCTCAGATGTTGGGGGACTTGGAAGGAGGCCAGCTCAATGAAAAGACATCGGGGGGGACAGGAGAGTGTCGGACTTCGTCCATGGTACTATTCATTGGAATCGTTTTATGGTTTATCCTGGTGGGATTTCTTTGCTGGAAGTTTTGAACATTTCATGGATTTCGCTGCTAATGTTTGTTCAAGTACTATGTTGAAGTACTTCCAAAAGAAGTGCAAAGGTTTGGCGTCCTCAGGGGTGCCTGTGTTCTTGAACTTGGATGAGGATGGAGGGTTCATATTGGTCAGGATCGGGAGGATACACCAGCATATAGGGATCGTCTCAGCAAACGTATTGCGTTGCATAACATGCGTTGTACACAGTGGGACCTCGATACGGACGGGATACCACTGGACATCCAGGGGGACTCACTGCTTGTGATTAACTGGCTCTGCGGGAAATGGAAAGTATTAGCTCAGGTATATCAGAAAAGGGTGGATACTCTGATTAATAAGTTGGACGATATGCAGGAAACTTACTCGGTGAGGCCTCCAGAGGCTGGCCGTGACTTCTTCTCTCATTCTTTTCGGGAATGGAACCAGAGAGCTGACTTACTGACCCATCAGGCCCGTCAGGGCCACGTGTACGCCGATTTCGTTTACCTCAACGACTTTGAATCTCAGTGTTATATTCCTTGCCTTATCAAAGCCGGCTTTGATGGGGGAGTGTGTAGCCGCGGAAGTGCCTGTGGTGTATGGATACAGATTGGTCTGCGAAACAAATATATCTTCTCGCGGACCGACATCATTTTCAAGGATGTGTATCTCGCGGCTTGGTGTCTGCCACCAAGCGCCACTGTTACAGATGCGGAACTATCGGCGGCGGAGCGCATATGCGAGGTGCTCCCACAGGTTGTGCAGACCTTCTTTGATCATTCGCAGTGATATGCCACACATTGTTTCTTCTTTTCTGTGTCTTGTTTATTCCTGCAGCATCGCTGTTCACTGACTCACTCGTTTTTCTTTGTGTGCTATGCGTTTGATGTTGTCATTGCGGCATGTGATTCTCTTTATTCCTTCAGCTTCGCTGTGTGGTATAAGAGCTGACTGCTTGCGTGATGAATAAGAGGCTCTGTTTCGCCTGATACTTTGTTGGACCTGGCCTCAGTGGCCAAGACGGTCCCAGCAAAGACGCAAAAAAGACTTGGCTGACGGTTTATCGCCGGCGCCACCTCGTAGAGCTCTCTGGCAAAGAGCTTGGAGCAATTCGGCTGAAGCTGGTTGCCTGGCCCGATGAAAAGAGCGGTTGTGATAATCTGGGGTCGTTTTTTTTTTTTTTTTTTTTTTTTTTTGACTTTATGGAACATTTTGAAGTTCGTTTTCAGAAGTGAGATTTTCATTCCCTGTAGTAAGCTATGGCGCACCGCCGTTTTATGGCTCTAGGGGCAGTATTAGTATGAAAATATTTGGAGGAACTGACTTTGTATTTTGAATTTTCGAGAAATGCCCCCAGAAGCTCTCTCCGACTCTGAGCACTTACGGTGTAGTCCACGAGATTCCCGGCGGTGACCAGGTTGGGCACTTCACCGCCGGCGCCAGTAAGGAGCAATCAATATGTACCTAGATCTCTTCGGCATCGATGAACTGGAGGAATTTGGGCGCAGGGTGCAGCTAGTTGGCCGGCCCGGCCCCGACGGACAATGTGTGAACTTTAGGTTGGTTCGACAAACTTTCTGAGAGATTTGAACATTCGTTTTGAGAACTGGTATTTTTCGCACCTGTGGTGGGTTATGCCGCGTTCGCCAGTCAAATTCTCAGGTTCGTAGCTGCATTACTGTGAAAACACTTGGGGGAACCGTGTTTGGGCGACAACTAAAAAAAAACTAATCTTTCGATTTCTCAGGCGCATGAGAAAGCTTCTGCCACGTGTTACGAGTGGCGCCGTGCAAGAAACGAGCTCTTTCCGGCGGAAACCGGTTGACGGTTTACCGCCGGCTTTCTAGAAATGCTCCAATAAGCTGCCTGCTTTAAATCTGAGTACTCTTGCGCGTGTGAAGAGCTGTGCGAGGTTCCTGGCGGTGACCAGGTTGACGGTTCACCGCCGGCGTCAGGTTGGCCCTGACCCGAAAGGACAATGTGATAATTTTGGGTTGGTTTTACTAAGATTTGGAGGATATTTGAGACTTCATTTTTTTTTAAAAGCAGATTCTCAGGCTGAGTATTGGCATATGAATTCTGTTCCCTCAGAGGCTTAGCTCTCTAGAACCAGTATTTGTACAGTTCACTTCCGGGAACTGACTTCATGTTGACTCTGAAAATCTAAATTTCACGGTTGGTACTGAAAAGCTGTTCGTTCTCTGGTAATTCCTTCGACATAATATATGATCAGGAAGCTCGACGAGTCTCCGGCGGTGAGAAAGGTTGACGGTTTACCGCCTGCGCCCAGTGAGAGTAATTTCGAGGCTGGAGAGCTAGTTGGCAAGAAAAAACTCGACAGACCTTTTGGTGTTTGGTTGCTTCAAAATTTTGTTCTCGAAATTCAACAATTGATATGATCTTTTGTAATATTCGATATTTTTCCCGCTCGCCGTCTTGATCTCAGCTCGATCTGGTATCTTTCACTGTCAAAAAGCGCAGAGGCGGGATCGGCTGTTTCGGGTTATGTTGACAGATATTGACCGTTTTCTGTACTTAACTCGAGCTGTAGGACAGCTACAGAGCTCATACTTACAGAAATCGATTTAGAATCATCAGGCGCGTTCGTCTGTTGCATCCAGAGTCTGAACTCGGTCTGCTGCCTGAGCTAGATCCGCGAAACTATTCGTATTGTTCGAGTCATCTTGAGAGGTGCTGTCGTTGTCTGTGCTCAACTCGGGCTGTAGAGGGGGCTACAGGGCTGATAATGGCAGAAACCGATTCGGAGACATCAGGCGCGTCCGCCTGTCGCATGCAGAGGTCTGAAATCGGTCTGCTACTCGAGCTAGGTTCGCAAACTATTCGTATCGCTTGGTCATCTCGACAGGGGCTGTCGGTTTTCTGTACTTAATCCGAGCTCTAGGGGAGCTACAGAGCTGATACGCACAGAAACCGATGCAGAATAATCAAGCGCGTTCGTCTGTTGCATCCAGAGGTCTGAACTCGGTCTGCTACTCGAGCTAGGTCCGCAACACTATTCGTTCGTTCGAGTCATCTTGAGAGGTGCTCTCCGTTTTCGCAGGTAACTCGGGCTGTAGAGCTACAGAGCTCATACGCACATAAACTGATTCGGAATCATCAGGCCCGTTCGTCTGTTGCATCCAGAGGTCTGAACTAGGTCTGCTACTCGGGCTAGGTCCGCAAAATATTCGTATTCTTCGAGTCATATTGACAGATGTTGTCCATTTTGTGTATTGAATTCGGGCTGTAGGAGAGCTAACAGAAATTGATGCAGACGCATTGGGAGCGTTCGTTTGTTGTACCGAGAGGTCTGAACTCGGTCTGCTACCCGAGCCAGGTTTCACAAAACTATTCGTATTCGACCGACAATTTTTCTCCAAATGATGGTGCATTTCTTCACTGAACTCGAGCTGCAGAGCCGCTCGAGAGCTCTTCGGCCGAAACATCAGAAGGACATCATGAGGCGCGAGGCATCTAGACGCTTGTCTTGGGTCAGTTGTGAGCGCAGACGCCAAACACGGATTTGTATTCTGCTATGTTCTCCCTAATGGTATTTCGACACGCCGCACATGAGCTATAGAACTGTTCAGCACAGCAATGGGATATCAGTAGACGCTTGAGATCAGTCTGCTATCAGCGCTCGGGCTGAACAACTATTCGTTCTCTGCTAATTCTTTAGACATAATGTATGGTCAGGAAGCTCTACGAGTCCCCCGGCGGTAAGAAAGGTTGACGGTTTACCGCCTGCTCCCAGTTCGCACCTGTAGTGGGTTTTGCCGCGTCTGCCAGTCAAATTCTCAGGTCTGTAGGTGCAGTATTACTATCAAAACATTTGGAGCAACCGACTGTGTTCCGAAACATCTTGACACGCGTTCACGGTTTTCTGTACTTAACTCGAGATTTCGGAGAGCTACAGAGCTGATGCTCACAGAAACCGGTTCAGAATCATCAGGCGCGTTCGTCTGTTGCATCCAGAGGTCAGAACTCGGTCTTCTACTCGAGCTAGTTCCGTAAAACTTTTTGTATTCGTCGATTCATTTTGACCAGTGATGTCGGTTTTCTGTATTCAACTCAAGATTTAGAGGAGCTACAGAGCTGGTGCGCACATAAACCGATTCAGTATCACCTGGCGCGTTCGTCTGTTGCATCGAGAGACCTGAACTCGTTATGCTACTCGAGCTAGATCCATAACACTATTCGTATTTCTCAAGTTCTCTTTAGAGGCGCTGTCGGTATTCTGCACTTAACTCGAGCTGTAGCACAGCTACAGAGCTGGTGCGCACAGAAACCGATCAGAATCATCAAGGGCGTTCGGCTGAAGCATCTAGAGCTCTGAACAGAGTCTGCTACTCGAGCTAGGTCCGCAAACTGTTTGTATGCGACTGATTTTTTAGAGTTCTTTGGCTCGCTTAAGCTTCCTTCACGTGTTCCGAGGAGCGCTGGGCAAGGGAAGAGCTCTACGAGGTCCCCGGCTCAAGAAAATCTCGGCTCAAGGCGCTTGACCTCCAGTGGGATCGAGTGCGCGTCAGGGAGTCACACGTTTGTCGCTTAGAGTGATATTGCACTGCCATTCATTTGACACGTTTGATCGCCTTGAGTTGTCTTCAATTGATTTGTTTCACACGTTTGTCGCCTAGAGTGATATTGCGCTGCCATTCATTTGACACGTTTGATCGCCTTGAGTTGTCTTCAATTGATTTGTTTTGCTGGGTGCTTCCGAGGCAGTCTCTGCAATCTTTCGTTATGCCACACGTGCGGAGTGCAAGTGCTCGCATTATGCGTCGGGCGCTGGCTGTTCAAAACGGATACTGTGTGCATTCACCTATTCGTTTGCCTCTGGATGGTTTGGCGCCACCCACGTGTCTCCCACCACCAGGGCTGGAGCGGGCGACTGCCGATTCGGTTCTAGATTATCTCTTGTTGCGCGATCCACCTGTTGTTAAACGCAGTTTGGAGGAGGAGGAGGAGGCTGACATTAAGACTGTTTCGGAGAATCTTTCTTGCCGTATGCAGGCTTCTGAATCCCTGGTTGATGTAGATATTGGAGTGCAGGCTTCTGAATCGCTGGTTGATGTTGGAGTGCAGACGGTTGATGTTGCGGACTTTCATTGTGAAGTCGGCTGTCAGACAGATAGTGTCGTTGGGATGGAAGGAGGAGCTTCAGGAGTTCTTCTTGGGAAAGTGACTGTGGCGGCGGAGGAGGAGCTGGAGGCACCCTCGAGTGCGGAGTCTTCTCCGAACGTGCAGTCTGATTCTGATAGCTGCGCCCTGTCAGGAGCGTCCCAGGGGTGTCTGAGTCGCCCCGTCGCGCTCAATGAGGTATCGGACTCGAGGGAGAGATCGTGACAAGGTCAAGGGGACATCGACGTGCTCTCAGGCCACCATTGCCGATGTCAAAGCGTGGATTGACGCTGTTGCCAGCATCAACGAGTTGAATGCGATCCAGTATTTAAAGAACGGAAATGGATTTGTTTGATAAGCTGGTGACAGAACGTGGGTTCCCTACAAAGAAGGCCCAAAAAGATTATGCTCGGAAGCTGTATGAGATGCTCCAGAATGTGCAAGCGACGCTGGAGGATCTTCTAGGATTCTTCGAGGTGCACAGGTTCTTGACAGGACAAATGAACCGCGCCGAGATGGCCAAGTTTCTTGAGGTTTCCAAGTGCAGCGATTACCGAATCATATTCTTCGGACGCCCGAGGAGTTTCGACAAGTTGGGGTGACGCTATTCGTGCGCACTTGTATGCAACTTTCGGTTTAGAACAGCGAAGGCTGTAATGCTTGTATCTCACCTGTTCTTGTTTTCCTCACTTTATCTCTCTGTTTGACCTCTCGCTGGAGCCATGATGGCTCTACGGCCTGCTGTGGGCCCCACTAAGCGCTTCAGGTGTGTTAAGGGCAGGGTCCCCTCATATTCTTCAGGTGACGTTCTTCCACGGGTTTTTTCCCCGTCTAATTCGTTGATTACTTCGCATGTGACGTTGAGCATACGCCTCTTGTCATACGGCGGGTTGAACATGCGTATTTCGGACTGGTTTGATGTGAATAAGAGTGTGTGCTCACTCACGCCTTGCCTGTTTGGATACGTCCGCTCCTTGCTCCGACTAGGCTGGAAAGCCTGCACAGTCGACCGCAAAGTCCGCAAAAAACCTGGTTGCTGCTGTCCCTCCTCGGGCTCTCAGCGGCGACCTGGCCCGTCGGAGGCCTCCTCGAGCGGCATTGTGCCGTGCCTGGTGTTTGGTTCTCTTTACCATACACGGTGCTTCAGTGTCTGTTTTTAACTTCGGGTACTTACCGCTGCTGATAATTTGCTACGGGTTTGAATTTGTGTATCTTTTTTTCTCATATGGTCGTTTCTTCAGAAGTTGTCAATTGGCTTGGTTCAACAGTGAGGACGCTCCAAAAGAGAGTCGCCGAATTGGAGCGAGCCAGAGAGACGCCGCGCGTGATCTCATTGTTTGCCGCATTGGAATTCAGAGTTGTGGCTCCGAGGTATATTAAATATGGATCAGAGTTGCGGCAGGGCGTTTGTGTGCAGAAGATATATGCTCCCCGATATTTTTGATACCTCGATTCTACTTCCGAGGGTAGCTCAGCTGCTGTTTTTGACGGTATGGAGGAGGAGGAGGAGGCGGCATTTGCTTCATGTGGTCTCGCGCATTCGGGCTTCTCTGCAGGGAGTACGATTTATCTTTTTGATGCCATTTGCGGAGAGGAGGAACATGAAATGAGCGGTTTCAGGACGGAAGATCCCTATGCAAGCTTGGCAAAGTCTTCCCCTTCGGCAAAATGTTGGGGCGCCAGTTTCTTCGGCAGCTGTTGGAATGCACGTTTCTACTGCAGATGTTGGCATGCAGGTTTCTTCAGCAGATGTTGGAATGCAAGTTTCTGGGAGTGCTTCAGCAGATGTTGCGATGCAAGTTTCTTCAGCAGACGTGGGAATGCAAGTTTCTTCAGCAGATGTTGGCATGCATGTTTCTTCAGCAGATGTTGGAAGGCACGTTTCTGGGAGTGCTTCAACAGGCGTTGGAATGCAAGTTTCCTCAGCAAATGTTGGATAGCAAGTTTCTTCAGCAGAACAAGATGTTGACATGCATGTTTCTTCAGCAGAGGTTGAAATGCACGTTTTTGGGGGGTGCTTCAACAGGCGTTGGAATGCAAGTTTCTCCAGCAGATGTTGGATTGCAAGTTTCTTCAGCAGAACAAGATGTTGGCATGCATGTTTCGTCAGCAGATGTTGGAATTCACGTTTCTGGGAGTGCTTCAACAGACGTTGGAATGCAAGTTTCTTCAGCATATGTTGGATTGCAAGTTTCTTCAGCAGAACAAGATGCGGAGGTTGGAATGCGAGTCTCTTCAGCTGGTAGTGCAACAACTTGCGCGCGAGTGAATCGATCTGATGTTAGGGTGCCAGATAAAATGGAGCAGTTTGATCAGTTCGTAATTGAGGTTGGAGTGCAAGGGCGAAGTTACTTGATAGATGACATGCTTCGCATGAGCTTCACGTCACAAAACGTGTTTCGTCTCGCCAGGTGTCTGGGCAGAAAGTTCGGCACTCCAGTTGCCTCTAAGACTCAGTGCCGGAAGCTCGGTTACGGGTATAGCCTCAATCACGACATTCTTTTTGGTGTGTTCTATATGTGTACCAGATTGAAAATATCAGAAATTCACGGTTTCACCAGACAAAGGGCAACGCGCGATACCGTTGTTGAGGGCATCCTGCAAGACCTCATTGTGGTGCAAGGTGGGCCTAGAACTCTGGGCGAGCATGTGCATGCAAGTTTTTGGAAGGAGGATTTCAGCCAATGGACGTTGCAAGATACGCGCCGAGTTCTCGGTTTAAATTTAGTCTGTATTCCGTGTGTAATCAGTTCTAAGATGGATGTGCAGGAGAAGGAGGTGATGGAAGAGGATGAGGACGACTTGCAGCACAATCAAGCACCTGACGCAATGGTTGATGTTGAGACAGCAGTGGAGCTCGTGCCAACAAACTTGCGGATCAGAAAATATTGCTTTGAACGGCCGATTGCTACGGACAGGCATGCTATTGCCTCCGCCTGGCAACAGTGGCAGCGTGGTTTGGATCCCGAGGCGCTCTGTAGCGGTGCTCCAGACAGTAAACCTCTTATATACACGGACCCCCACACATTCCAAGAGTTGAATATGCTTCAACGTCTTCTGGGCAGTGGCTACTCCCATGCGGATATCTCGAACTTTGAGGGCTGTCTGGTTGCAGCGGGCTGGGATGAGGAGCTCGGTGTAAACTCCGTTTCCTGTATAGAGTCACTTCCGCGGGGATGTGGTGGACGGTGGAGGAGTTTCTGCAAAAATCGGGTCACGGTGTGGCATGCTTTGCAGTGCAGCGAGGTCTGGGATGGTGCTTTCCACGATGAAGAGCTCATGAATGATTTTCTTGAGTCGGTCTCTTCTCGTCTAAGACGTGACGGGGCGAGGATCTGGGAAGACGTTCGGCAAAGTTATATGCTACTCTCGCTCATTTGTGAATTTGATGGTATTCGTTTCCTGAGCTCAACTCTTGCTTTGATTGTACTCGCTGCATTTGTTACCTTGTACTTCCAGGCCGCTTGCTTTGTACTTGTCGCATTGTCTGCTTGTGCTCTTGTCTTACCGCGGGTTGTTACGACATACTTCGGACTTTGTGTTTGCGTTGACTCTTGCCATGCTGTGTGTGTGTGTCGGGCATGCGCGCATGTTGGTATAAGAGCTCCGCGTGTTCTTCACTTTGTTCGGAATAAGAGCTTTGCATTTGCCCACTCCCGCTCAAAGAGTGGTGGGTGTCTTGCCTGACTCTGGTATGCCGCCCGTTTTCCTGTTGTGTGTATGCCTGTAATTCACTTTGTCTGTTGTGTGTGTGCATAATTCAACTCGCATTTCTTATCTGCATTCTGACCTTTAATCTCTTGTGCATTCTCAGTGGTGTTGAGACGGTATTCGCTGTATAAACCAGTGGTTACTGTATGGTCTCTCACCGCTTCTTGCATTGCTGTTTGCACAGCTCTGCACCTTCTTAGTTTTCTTGTTGCATTCTCGTGTATTCGCAGTCTTGTGCATATCTGTGCAGCTTAGCTGTTTGATGCACTTCTGCTTTAATCTTTGCAGTTTCGCTGTCTTCCTGTACAGCTTCGCTGTTTAGATTCTTTGTGTCTAGGCCTGCTCCCGTGGGAGCTCGAACCGGCCTTCGCAAAAGACCGCAAAAAACCTGGTTGACGGTTTACCGCTGGTTTCAAGTAACTCGTAGAGCTCTTCGGCATCGATGAGCTAGAGGAATTCCGGCGCGGGGTGGAGCTAGTTGGCCGACCCGGCCCGGGCGGACAATGTGACGACTTTGGGTCGGTTTTGCTAAGATTTGAAAGATATTCAACCATTCATTTTGAGAAACGCGATTTTTCGCACCTGTGAAAGAATATGAGAGCCTCTGCGTCTGAATATGAGTTCCGTAGACGCACTTGTACTATCGAAACACTTGGCGGAACCAACTTCATTTCGACGTGGAAAATCCATCGAAAAATACAAAAATCAAGATTTTAAGAGAATCTTCTGTCACGCTTGCTGCTTTGATTCTGAGCTCTCTAGTGCGTGCGAGGAGCTCTACGAGGTTCCCGGCGGTGACCAGGTTGACGGTTTACCGCGGGCGCCATTGGCAAGCTTTCCAGCGGCTCCAGAGCTCCGTCTCGCGAGATTTCCAACGTCTCCACGCACGCTGAGCCGCGTGCGTGTGCTGTGTTTCTGCGAGTGCCTCTTCGCTCTCCGGTCTTTGGACGCTACCAAGTAACTTGTAGGGCTTCCCCAAGCTAGTTGCTGGAAGCTTAAGAGTAATACCTCGTAGAGCTCTTCGGCATCGATGAGCTAGAGGAATTCCGGCGCGGGGTGCAGCTAGTACCTCCTGGAGCTCTTCGGCAACGATGAGCTAGAGGAATTTCGACGCGGGGTGGAGCTAGTTGGTCGACCCGAGACTTTGGGTCGGTTTTCCTAACATTTGAAAGATATTTGACAATTCATTTTGAGAAAGCAGATTTTCTGCACCTGTAGTGGGTTATGCCGCGTCTGCCAGTCAAATTCTTAGGTCTCTAGCTTCAATATTACTATACATTTGGAGGAACTGACTTTGGATGAAAACCCCAAGAAGGTGATTTTTCAAGTTTTTCGGCTCTCGCTTCAGAATCTTCCTTCATGTGTTCAGAGGAGCGCTGTGCAAGAGAAGAGCTCTACGAGGTGCCCGGCGGTAACCTGATTGACAGTTTACCGCCGGTTTCCAGTTGACCCACCCGGCCCGGGCGGACAATGTGTAAACTTTGGGTCGGTTGGGCGAACTTTCTGAGAGATTTGAACATTCGTTTCGAGAACCGGTATTTTTTGCACCTGTAGTGGGTTATGCCGCGTCCGCCAGTGAAATTCTCAGGTCCGTAGCTGCAGTATTACTATCAAAACACTTGAAGGAACCGTCTTTGGATAACAAAAACGTATTTTCCGAGTTTTCAGCTCACGCGTGAGAAAGATCCCCCCACGTGTTGCGAGCAGCGCCGTGCGAGGAAAGAGCTCTACGAGGCTCCCGGCGGTAACTTGGTTGACGGTTTACCGCCGGCTCCCACTTCCAGGGCGCTGGAGAGCTAGTACCTCGTAGAGCTCTTCGGCATCGATGAGCTAGAGGAATACCTCGTAGGGCTCTTCGGCATCGATGAGCTAGAGGAATTCCGGCGCGGGGTGCAGCTAGTTGGCCCACCCGGCCGGGGCGGACAATGTGGGAACTTTGGGTCAGTTGGGCAAAGATTTTGCAAGATTTGAACACTTGTTTTAAGAACTGCTATTTTTCGCACCTGTAGTGGGTTATGCCGCGTCTGCCAGTTAAATTCTCAGATCCGTAGCTGTAGTATTACTATCAAAACACTTGGGGGAACTGACGGTGGATGAAAACGGAAAATCGTATTTTTCGACTTTTCAGCAGGAAGAGGAAACTGTTTTCATGTCCCGAGCAGCGCCGCGCGGGAAAAGAGCTCTACGAGGCTCCCGGCGGTAACCTGGTTGACGGTTTACCGCCGGCTCCCAGTTGGCAAGAAAATCTCGACGGACCTTTTGATGACTTTTGGTCGGTTCAAAATTTTGTTCTCGGAATTCAACAATTCGTTTAAGCTCTAGTTTTTTTTTCCTGTGATATTCGATCTTATTCCCGCTCGCTGTCTTAATCTCAGCTCGATCGGGTGGATATTACTGCCAAAAAGCACACACGGGGTCAGGCAATTTTGGTTTCCCAGGAGTCCGAGGGGAGTTTGGACATAAGAATCCTCGGCCAACCTGCCAGCCCACCTTGATCACCATAAAAGGGTGGGCACGTACGTCGAATGAGGAACTCAGCAGAAGATCTAATGCCTTGATCCCCAGTGCGGTGGCACAGCGCTTCTTCGCATCCGTGTTCTGGAAAGCGGATTTTCTCAGCCAGGTTGATGAAATCAAGCTGAATGAGGAGAACAATAAGAACCACATGATATTATATCAACTGAGGATCTACTTCAAACCAACGGTTACGAAAGATATGATGTGGGATTAAAGAAAGCTCTTCCTTCAGAGTTTCGAGCAGAAGTCCGTCCTCGACGATCCAGGCGATGCGGTGAAGTACAATGGTATGTGTGAGGAACGAGATACGGTCACGGTCGAGGCATCCCCATGGCAGGAACCACATATCAAAGCGGCTGGGAAACTAGAAGCACTGTTCTACAAATATCGTTTCAATGCTCGACCGTTTATCAAAGTGGAGAAGGACCCCGCAGTAACGTACATCTGGGCGTACCCCTCGGAGCGGGACTTACGCATGGGTGAGTGTGTTGTCCCCTTTGTGCCGAGTCGTTTTGCGCCGTGGAAGATCGATGAACAGATGATTCGGAAGATTGACCCAGGTTTCAGGCTCGGTGATTTCAAAGTGGACCTCATCAGTTGACGGTGCCCTGGCAGGTGGCACGAAGAACTGGCTGAAGTCGATCGGGCGATTGTCAGCTGGAGTATTCGTTTGCTAGGGACTGATCAATGTCACGAGGTCTTTGCCCAAATTTTCAATTCGGGCAATGTGCTACTCCTCCAGGGGTGCCAGTTTATTTCCGAACGTGTGGCTCAGGAGCACGGTTGGAACCTGTGGCGCTCGTCATGCAAACGAGCAGCAGTTGGCCTCAGATGGTGCTGGAAGGATGATGTCCAGCGTGAGGTCAAATGTGACCGTTGTGTCGCCGTTGTTTGCTCGAATGTTATCCTTCTCTCTCTGTATATCTCCTTCATCAATATTTGCGTGGGAAGACTCGTGAACAGTTTTTGCGTGCGCTTAGTGTTTGCCATGAGGTGCTTCGGGATGTTGCGCTCAACGTTGCCCGTCTGAAAAAAAAGTCTCGAATTCAAGATGTTGTTATAGGAACCGATGCTAATGTGGAGGTTAAGCCTCAAGTGTCCCATAAGTCTCTGCCCGTCTCGGGCCCTAGTGTTGTAGGTGTGCCTAGTGTTCTTCGCACGAGGAATGCCGGATTTTCCAAAAGATCTAAGGGGTTCGCTCTGGACTTCAGTGAGGCCCTGACCTTCACCATCGGTGCCCTGGGCCTCCAGTTGGCAAACACGTTCAACCCCTAGAGGCTCCCTACTTGGCGCTCAGCTAAATGGAATCACCACAGGCAATTACCACAGGAACAACACGTCTCACACGTCTACGACTACATCTGTGTACCTTCCTCTTGGGGTGCTCCAGAGATCTCCGTCTCCTGGCCCCAGCCTGGTACGGCGTCAATGCCTGGGAGATCCGCCTCGAAGTTCTGGAGTGATCATGGCCTTCTACGGTTGCGCATCCCTGCTCGTGTCTTGCCACGTCGAGTCGTGCACCGCAGTCCTTCGCGTAACACGCGTTGGCAGGTTGAGTCTCATCGTGTACCTCTTCTGCGTTATGCGGTGGATGCGGCCCTTGTATCGGGTGATAGTCAGACAGACCAGACGGGCTGGAGTGGCGTTGCACGTCTCTCACCCACGGAGCTAGGCGAGAAGATCAGGCAGCCTTGTGAGGAGATTAGTGAGGTACCCACCAAGATCGATCTGACCACGAAGGTTTCTGATAAATACGTCTCTGCCCGTGAGGAGTCCCTGGAAATGAGAAGGAAGTTGAGGAGTGGTGAGTGTACGGAGGAGGAGCTTAAGATGGCGAAGATGAGATACAGACGTGAGAGGAGGAAACACAGGAGAAACATCTTGGAGTATGAGTTCCGTCCAAGTGTCCAGCATCGTGCGTACCTTAAGACGCTCAGGATTGAGGGAGAGCACGCTTGGGACAAATCCATGTGGGAGAGAGCCCTCAGAGAGCACCGCCTGCGCATGTACACGGATGAGAACGAACGTGCACGGACGGACAGCACGCTGGAGGAGTTGAGGAGGAGGCTCCAGGAGGTGAATGAGCACGAGTGCCAGCCCATCGATATTGGTGTACTCGTGCGTGCTAGATCCCGTCTGCGTACTGGCCAGGCCGTAGGTAAGGACAACATCAGCGTCTCTACGCTTAAGCACATCCCATGGCCAGGTTGCCTGCAGGTGTTGCGGTGTTTCCAACAGCTGTTCCAGCGCAAGTATTGCACGCCCACAGTATGGCGCCATATTTGCATACAGATTATGCCAAAGTCGACCAAGACTTGCGAATTCGATGGCACACGAGCTCTCTCACTATCATCTTGTTTGCCGAAATGGTATATGACATGTCTCACCTTGTTGGCCGTGGACCACCTCAAACGGAGTGTTGCCCCAGAGGTCATGCTCTTCGGGTTTGTAGCTGGGAGACGGACACATGACATCACTAGCGGGTTGAAGAGAGTAGTGCAGCACGCGACGGAATGGAGGAAGGAATCTTGCATGCACATGGCGAGTTTAGGTGTGTATCGCGCCCTCGACAATGTCCAGGTCACGGATGTTGTGGGCTCTCTCTTGGAACTACGATTCCCTGTTCAGTTAGTTTATGCCCTTGTGGAGGGCCTGGCACAGAATCGGGCCGACTTATCTTTCCAGCAGGTTGATGTCCCAGATATTGCTTGGAATAGTTGCATTCGTACCGGCAGTGTTGAGGCACCGCTCTTCTGGCTGTGTGAGAGCGTGGTCATGTTTCGCTCTGTCGTGTTGAGTTGGCAGCACCGCAGGATGGGGGTGCACTTGACGGCGCAGGCTGGGAGTCGACACCTGACCCATGCGATCTGGGCTGACAATATCCTCTTGTGTGCCAGGGACCAGGATGAGCTGGCCACCATGATTGCTGAAGCCAGTGTACCTCTCTATCAGGGAAACTATCGCTGGAAACCGAGCAGTTTACAATGCATTCGATTTTGATATGATTATCCTGTATCCGACCCACTGGAAGTTCTTATTGAATATCGATTTCGGAGGGAGTCACGAGACCAGAGGACGGCGAGAGATCAAATGTCTTTTGACAAAAAGCGACGGGTCACAATCCATGTGCAGGCGACGGATAGGCTTGAAATCCTGGGAACTATTCTTGAGCATAAAATGCACCAGCATGAGGATCTGGCTCACCGACTCTCTCTCGCTCAGCGGGCATTCTGGCAGGAGAAGAAGTGCTATATGTGTCAGGGTATCAAGCTGAAGAAACGATTGCAGCGTTATGATTCCCGGGTGAGGAGCCGCTTTCTCTTTGCTGTGGAGGGTATGCCGGCTTTCAAGAATGCTCTTGAAACCATTCACGCCTTTGAGGGACGATTGTTATCCAAGATGGGCTGGAGGAGGAAGCGTAACGCTGAGAGTTGGCCGCAGCTTTTTCAGAGTGTGTACCTGGCGGCGCGAGGGGCGCTCAAGGCTGCCCTGATGCCGAGTGCCGTCCAGTTATTCTTGTTCAAAAAGTGGTGTTGGGCAAAAGATTTGGCGATGACATCGGGGCAGCATCGTACGACGACAGACGAATATGCGGATGCACAGCTCTATCGATCCTCTCGAGGAGGGGGATGACAAGGGTATTGTCCCACGGAGTGCGACGGAGTTTGCTTGTATGTCGCGAGGAAGCTCTACGGAGGGCGGTACTGAGGAGAAGAGGAGAACGTTGTTCACACTTGTTGAGCCCACTCCCGCCGTGAGGGGTGACCAGATGGGTGTGCGGCATGAGTCGCCGCCCGCGTCAGTCCAGCCTCCAGCCCCTGCCGCCAATCCTCGGAATCTTATTGTGCAGGCTTCGAGAACGGCGGCGGCAACAATAGAGCAACAAATGGGAACTTCAACATCTACTTGAGTACGTAATACTTCCTGAGCCCCAGCCCTGGAGACCAAAGAACCAAGAGGAGAAGGAGGAGAAGACCGAGGAGAAAAACGATAATATTGCCAAACGTCTCGCCTTCAACTTTGAGAACGCCAGTACGTGGAACTATGAGGCCAATGGGGATCCCTAGTGAGCTCCATGGGGGCTCCCAGGTGGTGGTTAATTGGCTTGTGGGAAGATATGCGTGTAGTACTGCAGTGTATTGTGACACGATTGCGCGTATACAAAACATTCTATATCGATTGCATTGCACCTGCGATGTTGTGCTTAGTCCGCCGTCTTGGGGCTCAGAACCATGGAAGGGGTTCTACCGTGAAGGAAATGAGCGTGCTGATGCTGAAACTTGGAAGGCCCGCGCGGGCCAGACTCACTACACTTTCGACCCGCGTATTCACAGTACCAAGCGGGAACATATAAAAGGGACTCGTGGCTACTTTGATGGCGGCCGCTCCTCCCATGGTGTTGGCATAGGCTGGGTCATTGACATATTTGTGCTCCCTCGCCCTGCTCTCGATCTCTGTCATGGCGTTTGGATATGCGACATAGCTTCCGAGGCTGCCGCCATCCCGCCCTCCTGCGCTGTCTGTCAAGCTGAGCTTTTGGCCAGCAAGCGCCTCGCTGAAGGTGTCGAGCACCTGCTCCTCTGCTGCGGACCTGAATCCTGAGCGGGGGCTCCTCCGTTTCCTGTGGGCTCCGAGCAAAGCAAAAGCCAAGGTTGACGGCTTACCGCCGTCTCCCATTTTAGTAATCTGACCATTCGTTAGAGCTCTAACATTTCTCCCCCATATTCGATCCTCTTCCTGCTCGCCATCTCAATGTCAGGTCGATTGGGTGAATCGTGCTGTCAAACAGCATGTGGGCGGGATCGGCTGTTGAGTGTCATCTTGGCGGGTGCTGTCGGTTTTCTGAACTTACCCAAGCTGCAGATGAGCTACAGAGCTGTTCGGCGCAGCATCGAAAGATATGCCGCAGGAGCGCTAGTCTCAAGTATCTAGATGCCCGAACTTGGTCCGTGACCAGAGCTGGGGCCAAACCAATTATTGTGTTTGTTTTGTGTTTTGTGTGTGGGATATATATGTATGTATATATATATACATGTTAAAACATATGATGGTCATTTTTTCTTATGTTACTCGAGCTGCAGATGAGCTACAGAGCTGTTCGGCACAACAATCGGAATGGAATCATCAGGAGCGCCAGTGCCAATTATCTAGATTCCCGAACTCGGTCTGCTCCCAGAGCTGGATCCAACAACTATTCGTGCTCTGCTAACTTGCTTAAGAGATGATGTTGACTTTCTTAATGTAAATCGAGCTGCAGGTAAGCTGCAGAGCTGTTCGGCACAGCAAGCGAAAGGAAATGAAGAGCAGCGCTAGTCTCCAGCATCTAGATGCCTGAACTCGGTCTGCTACCAGAGCTACTCCGCTAAGTTTCCAAGGGGTGATGATAGTTTTTTCTCTACTTCATTCGAGCTGTAGGCTGGTTCTGTGAGATGAAAAACATTTTCCGAAGCAGAAGGTCACCAGGTAAGATCGCCCACGGTATCGGGACGTCTGAATTCGGCCTGCAACCACAGCTACGGCTGGACAATTTTTCGCACTGTAAATATTTTACCAGAGATGATGTGCGTTGCCTGAATTGACTTCGAGATCTAGGCCAGGTAAGAAGCTGATATGCACGCCAATCGACAGGGAATGCTGCGAAGCATCAGTCTACAGTCTAGACGCCTGAGATCGGCCTGCTACCAGAGCTGGCACCAAATAGCCATTTGCATTCTTTCAGTATTTATGAGAGACGGTGTTGGCAAGCTAGGGAGCTGGGCAGCACGCCGTTCAACAGGAAATCATCGGACAGTCGCCTATAGTATCGAGACGTCCGAGATTGGTCTGCTACCAGAGCTACAACGGAGCATTCTGCAATATTTTGCGAGAGATTACAGATGTTTTCTGTGCCCAATTCGAGCTGTAGGCTGCTCCTCCTCCTCCTTTCCCTCTTTCTTCCTTCTCCTCCTTCTCCTCCTCCTATCTCTCCTCGTACTTCTCCTCCTCTTCCTCCTTCGCCTCCCCCTTCTCATCCTCCCCCTCCCACTTGCCCTCTTCCTCCGCCTCCTCCTTTTCCTTCTTCTTCTTCCTCCTCTCCTCTCCTCCTCGTCCTGCTCCTCCTCCTCTTCCTCCTCCTCGTCCTCCTCCTCCTCTTCCTCCTCCATCCGCTCCTTCTCCTCTTTCTCCTCCTCTTCCTTCTCTTCTTCCTCCTCCTCATCCTCCTGCTCATCGTCATCATCGTCCCCTTTCTCCCCCTTCCACCCTCTCCCCTCCGGCTCGTCATCTTCCTCTTCCTCCTTCTCCCCTTCTTCTCCTCCTTCTTGCTCTTCTCTCCCTCCTCCTCCTCCTTCTCTTCCTCAGCCTCCTTTACCTGCTTCGCTTCTCCTCCTCGTTCCTTCTTCTCCTCCACGTCCTCCTCCATGAAGCCGCGCCCTCGCGCGCGCGGAAAGCGAGATTGCCGCCCCCGCATGCCATTCATGTATATCGCAAGGAAGCTCTACGAGTTCCCGGCGGTGACCGAGGTTGACGGTTTACCGCCGGCTCCCAGTCTCTTTTTCCTCGCCCCTTCCTCCATGAAAGCGCGCCCTCGCGGGCGCGCAGAATGCGATATTGCCGCGCTTGCATGCCACTCATACCTCGTAGAGCTCTTCGGCATTGATGAGCTAGAGGAATTCCGGCGCGAGGTGGAGCCAGTTGGCCCACCCGGCCTGGGCGGACAAACGTGGTGACTTGGGTTCCGTTTTTGGAACCTTCTCAGAGATTTGAAAATGCTTGTTGAGAGCCAGTATTTCTCTCACGTGCAGTGGGTCATGCCGCGTTCGCCCGTGAAATTCAGATCTGTAGCTGCAGCGTTGCCATCAAAAGACGTGGAGGAACCGACTTCATATAAAACCGAGCAGATACATTTTTCCAGTTTTCAAGCTCATATTCAAGGAAGCTTTCTTTTTCGTCGTATCATGAGCACTACTTCGCGTGTCGAGAGCTTTGCGAGGGTCCAGGCGGTAATCTTGTTGACGGTTTACTGCTGGCTCCGAGAGATTTGAAAGTTTATTTTGAGAACCAGTACTTTCTCACGTGTAGTGGGTTATGCCGCGTGTGCCTGTCAAATTCTCACGCCTAAGCTGCAATGCTACTATCAGCAGACGTGGAGGAACCCACTTCGTATAAAGCCGAACATAATATTCCAGTTTTCAAGCTAATATGCAAGACAGCTTTCCTCATGTATTCAGAACACTGATGCGCGTGTTAAGAGCTCTACGAGGGTCCCAGCGGCAACCTGGTGGTTGACGGTTTGCCGCCGGCTCCCAGTGTATATCGCGAGGAAGCTCGTACGAGTTGCCGGCGGTAACCAAGGTGGACGGTTTACCGCTGGCCTCCAGTTATTTTCAGTGCGAATAATTTTTCAGTCGCAGCTGTGGTTTTTGACCGAATTCAGACGTCATGATACCGTAGGCGAATCTGCCTGAGGACTTCTCGTTTCGAAATGTGCTTCTGAGCTCCATAGCCAACCTACAGCTCGAATGCAATTGAGAAAACTAGCATCATCTATTAAAAAATTAGCAGAGTTCGAAAAGTTATTTGGTCCCAACTCTGGAAGCAGACCGATCTCAGGCATCTAGATACTCAGGACCACTGCCCCTGATATTTTCCTTTCGATTGCTGTGCCGAACAGCTCTGTAGCTCACCTACAGCTCGAGTTAAGTTTAAAAAATCGGCAGCACCTTCCCAGAGGACACTCAACGGCCGATCCTGCCAGAGTGTTTTCTGATAGTCGTATCCACCCGATCGATCTGACATCAAGATGGCGAGCGGGAGTAAGATCAAATATGGGGAGAAAATATGTTTGATCTCTAACGAATTGTCAATTTTTGAGAAAATGATTTGGCCCCAAAAAGACAAAACTTCCGTCGATATTTTTCGAGCCGACTAGCCCGCCAGCGCGCCGGAATTATTGGAAGCCAGCGCTAATTGATGAGTCGTGTGGTTTTTGGTCCTCCAGCGTTTTGCTGGTCGTCACGCCTTCGGCGAATCAGCGGAGGGCCCCAAGGGCGTCCAGGAAGGTGCTGCAGGGCCCCGAGAGGCTTCCTGGAGAGCACACTGGCCGCCTAAGCCGACCCCACGAGGCCGCCAACAACGCCCCGAGAGGCCCCTCGATGCCCCCCCGAACAGCCTGAACACGCCCCCCTCAAGGCCCCCGGTATACATTCAGGATGGCGTCCAAAAATTTCACAGGTGGCCACGAGAACATTCCGAGAGGGCTCCCGGGACTCCCTCAGGAACGGTCC
This sequence comes from Prorocentrum cordatum, assembly GCA_963575745.1. Taxonomy (NCBI): domain Eukaryota; class Dinophyceae; order Prorocentrales; family Prorocentraceae; genus Prorocentrum; species Prorocentrum cordatum. The sequence continues at coordinate 38,995 of CAUYUJ010006648.1, forward strand.
CCAGACGCCCCAGGACGCTTGCAAAAACCCCTCGAGAGGCCCTTCTTCTCTAGTCGTTTCTTCCTTCCCCTTCGGTCTCCGGCTCGTTCCCCTTGGTTTCTTCTGAGATTTCCCTCCCCTCCCTTCCTGTATTCCTCCTTCCTTTTCCCCTCGTGCTTCCTCCCCTCCTGTCTTCCTCTCCTCTCTATATCTCTCTCTTCTCCACCTTCCCTCCTTTCCCGCACTCCTTCCGTCTTGCTCTGCCTCCTCCCTTCGTCTTTCCTCTCTTCTCCTGTCTGCCCTCCTTCCGTCTCTCTGCTCGTCCGCCCTCCCTGCTCCCTACTTCTTCTCTTCTGCCCTCCTCCTGCCTCCTCTCACCTCGGGCCTGCTCCTCTCCTCCCTCCATCCTCTCGCCTCCCGCTTCGCTGGTTCCCTCTTCCTCTGCTGAACCATTCAAGAGAGTCCCTCCTCTCCTCCCTCCATCCTTCCTCCTCTCCTCCCTCCATCCTCTCGCCTCCCTCCTCTCCTCCCTCCATCCTTCCTCTTCCCCTGCCGAACCATTCAAGAGAGTCCCGACGCTCGTCGCGTGGAAAACGGACAGCGTGGGAATGTGCACCTAGTTTTTCTCCCACAGTTCGTTTGGCCGCTCTGGTTCAGGATCCTCCACACACTAACATACATCTTCATCGAGTTTCTGCGCCTGTCCGCAAAATCATGGCGCGCACAGCAGTTTGCTTCGCTTCCCTGCTTGCCGGCGGCGCGATCGCCCAGCAGGACGGCACTTTTCTTCTGCAGTCCAGCGTTGGAGCCGGCTGGGGGGCTGAGGTGGCCCAGCACTGGTTCTGGCCAGAAGCGGGGAGAGAGGGGCTCCCTCGTCGCCGCGGCTGGACGCGGCTCGACCAACTTGTCAGTTTCGACCCTGGGAGGGGTCCAGGGACGGATTTGGAGCGGATTTGCCTTCGGCTCCTCCTCTTGACATTATTTTGGGGCTCATCCAGCTCATACCCCCTCGGCCGCCTCCAAGTCCAGCGCCTCCTCTGTGAGCGAAGGGATGCTCGTGGTCGATGGCGAGGAACACTTCAGCTTCGTGGAGGGCTCCTTTGGTCCTCTGCCGGAGAGCGCCCCCACGTGGTGCAAGAACGAGACCCAGCTGACCTGGGCGCAGAGGAAGGAGCGCATGCAGCAGCACCAGACCCTCGAGTGGACCAAGAAGATGGTGAAGCAGATGCGCGAGCAGAACGAGACGGTCCCCGCGTGGATGGACAAGATGGTGACCGACGACGAGAACAGGGGCAAGACTAGGTGGGCGGTCCAGGAGTCGAGGCGTTTGAGATCCGAGGGCAAGGAAGTTCCCAAGTGGATGGACGAGCTCGTGCAGGAAGACGCCAAGTGGGCCAACCGCTGGGCAGCGTGCAAGGCCGCGGAGCTGAAGGAGGCGAATCAGGAAGTGCCCCAATGGATGATCGAGAACGGCAGGAAGGGCACGATGGAAGCCGCAGCCGAGAGGGCGGCCGAGCTCCAGGAGGAGATCGACGAGATGGAGGAGGAGAAAGACAAGGAGGTGGCAGTTGTGGACGCTCAGGGCGACATCCAGGCTGCCGAGCAGAGGATGTTGGCCAAGAAGAGGGGCTTCGCCGCGAAGACCGTGAGCTCGCAGTTCCATGTGCTCGAGGCAGCCTTGGAGGAGCTCGAGTCGGCCGAGGGTGAGATGCGTAATGACGGCATGTCCCAGGCCTCAAGCCACAGGTTCAAGCAGGCCCTGCACAAGGCGAGGACCGCGTCCGAGATGCTCAACAGGCTTTTGGAGCGGAAGGGGAGCATGCTGATGACCCAGATGTCCGCGGCGCAATGAGTGTGGCGAGACGGGCGGTGATCTGCGGCTCGGGAGTTTTGCGCTGGAGAAGAGGTGGGAGAGAGAACGGGTGAGCAGGGGCCCTGCTGTGCAGCTGGAAAGTGCCCTCCTCCCCACGCAGCGGTGCCGCCCCGTGCAGTGACTCATGCCCACATCTCTGCCTCCGCCCCTGGCCTTCCCATTCCCATGAGATCCGATGCTGCGAAACAAAGTGCAACATCGTGGACAAGCTCGACGGGAGCTTCGACCCCGTCTTCCTATGGCTTTTTCGAGCCGGATCGATCTGTGAGGGTCCCGGAGCCCGAAACTGGGCGAACCTGCCCGGTGTTAAAACAGATGCGACGCCGGGTTTTGACAGTGTCTTCTGCTCCCACCTCTGCCTTCTCCCCTGGCCTTCCTCACTCCCCGTCTGCTGCTGCCGCCCAGGGCTGCCCATGTCCATGTTCCGTGTTCCTCCTTGCTCGTGTTCGTGCTCTTCCCTGTCGAGCTTACGGCCTCCACTCCATGCCCTCGTGGGCACGGGCGGGCTTCTCAGCTCGATGATCCTCGGGACATGTGCCAGTCGAGTGTGTGTGTGTGTGTGTTTACCCCATTCGGTCCTCACTGCATCGGCTGAGTCGTCTTGCAGGGCTTCAGTGGACAAGCGCTGGTCGGCGCTAACACATTCTCTGAGGATCTTCGACCGGCGTAGCGCGCACGGTTCTGTCGATCGTTCGTTCGTTGGTTTTTGCCGCCTCGGGCTTCCCGCCGTCGGCGTGGGAGACGCCGCCGCCGCTGCTCCCGGAGCCCCATCGGCCTCGTTCGGCGCGCGGAGTCTCTGCCCTGCGGATTCTCGGGCGAGGGGTCTGCCGCGCGTCTCGTCGACCCGTTCCTCTGCCTGCCTCCCCGCTGTTTCTCGCTCTATTGTGTGTGTGTGTGTGTGTGTGTGTGTGCGTGTGTGTGTGTGTGTCTGTGTGTGTGTGTGTTTGTGTGTGTCTGTGTATGTGTGTGTGTGTGTGCAAGTTATTTCGAACCCCCAGATCTCCAACGATACGTTTTTTTCAATCTGGGCGTCTTGTCGATCTCAGCCCTGGGGGGCCGTTTGCAAGCCTCAGGACAAAGAGAACCGGTTCTGGGGCGACAAACTACCCTTGGGGATGGGCTCTGGGACCGCAGATGAAAAAATGAAAGTGGGCGGATGTCTGGGCATGCGTACTGTTTCAGCTCCTGTGTAGCCAGCAACATTTGGAGGAAATTTCTGGTCCCTGGTGTCCCCGATGTCCCAGAACTCGGCGTCCGAATTGCACAGGGCTGGCCGTGTGGTGACCTGGGGTGCCTGGGTGATGCCACTGCACGTGGTGTCGTGTGGTGCGGCTTGCCGTGTTCCCAGGTCGGATTTGGTTTCCTGGAGCAGCCTTGTGCTTTGCATGCTTTGCCCGCTTGTCGCTGGGCTCCAATATTGCGGAGTGCTGTGCCATTGGCAGTCGTTTGTGGAATCTCTGTGGAGGATGGCGTGCACATTGACGCAATGTGCGTTCTTATGCTTACATCCGTACCCCTATCTATCCCTCTCCTCTCTCCCTCTCCATCTCTCTCTCTCTCTGTCTCTCTCCCTTTCTCCTCGCCCTCTCCCCCCGTGGAGAAGCGGATCGCGCATCTACGCCAGCTCTGCCACGGCTTGTTGAGATCTGGGACTGGTGCGCGCGTCCTTCCGCGCGACATAGATGGACTGCACCCATCGGTCGTGACTCCAGGTGCCTTGTGCCGCTGCAAGCGTCGAGCGGTTTTCCCTCCTCTCCAGGAGGCGGGCGGAAGCGAGGTCTATCCAGGTGTGCTGCCGCGCGATTCCGCCACGGCGCTCGGGCGGGCGCGGGGGTTGCGAGGGCCGTGTGGGGGGGGGGAGGGGCCACGCATCGCCCCGCGCCCACGCTCTGTACACCTTAGGCGATGCTTAAGAAAACCTAAGTTTTCGGCCAGAGTCTCGATTATTCTTAACTTTTAGATGTAAATCCTAAGATTTGAATGGAAATTTTGGGTTTTTATTCAAGTTCTGAGACTCTGAATTTCTTAACCCATGATTTCTTAAGCATTTCGCAGGGTGTAGTTTTTGGGGCCATGTCTGCCCGGCAGTGAAAAAGCTCAGGGAGTTGGCCACACAAATGACCGCACCCTGGGCCTGCTGCGCCGGGGGGCCCCGATGGTCGCCTCGCAGCACACGGAGCGACTCGACGAACACCAGCCGCCGCAGGCGCGGCGGCGGACTCTCCGCGCCTGCCTGCTCTGTGTCTCTGCGCGCTGCCTTCCGACCAGTGGGCGCACCGATCCCGGGTCCAGCCAGCCTCCCCTCCCTCGAGAGCCGGCGCGCGGCCGCCCCGACCGCGCCTCGGGGCCCTCGGAGCTGGCGCGGGCCGCTTCGGGGGCTCGCGGACGGGGGGTCATCCCAAGGTGGGGCCAGAGAGAAAAACGTCCAGCTGGATGTGCTCACATTTCCTTCCACGGCCCCTTTCGAGTGCTCCAGATTTCGTAACAAAGGGAGGGGGGTCTCATTTCGGGGGGGGGGGTCTCTTCCAGGCTATATTGGACGGCCTGGGGGGGTCTGGGGACGATGTTTTGGAGGGTTCTCCCACGGGGGGGGGTCTGAAATGGTTTGTCTTGGAGGGTCCAGACCCCCTCCCTTTTATTACGAAATCTGGAGTATTTTTCCTTGAGCGCTACCTCTGCCCCCCCACCCCACCTCTGCGCCCCCCAACGACTGGTGTGCGCACAGCGACGACCCTGCGATGACGACCCCTTTGGGCTCGGGAGGAGGTCTGGCTCCCGGGGGCGGTCTGGAGGTGCACAGGTCGGAGTGCCCGTCGTGGGCGAGGCTCGCCGCGGCCGCAGACGCCCCTTCGCTCCCAATGCAGCGCTTCTTCTGGTGGCACGGTGGCCGTCTCCTACGCTCCTCCCCTTCCCAGGAGGGGCGTCGTCGCCTTCGCTTCCCCGCTCCCCCCACAGTGCACTGCCGATGGAGTGCTCGGGAGACTGGGGCTGTGCCTCTGGTGGTGGCCGTAGCGTGTGGCTGCCGTTGTGGCAGTCACCGTCGACGACTTCAGCGAACGCAGGAACTCCACGATCGCACGTTGCATGGCTGGCGTTGGGAGGAGACGACTGCAGGCCACTGTGGGGGTGAGTCGTGCGAGGCGGCGAATTATTGGGACGAGACGCAACGGGCATGACTCACGAGCTTCACTGAGGATGCGGGAGTCTAGCATTGTTTTCCTGACCTGCTCCCCCCACATCACAGCTTCGGGTCTAAAATAGCCCAGCTAGGTCTTTTCAGAGCGCTGGCTGAAATCCGCGTAACAGATGCAGTAGCAGTAGCAGTAACAGTCGCCGTCATTATCACCTTTGTCGTTGCTGCAGTCGCTGCAGCCATGGATGCCACAACCCATTTTCTCAGTAGATGCCGCCAAGGTCGATGCGCAAGGCCTTCGCGCTGTCATATTCGATCTCGCGGATGCCTCCGATGCTGTCGAATCCACGATCGCGGGCACTGCCAGCTTTATCGGCAGAACCACCTAGTCTCATGTCAGCATCGTGTAACCGATCTGCATCCCCCACTTGGCCATGGTATCTCAGCCCCGCCGGGCCGCCCGCCCAGGTGGGGACATGTCCCGTGTGACCCACAAGGAACAGCACAGGCATCACTACCTAGGGTGGCAAGTCGGCCAGTGGGGTCAAAGCCATGTCAGTGAGGACAGGGATCAGGTAAGCACTTCTGAACGTGTCGCTGGGGACCCAGGCGATGCTCAAGCTCTCGCTGCCCTCTCGCCCAGCCCGGGCGCGCGCCCGCGGCCCCGCCCGCCCGACCGCATCGCTCCGCCCCGACGATGCCCCTCTGGACCTTCGCGTGCCCTGCGCAGCCGCCGCCGCCACCGGGTGGCCCCTGCTCGACAGAGGACGCGGGAAGCCCTCGCTCGAAGAAGACACATCCCCATGCGCATCGGTTTTCGGCGCTCCGCGCGCGGATTTCTGGGATCTGCCCGGGGCCCCCTGGCCGCGCCTCCGGCGTTGCCGCTGGCTCGCTCCGCGCGACAGGGAGGGGGGCCCAGCGCTGATCCCAGCAATTGGCGCGGAGCTCCGGCAGCTTGCGGTAGGTCCGCGTCGGGTCGACCGGCGGCGACCCCCCAGCGCCGGCCTTTGAGGGCGAATGCCGCCCGCGGCCTGGCATTGGCCCACAGTGGAACGACCCGGCTCTTTTCTGAAGCGGCTGGTCGTGCAAGTTCGAACGATCCCTGCGCTGTCAGGAACCGACGCCGGAAGGAGGAGGAGGAGGAGGAGGAGGAGGAGGAGGAGGAGCAGCAGCAGCAGCAGGAGGAGCAGTAGGAGGAGACGGAGGACGAGGAGGAGGGGGAGGGAGGAGGAGGAGGAGGAGGAGGAGGAGGGAGGAGGAGGAGGAGGAGGAGGAGGAGAAGGAGAAGGAGGAGGAGGAGGAGGAGGAGGACCTCGTCACGACGCCGGGCTCGTCACGACGCGAACATGCCGCAGTTCTGTGCCTCTTTTGGTTCCTCTGGCGCCCCCCGCTCGCCCCGTCGCCGGGCGGGGGGGTCCACTGCAGGGCACGGGCTCGTCGGCCTTACCGCGCCTGCTCTGGACCCACCCCCCTCGGGTTGGGGAGGGGAGGGGGGGAGGGCACGCGAGAGCGAGGGGAGGGTGGATCAGGGGCACGCGAGAGCGAGGGGAGGGCACGCGAGAGCGAGGGGAGGGGGGAGGGCACGCGAGAGCGAGGGGAGGGCACGCGAGAGCGAGGGGAGGGCACGCGAGAGCGAGGGGAGAGGGATCAGGGGGAAGGGGGGTGGAGGACCTCCAGGCCCCCCTCCTTTCACGTCAGACCAGCTGCGGAAGACCCCCTCATCTCAGGACGGTTTGTCGAGAGTGCTTGCCCGAGTTTTATGGGTTTTATAATCCTTATTATTTCTAATATTGTCGTCATTCGTATCGTCATTACTATTACCATTCGTAGGATTCCTATTCGTATTATTCTATGGTTCGCACATTCATGTTATCATTTCCATTTACCATTTATATATCCATGCATATTCGCATTTAGTATTATTCTACATTTCAACAACATTTTCATTACTTTCACTATGATCAGCACTACACTTTTTACTTTTATGATGAGGACGTTTATGCTTATTGTTAATATTTTCAGTTTCACGATTATTATTCGTATGGCGATTTTTAGTATGATTATTATTTTCTTGCTCGCATTATCAGTATCATTACCATCATCATCGTCATCATCATTTTAAGCATGAGTACATTCATTACTCATGCTCTCATTTTCATATAGATATATATACAAACCACCAGCATTTATTAGCATCATCCATATTCGTATTCGAATTTGTAGTGTTATTAGTAGCATTCGTATTGTGACTATTCTGATGGTTCTGATTCTGATTACGGTTCTGGTTGATTGTCATGCTTATGGTGTCAGTAGTAGTTCCCAGGTATCGTCAGCAAACGTGTGATTCATACTCAACAGTTTGATGTGCGCTTCTGGTTGTCGCCCAGTCCGCCCCCGTCGCCGCCTCGTGCGCAGGCGTGCGCTGCAAGGCTTCCGCCCCGTGCCCGGCCGCCGCCGCCCGGCTGCCGCAGCCGTGCGCTAGCTGGCGCCTGCAGGTTCCGACCCCGTGCTCGCCCGTCGCCGCCCATGTGCGCGGACGTGGGCGGCCCCACTGGCCGACGAGGCGTGCGCGGGCGCTTTGGTCCCAGCGCTGCAGCGGATGGTGTCGGGCTCCATCTTCGCCTCCCGCTTCTCGCAAGGCGCTGTTCCCAGTGCTGTGGCTAGCGATGTCGGGCTCCAGCTCCGCCGCTCCCTTCTCGCACGTGCGCCGCCCCAGCGTCCTCAGGCTCGGGTGAAGTCGGGCGGGTCCCTCTACATCAGGAATCTTCAAAGATGATCAGAAAATGTTCTGGGGACGATTTTCCCAGTATATTTTACCGTATTTGAGCATGTCTCGACTATATTCAAAGCTTGTCATCCAAAATCTGCCTGTAGGCGGACATGCCCGACCTAGGACTCGGGTGGGGCACCGCATGGAAGAAACGCCCATGCAGTGCCGATGGAGGACGCCGCGGCCGATGCCCGCAAGGACGGCCCGCAACCCGGTCCCCAGTGGCCCCCGGTCCCCGGTGGCGTGCCTGTCACCGACCCGAGGCGCGGTCTGGCCCCCCCCCCCCCGGCAACCCGGCGGCCGCCAGAGAAGAGGCGCTTCCAGAGCCGGATGGGAAGGGGGAAGAGCAGGACAGGGAACGCCGCGAGGCTCTCGAGGACGTCCAGGCTCAGGCGAGATCTGCGGAAGCCTCGGAGGACGAGCGGGCCGCCAGCCCCACAGGAGCAAAGCGGGAGCCCGGCTCCTCTGCCCGCGGCTGCCTCCGGCTCTGGGGCCGCCGTGGGGTCGTGGCACCCCGCAGTTGCGGACAAGGGGGGACGACGACAACAACAACAACAACAACAACAGCAGCAACAACAACCACAACCACAACCACAACCACAACCACAACCACAACAACATCAACAAGAAACATAATGCTCACCACGGATCCGCACTTCAGCCACGCACCCAGGGACAATGAATGACCGTTCGGTCCCCTCACTCTGATGTAGCGCTGAAGGCTCGGACACCAACATGATCAGATGAGCTCTTTGCGAGGGAGGGTCTCTGGGTGCCAAAGTCAAGCGCCTCCAGGATCAGGCAGGGTACATGCTGGCTGAAGCCTGGCACTTCTGGTGCCAGCACCTGGATTACTCCCGCCACCGTAGCAGGGCCTACGACCCCACCGTGGATCCCATGAGGAGGCGGTCTTGCGACGCCGAGCGCTTCCCCGCCGACCTGGAACATACGGAGTACGACGTCACCACCTGGGCCAGGCAGCAGAGGGTCCGTGTCGATAGGGGACAGGCGCGAGCCGCGGCAAAACAGCGGCACCAACTGCGGGACCAGGGCAGGGGCAAAGGCCAGGCCGTCGGCACAGGTCACACCGACGCCCATCCCCGGAGCCACCGCGGGTGGGACCAGCCGTCCGACTGGGACCGCCATTCCCGTGGCAGATACGACGCTAGCCGATGGCTCCTTTCCCTTCAGCGCCACCTCGCCCTGCTCCTTCGCCCTAGTGGCAGACGGTGCCTCTCTGGCGCTTCCCACGCCCTGGCTAGCAGCGGACTTGTTTTGGGTTCGTCAGCGTCTCCCGGTCGGCGGCCTGCGTCGCGTGGGGCCCCGGATTTGTAGCTGCCGTCGGGGCCTTGCGGCTGCGTGGCTGTAGCCTGAAGTGAGCCACGCGCTCCCGCCTGCGGCCCACCGCGCAGCCCCACGCCCCGCGTCCATCCCACGCTGTGTGGATCCGCTGGCCACCGCCTCCCTGGACCAGCGCAGCCGTGCAATCCCTCATCTCGCTGCGTACGTACCTGGACCTTGTGCGATTGTTTTCCACACGCTGTCACGTACTCTTCCCACCGTGACTCGGCCGTCTTGCCCCCCTTGGTCTCTTCCACCGCTGACTGTGCTTCTCGCCCCCCTGGCTTGGTTGCTGACGAGGCCCCGCCTCCACTCCTCCTTCTCTGCCTCCTCTGTCTTCCCCTGCCCTCTTCCCTCCCTCCATCCCCGCGGGCCGCAATGATGTGCCCGGCCGCCAGCGCGGATTCCTCGCTCCGGCGCTCCTGTCGCACCTGCGGCCTTCCAGCGGCCTTCGGCCACACCCGCAGCTCCGGCGCTGCGCGGCCCTGCCCGGCTCCAGCTCCTGCTTTTTTTGGAGCTGGGCGACGCGATCGCCGACGATCTCTCCACGACGAGGAGGTTTGCCTACCAGCCGCGCTCAGTCTGCGTCGTGATACCTCGCAGGAACGCGCAATCTCGTGCACGGACTCATTGTTTCCGCCTTTCGTCAGTCCCACTTTCGCTTGACCCTGGCCGTCATGATTCGATCTTGTGACTCTGTGGTGTGAAGGACTCGCCGCCCTGGGCTCTTGGTCCTTGCTCATCTGGTGTCGCTTCGACGTCGAGGGCCTAAGATCGCCTGGAAGTTGGTGTTGCCTGAAAGATCCTCAAAATTCTATCCAGAGGACTGCGGGACACGAGGATACACTGAATTCGTGACTCGAGGCGCTGTGGCGGATTTCACAAGAGGCCGCTGACTCGATTGGGTCTGAATGCGCCAGATCAAGCGGACCACTATCGTCACGACCGCCGTCGACGGCAGCAAACTTGTCCTGGTCGTCATCCCCAACAGAGTCGAAAAGAACCAACATCGCTACAAAAGTTCAGTCTCTATTGCCCCATCTGGGTAACCCCGTGTACACACGTCTTTGGGCGAGCGACGCCACGCTTGTACGTGCGCTCATGCTGGAATCAAGTTCTGCGTTTGGTCACCCTGAGATCCTAAGTGCATCGCGAACATCATTACGACCCGAGCCCCAGCCCTTATTTTTCTAAATCTCTTTTTAAGCCGGATCGATCTGTGAGGGTCGCGGGGTCGGCAATCGGGCGAAAATGCTTGGTGTGAAGAGATTGTTGTTACCAGATCTCATGGTGAGCTCATAAGCAGTCTGTGGGATGGGCAACCACCTACCCGAAGTGGAGCACGAAGGGTGGAAGAGCCAATCCCCAGACCGCCTGCGCCTGGAGGGCCTCGAGGATTGCGGGCTCAAGCCCACAGTAGCACGGCCTGAGAGCAATGGTCCCCTCTTCCCCCAGCTGCTCTTCCCATTTCTGAGTGGGCACGAGAACTCGGTCGCCTCGACGTAGGCGGCCGCTGTGTGTTGTCATCGGCGGAGTATCACCCTGAATCCTTCTAGATACCTTTTCCTGGCGACGACTAGCCTACAAATGCTAATGTGTACGACTTCCATGCGGGCTGGAACTACCAGCCCAATTCCTATTCCAATGGATCTCTATCAACTGCTACGGGATCGGACTCTGAGATCTTCGTTTGGTTGGAACTGGAGTGGCTTTGGGGCGTGTTCTCCTCGGCGGAGTATCGCCCAGAATGCTTCCATATTGCCCGTCTCACTTGGCCTGCCCAGGCGGCGCATCCGTGCGCCGTCAGTGGCCTGGCCCGCCGCGGTCTGTTCGCAGACTGCCTCGCTTTTCGCTGCGCTTCGCGCCGCTTCGCTTCTCTCCCTGCGTGGCTCCCAGGCATCCGAAGACGTGTGTTTTTGTCGATGCGCGGCTCATGGAGGTCCCGACCGACCCCCGTCCCTGTGAGTGTTTTTCCGTCCCGGGACCTGTCCTGGACTGCCCCGAGGCCCGACACGCGGGCTCTGCATGGGTGCCGAAAGGGGGGACAAATGCTCGGACTGGAAAAGTCACACCGGTGCTCGACCCCAACGGTCTCCTGACGACTTCGCGGGCCGTTGTCGTTCCGATCTCGTTCTGCAGCACGGGCGCATCGGGAAGACAAAACGAGGGACCACGAAAACATCACAGACCGAACACGAGAACACTGCTTTTTTTTGATGGCGATCCCCGAGTCGTCCCATCGGCGTCTTCCTGGGCGGGCAGCCCCGCCCAGGGAGGAGGAAGGAGGAGGAGGAGGAGGAGGAGGAGGAGGAGGAGGAGGAGGAGGAGGAGGAGGAGGAGGAGGAGGAGGAGGACCCTGGGGCAGGGCCGACGGCCCAGACCCCGGGCGTGGCCCCCTGGAAGTCTCGACCCGCCCCCCGGGGCCGGCCTCTCGTCCCGGGCAGCCCGTGGACGGCCCTTGGGGCCCGGCGAGGGCTCCGCCATTGGGGGGGTTCGGAGGTGGAAAAGAGGGGGGTGATGACTAGGGGGGGGTGGATATCATGGCGCGGGCCATGATTTTTCCTCAGATTTCATGGCGCCTCTTCTTATTTCATTACGTCCCAGGCCCCCCCGCTGGGCCGCGCACATGCCGCCGGTCATGATTTGCACCCCCCGCTCTTGGACACCCCCCTCTTGGCCGCTCCCGAGAGGGCTCCGCCATTCGGGGGTTCGGAGGTGGATAGACCTTCTACCCTGACACGTCGATGAAGGAATTGGCCGTTTTCGGTTCGCGAGAGGGCGTCGCGGCCGCCATTTCTGCGGGTCCAGGTCCGCTTTCACGGAAGGGAGGCTTACGAAAGGGAGGTCTGTCCACCGCCGAGGGGTGGATGTCATGGCGGGGGCCAGGAGACCTCCCGAGATGCCACGACGCCTCTTCTTGGCCGAATGCATCCCCGGCCCCCCCCCCCCCTCGGCCGCGCTCGTGCCGCCGGCCACGATTCGCGCCCCTCCCTCTTGGACGCCCCAGGCCAGGGCGCGTTTCGATTCTTACGATTCGATTCGACTCGATTTCGATGGATTCCGATTCCGATTCGATTCGATTTCGGATTCCGATGTGGATTCCGATTTCTTATTGGATGCATACTGGCCTGCCGATTTCCGCCGATTCGACTTTTCCCGATTCGGCTGCCGATTTCCGTCGATCCGATTCATGTCGATTGCCGATCCGATTTATCGATTCGATTCTGGGCTGTCCTGCCAGGCCCCCTTTGGACGCCCAGGTTGGAGGGCCAAACATCGCAAGAAACCGCCCGCGGCGCTCTCTTTCACGACGCGAGGGGGCTCTGGGGGCACTGGTGGGGCCCGCCGTACGGGGCCCGCAACTCCAGCCCAGCCTCCTCTCGAAGCCCACATTCGTCGCCTTCTGGGGAAACCTGTAGTCCTGCCATGTATCTCGTGCCGTTCTGCGTGCTGCTCCGGGGGAGAACTCCGACACAAACATGTTGCCGACGAGTGGAGGAGGATGAGTAGGAGGATGAGGTGAGGATGAGGATGAGGATGAGGATGATGATGCTGCTGCTGATGATAATGATGCTGATGCTGGTGCTGATGCTGATGGTGATGCTGATAGTGCTCCTGCTGATGATGATGATGATGATGAAGATGATGATGATGATGATGATGATGATGATGATGATGATGATGATGATGATGATGATGATGATCAAGATGCTGCTGCTACTGATGATGATGCTGATGCTGCTGCTGATGATGCTGCTGGTGATGAAGATGATGAAGATGATGATGATGCTGATGATGATGATGACGATGATGATGCTGATGATGATGCTGATGATGATGATGATGCTTATGAAGATGCTTATGCTGCTGATGATGATAGTGTTGATGATGCTGCCGATGATGCTGGTGATGGTGATGATGATGATGCTGATGACGATGATAGTGATGATGATGATGATGCTGATGATGACGATTATGCTGATGCTGATGATGATGATGATGATGATGACGATGAGGATGAGGATGATGATGATGATGATGATGATGATGATGATGATGATGATGATGATGATGATGATG
>CAUYUJ010006649.1:0-32500 GCA_963575745.1 Prorocentrum cordatum
AACAAGGGACTCACTTTGTGCACATTTCTCGTCGTACCAAAGCGTTTGCCCTGGGGCAATGGACTCGAAATTACCACAAGGCGTTATTTTTGCTTTCCATGATTATCCGCACCCTTTTTGAGAAGAGCAGCATATTGAGGGACGAAGAGTGTGCACAGTCAGAAATTCGCATTCATGGCCGGTTCGCACGCCAATGCTTTTTATTTAGGAACTTGCCGGGGCAGTTTCGGTGCAGAGGCCTTCGGCAGAAAAAAACGAAAAAAGACAGGTTCGGCGCAGAGCCTTTCAACAACCTATGTAAGGCGATGGCGCGGATGCACTGTCATAGTCCTTTCAATAAGCGGGACGAAGTGCACGCATGCACGATCAACTTGGTAAAGAACGCTGGGAATACTGAAAGGAAAATCATGATGGCCAGCTTTTTTTTGGAGTTCAGTTTCCTGGCGCATTTCGAAAAGAACGAGTCCAAGTTATTGGAGTTGGCCCGAATGAGTCCCAGGAAATTTGCCCAGAGCTGCTATAAGAGTGCCTTCGGCATGTGCCCGCTTGTTCCTTCCATCAGTCCCGCCTCGTGCAGAGCTTCGGGGGCCCAGGGGGCAGGACGTGAAGCCGTCACTCCAGACGGGCCCTGGTCGTTCAAAATCGATGCACTTACCCGCCAAGAAGCCGGGTGTCACGCCATGCCATTCAGTGCGGTGTTTCGTTGTTCCACTGCGCGATGCCAGGCTGCGCAACGCGCAGCTTTGTGATGCAACGCTTCGGTCGTCCTCTGGTTTCGTTTTCGTGGTATTTTCCTATTCCTTCGCATCGTTCTCGTGTTGTTCTCCTCGTCTGACAGCTTCCCCTGTCCTGGTTGTCCCCCCGTGAGTTTCTGCGTCTGGATGTTGCGTGCACCCCTGGGGCCGTTTAGGGCTCGTGCCTGATGGCGGCCTGTGCATCTGGTACTTTCAATGCGGTGTGGACGTCGTGCGGTGTGGACGTCGCCACGAGCGATCCGGGAGAATCTAGCTCATTCGCCGCCGTCCTCCGTGCATGTCTCGTTTTGATTTCCCCTTCACGTTCGTTGTGATGGTGATCATCCTTATCTTCCTCCTCCTCTTCATGTGTCTTCTCGTGATCATCATCATCGTCGGGTCATCGTTGCCATGGTCATTATCGCCATGATGCCACCACCATCATCATTCGCCAAATTACGCTCGGATGGAGGGCGTCCGCGGATAACCGCGGCATTATTCCGGTGACTTGCCGATTCGGGCAGGGGAAGCAAAAATCTTGGCACAAGCAGCTTGTGGACTTTTTGAAAGGAGAGAAAGAGCACAATTATATAAGTTTAGTTACGCAAATTTATGAAGAACGCGTTCTTACTGTGGAACAGGCACGCGTTATTGCTTCGATAGTGGCGCTAGGGCCAGACAACTCCATGGCTCGCATGACCAGCCTGATAGCAGTACTAAAATCAAAGAAAGGATTCGGAGCGCTTTCGGTCAAGAATGTCATTGAGGTTCTTCGCGTGCACAACATATTGGCAAATATTTCTTTAGAAGAAACATCAAAAATCCCAGACGGGCCTGGGGCAGCCCAATTTTGGAGACTGACAAAGATCAGTCGAGACGAGATGGTGGCATATCTTAAAGACACTATTCAAAACATGAAAGACGTTGCCCTCAGAACGGGCAAGAAACCAGTGGCAGTCTCATTATCCACAGGGAAAACTGTCGAGTACGACATGAACCAGTTAGGATTTGAGGAGAGCAGCGTTGACCACGCGCTCGCTCAATATTGGTCTTGTGCCCAGAGCCGCATTCTGGCAGCCTACGAGTGTGTATCTCGGGGTGCTGAGCGGCCAATCCCCTACCATTTGCTGCCTAACAAACGTATTTTGGAAATCATTGCTGGCTTGTCTGAGTTTGCGGATTCAGAGAGCAGTGACGACTCAGTAGAGGATGAGGAATAGACGCCAAGTGTATAATCATCATCATTACATTTCCATCATCAGTACTGGGTGTTGGGTTCGGTGAGGGTTGGCCGTTTGATCCAGAATGCTGTCTTTGGTGAGGGTTTGCCGTTCGCTCTCGGGAGGTGGTTTCGGTGGGTGCTTGCAGTTTGCTCCTGGAGTTTGGCGTAGTGGACGGTTGCCGTTTGATCCGAAGTGCTGGCTCCGGCGGGGGGGTGCCTTTTGATCCAGGGTGCCATGTGCAGTGGAGAGTTGCCGTTTGAGCCAGGGCGCTGGCTGTGGTGAGCGTTGCCGTGATCCAGGGCGCTGGCTTTTGTGAGGTTTTGCCGTCTGCCCCGGGCGGTGGTTTTGGTGGGGTTTCGCCGTTTGTTCCTGGCGGTTGGGTGCGGTGGAGGATTGTCGTTTGATCCAGGGTGCTGGCCCTGGGGAGGGTTTGCCGTTTGATCCGGGGTGTTGGCTTGGGTGGGGAGTTGCCGCTTGATCGAGGGTGTCAGGTGTAGTGGAGGGTTGCCGTTTGATCCAGGGTGCTGGCTTCAGTGAGGGGTTGCCGTCTGATCCGGGGTTCTGGGTTTGGGGGGGGGTCTGCCGTTAGATCCAGGGTGCTGGGTGTAGCGGGGGGATGCCGTTGAATCCCAGGTGGTGGTTTTGGTGAGGGGTTGTCGTCTTATCCGGGGTGGTGGCTTCGGTGGAGGTTCGCCGTTAGATACAGGGTGCTGGGTGCGGCAGGGGTGGTGCTGGCTGTGGTGAGCGTTGTGATCCAGGGCGCTGGCTTTTGTGAGGTTTTGTCGTCTGCCCTGGGCGGTGGGTTCGGTGGGGTTTCGCCGTTTGCTCCTGGCGGTTGGGTGCGGTGGAGGATTGCCGTTGTTCTAGGGTGCTCGCCTTGGGGAGGGTTTGCCGTTTGATCTGGGGTGTTGGCTTGGGTGGGGCGTTGCCGCTCGATCGAGGGTGCCAGGTGTAGTGGAGGGTTGCCGTGTGATCCAGGGTGCTGGCTTCAGTGAGGGGTTGCCGTTTGATCCGGGGTTCTGGGTTTGGCGGGGGTTTGCCGTTAGATCCAGGGTGCTGGGTGCAGCGGGGGGATGACGTGTGAGGGGTGTGCCGAAACGGGGTGTCACCCACATGCGGGCGGCGCCACTGAGGCCATCGGTGGAGCTCCCTCTGGGGCCACCTCTACCCAAAACTGCACGGAGCGTTTGGTACCGGGGGATTAAACAGGGCAGTCTCACCCAATGCAAAAGCGGGATCGGGATGTAGCTTCTGAGGGGGGTTGCCGTTTGCTTTTGAGGGTTGGGCGTAGTGGAGGGTTGCCTTCTGATCTGGGGAGTTAGGTTTGGCGAGGGTGTGCCGTTTGATCCGGGGTGTTGGCTTCAGTGAGGGGTCCCCTTTTGTTCCAAGATGCTAGGTGCAGTGGAGGGTTGCCGTTTGATCCAGGGTGCTGGCCGTGGTGAGCGTTGCCGTAATCCAGGGCGCTGGCTTTTGTGATGTTTTGCCGTCTGCCCCGGGCGGTGGTTTCGGTGGGGTTTCGCCGTTTGTTCCTGGCGTTTGGGTGTGGTGGAGGGTTGTTGTTTGATCCAGGGTGCTGGCCTTGGGGAGGGTTTGCCGTTTGATCCGGGGTGTTGGCTTCGGTGGGGCGTTGCCGCTTGATCGAGGGTGCCAGGTGTAGTGGAGGGTTGCCGTTTGATCCAGGGTGCTTGCCTTGGTGAGGGTTTGCCGTTTGATCCAGGGTGCTGGCGTTTGTGAGGTTTTGCCGTTTGCTTCCGGGAGGTGGCTTCGGTGGGTGTTTGCCCTTTGTTCTGGGGCGTTTGAGCGTAGTGGAGGGTTGCTGTTTGATCTCGGGTGTTGGTTTTGGCGAGGGTTTGCCATTTGCTCCGGGGTGCTGGCTTCGGTGAGGGTTTGCCGTTTGATCCAGGGTGCCAGGTGCAGTGGAGGGTCGCCGTTTGATCCAGAGTGTTGTGTTTGGTGAGGGTTTCCCGTTTGATCCTGGGTGGTGGTTTTGGTGGAGTTTGCCGTTTGCTTTCAGAAGGTGGCTGCGGTGGGGGTTTGCCGTGTGCTCCTGGGGGTCTGGCGTAGTGGAGGGTTGCCGTTTGATCCAGGGTGCTAGGTTTGTCGAGGGTTTGCCGTTTGAGCCGGGGTGCTGGCTTCGGGGGGGGGGTATGCCATTTGATCTAGGGTGCCAGGTGCAGTGGAGGGGGTGCCGTCTGATCCATTGAAAAGATCTGTCAGAGGTGTTCCAAAACACGCCGGGCCAAAATTGCCACAATCCCCTGTGTGGCGATCTCAGTATAAGGAAAGGCCGATAGAGGAGGTGATGCAGTCGATGTGGATGGAGCATGCCATCCATGTCACCGGCTCAGGCGAAAATATTAGGCGCACCACCTCCCGCATACGTTCGTAGTGACTGCATCCAGGGCCGTGCTTGTTGAAAGCCGGGTGTAACTGCATGGATGATGTTTGAGTATGGTCGGCAATGTCCACGAGAGTTGGCCTAAGTAGTCGACGGGTTGAGAAGAGTTCGAGAGCACCTATAGACGTTTGGCTCGAGCTTGCTCTCCATCAAGAGTTTGGTGTCAGCGCGGCGCAAGCTGCTTCATCAGCAGGGCCGGCGCGCAGCATGGGGAAGGCGAAGGCTCCCGCTCCGAAGAAGGCGAGTGCTTCCGGCAGCGGTTCCGGTTCTAGCCGCGGCTCCGCGCCAGGCAAGCGCGGAGTCATGGAGATCCCGTCCTTGTCTGATATGGGTCCGGCGACTAAGGGGGCGAAAACGAGCTTCGACAAGCGGGGCGTTCCAGGCGATGATGCGGTGCACGTCGTCTGCCTGGAATACTCGCAGGACGGCAGCAAGTACGGCGATCAGTTCGAGACGGGCCCCTTGATTCAAGCCGCCACGATTTGTAGCCTCACTCCATCTCCTCTGTGCATGCAGAAAAAAGTTGTGGAGATGTTCGGCGCCCAGCACTCGGCTGATGACGGGGAGTCTCCGCCGAAGAGCCTGGATGAAGTCCTTGACACATATCAGGCGGCTTTCTCGTACACGTCGAAAAAGTCTACCGATGAAGACGGCGTCGGCTGGGCCAAAAACGCCGCTGCGTGGTACGTGCCAGCTGCGAAGATTAAGGACTTCCTCATGTACTACGACGAGGTCATTGCGTGGCGCTTCAAGTTCCAGGACGAGGAGTTCGACAGCATCACAACGCCGACGCAACCGAAGATCATGGTTCACGTCCCATCGCAGGCCGCGTGGAAGCCCGTCGTCGACGCTACGCAGGATGAGCTAAAGTGCGTCTTCGAGATCAAGGAGGAGGAGACCTGCAAGCCCATGGGCGTATCGGTGTTTGGAGTGCCGCCGCCAACGTTCCCGCGCAGAGTTGTCATCGTGCAATTCGAGCTCACCGCTGACGGGTCGAAGGCCCACTGGGTCTTCGCTGGCAACACTATGCCTTTCAAGTCTGGCTTCGTGGAGCACAAAATATCAGGTCGGTCTTTCAAGAGCCCCATGTCCGAGTACCCTCAGTTTTTCAGGATCATCGAGCACGTGGACCTCACCGACACCCAGAAGGCGATCGACATGCTGAAGGACATCGTGACTGACATTCTGAAGAAGACCCCGGTCGTCCTCCGCCTCAAGGAGACGAAAGCGGATTCGTGCCACATCCGTAAGGTTGTGAGCGCCTTTGGAGAGGAGGAGTTCCCGAACGTGCGCAGCGAGATCAGCGATCACTGAGCGGGTAAGAGCGCCCCCCCCAGCCCGTGTGAGCGGGTCCCAGCCTGTAGGAGCGTGATCCAGCCAGAGGCCCCGTGCGTGTATGATATCATTGTAATTGCCCCTGGCGCCGAGGGGTGGGCCCAAGCTCGTACCAGCGAGCTCCAACAGAACGTTCAGGCGTGGCGCCGCGGACTTTCGCAGCGCTTCGCCTGCTTGGCCCCGCTGAAATTTAGTCTCGTATGCAGTGGCGGGGTTCGCGTTGCTAAAAATGTGAGCGCTGCGTGCACTGCGGGCAGGGGATTGCAGGGTTTGCAGGGATGTCGCGGCAGCAGAGGAAGCGTCGTTCGGGAGCTCAAGCGATTGTTTGGAAAGGGCGGTCGTCGCCGAAATCGCTCGGCGAGCCCGGTCTGGGCCCTGAGCGGTACGTCTGCGTCACTGGAGGTCCCGGCGTGGGGCGCGCGCAGTGCATGATGGAGGAACGGGCCCGGTTCAGACCAAGCGGCGACAGGGGATGGACGGTAGCAGGTGGGAGCCAGGTTGTAGAAGAATGGGCCAGGCTCATCTCGGAGGGTCCGGAGATATGGTAAGATGGTAGGGTTGCCGTTGATCAACATGCAAGAGTTTAGTCCGGGCCTGTTCCAGCAAGAGGTCGTGCTTGGAAAGATGCTTATGAGCGCCTCCCTCAGCCCCGAGGAGAGATTGTAGCAATATCGGCCCGCCCTCTGATGGCGGGGCGGGGGGAGAAGTGTCAGGCGGTGAGAGCATGCGAGGGTAGCAGGAGGGCCCGAGACAGATTGAATATGAGGGCAGTGTGCTCTGTTAAGGAGGGGGGCTGCCTGGAAGGACGTGTAATGAGGCGGCCTTCGCACCTATCTGGCCTTGTCGGACTGGTCGGAACGTGGGGTTTGGAGGGAATAGATGCCGATGCCCTTGGGCGCGGTCCCTGGGCGGTCTACGTATCAGCCATATGACAGGGTCGCATGTGGTTTGCAACAGAAAGCTAGGGGATGAAATCCCGACCCTGTAGCTGCCAGGGATTTCCGGAACGTCTGGCCGTTGCTTCAGAGAAGCTTCATTTCGTTGGAGGGTCTCTGCCCGCTGAGCCCTCTCACGCCCTAGGAGCGGGTATAGTTTTTTGTTGGGGGGTTTCCGGATCATGTGGCCGTCGTTGTAGTGAGGATGTACTTCCGCCGAGGGGTTTGGCCCGATGTGCCCTCTCATGTCTCAGAGAGGATTGCAACAGATGGGGCCCGTCTTCTAGGGAGAGAGGGAAGGGGTACACCAGGGCACATCGACGGATGAGGGAGAGGCGAAGTCAGAGGCCTATGTGTGGAAAGGTGTAGTAGGAGATAGGAGATCAAGCAGGTGTGGCACATTTATCCAGGGAACAAAACTGATACAAGCCCTTGGGCGGCAACCTTTAGGACCATCGGGCGCGGGTGTCAGTAACGTTAGCTTTCTCCTGATGATTTCAGCCTGGTGGGCCTTCTGATACCCCAGACAGCATTGTAGCAAAATCGGCCGCCCTAGTGTAGTGGAGACTGTAAGTAGAAAAAGGCTGCCGAATAGGGACCGGGCCAAGGGTAGGGGGAAGCCGCAGTGCTTTGCGATTGGCCCGAATTGGGACGCAGCCATAAGCATCGCATCTGCGCGCTCCGGGCAGCGCGCGCGGTCGAGGCTGAGGCGCGTCATCGTGTTGCACGTCGATGCCGCAGCGCGACAAATGGAAAGATACTGGTAGTGGTGGCGGCTTCGCAGGGCGCCCGACGCCCGTGCGGCGAGCTTAGCAAGGCTTGATCAACTTAGAACAGAGAGTTCCGTGCGTTGTCATGCAATATGGTGGGGTGGGATTCAGCTGGCCTTGCCACCTTGTCTTCTCCGCGGGAGTCCTGCGGGAGGAGTCTATGGACAACTTGAGGGGTTGGGGGGGTGTGGCTGGGATATAGTGGCGAGAAGGCATGGTGGCTCCGAAACTCATAGTTGTGGGTTAGGAGGCTGGTAGTTGTAGGGCCCTGGGCATCTGGTGTCGGAGGTCTCCGGGCTCTATGATATCAGATTCGTGTAGAACTCGCCAGATCGGGTTGGTCATCGGGTGCGGTATCGGGGCGGCGAGCGAGTGCATTCGTGTTCGCTGGGTCGGAACGCGGCCGTTCGGATTGAAACGGCGATCAGGGACGAAGTCAATGTGGTGGATCAACGTTTGTTGCCGAGGCCTACATTGGTGGCCGATATCGCTGGGCGGGGCATTCACATGGCTGCTCGCACGTGCGGTGATGGAGCCTGCGCTCTGCACAGTGCATGGGGCGTAGTCACGGAGGAAGTGGGCCAGAGTGGTACGTGGTATTATTGTGAGAACGCCCGGGACAGAGTACTCATGAACGTTCCAGTGAGCTACGAGGCAGGTCAGGTCGACGGGGACGCGGCCACCGCATTGAAGATATGGCTTGACTTTGTTTGGGCGGACCAGGTGATGTTCGCCATGGCCCGCGCCCGGGGGGAGCCCGTGACGCCAGCTGAAAGTCGCGGTGCAGGTGTGATCTGGGAGGCCTTAAGCGCAGAGCGGCGGGAATGTCTGGAGGACTTCGCTGAGCTCAAGCTCGTGGAAACCAACGTGATCGAAGTGCTGTCCGAAGACCTCGTTCATAGGAGTGTGGCGATGTTCGAGATGGAGAACCGACCGTATTTGAAGCATTTAGTCGTGGCCCTGGGGTACGTCTCAGAGCAGGACTCGAAGAAGTTGGGCTTCATCCTGGACGGGGTGGTGAGCGATCCTTTGGAGTTGTTCAGGCCGTCTAGAACGTACCACAGCAGGTCTCGCTTCGACGTCATGTGCGAGGGGCACGTGGATGAGAGTCGCAGCTTGCGCAGGCTACTATTTTTGAACAATGTCCACGGGTCATCTGAGGAGGGCGTGAAGAGTATTATGTCCACGCTGCATCGGTTTCAGGCTGAGATGGCGCAGGCGGGGCGGAGCGAGCTCGCACATGCCCTTGTCGGAGTGGCGGCTACGCTTAAAACGCGCTGGGAGGCTCAGCGTTTGCCGGATATCCCGTCCGAGTGTACCCCAACAGAGGCGTGGACAGCATGTCGGCGTGCGTGGGCTGACGGTCGGTATTGGTTTTCAGTGGGCGAGTTGTATATGTTTGCGTCTTTCGCGGATGCGAACGTGGAAGTATTCGTTCTCGAGGTGGACGGCGAGGAGGGTGTGACGTTTGCGGAGATGCCATCCAGCTTTGGGCGTTATGTGGGCGAACAGCGTCCAGTCGCAGTGGTCCTCACTACAGACGTCGACACGGGGCTTGGCCACTTCTCTCGGTTGTTGAGCAGCGCGGAGTGGGAGAGCGCCGAGGATTATAGTGCGCAAGCATCAGACAGTGGGCGTTTTGACAATTGATAATGAAAGTATGTCTGAAAATCCCTCCCCGGAGAGTTTCCCCGGAAGTTTTCCGGAAAGTCTCCGAGAATATGTTGGAAGTATGTTCAGGGGCCGGAAGTTTTACGGAAATTCGCCGGAAATATTTCGAAAATATTTTCCGGGGCCGGAACTTCCGGAAATTCATCGGACATACTTTGGAAAATTATTTCCGGGGCCGGAAGTTTGCCGGATATTGTCTGGAAATATTTTGGAAATAGCTTCCAGGGCCGGAGGTTTTCCCAGAAATTCTCCGGAGATACTTGGGAAATATGTTTCGGGGCCGGCCGGGAATTCCCGGAGAGTGTTTGACTTGTTTCTGGGAATCCTCGCCTGTCTGACTACTAGCGCGCTGTAAGCCGAGGACGTTGACGGTGTCGGTGACTCGGAGGATGGGCACTTTTCTTCGGGAAGTAGTTCGGAGGAATGCGAGGGCGTGGGCGCGGCGCCACCCGCAGAGATGAGCGATGTCGGCGGCGGCAGTGCTGATCCGGGGCCAGCCGCAGACTGCGAGTCATTAAGCGATGCAAGCGATGGTCTCGATGTCAGCGACGTTCAGGTCGACGCAACGAAGTCGTTTACAACCGGGGAAGATCGCGCAGTGCATCGTATCGAACGGGTTGCCGGCATGCTGCGAGAGTCACCTTTGTTGCCGTGTGACCCGATGGACCCGATGAAGCCGTTTCAGCAGGTACACACTGGGATGCGATTTCCATTGGTGCAGTGCGCTTTTCAGGGGTGTACCTGGTCTAAAGATATGGATGCAGAGGGGCTGAGGCAGTGGAGTATGGAGTGGGCACTGTACTGCCACATCAAGAAAGACCATCGCGCTGCATTCGAGGAGGAGTTCGCCGAGTGGGATCGACAAAGTCCGCCGGAACGGGCGAGTCAGACTGGGCGGCAGGAAGGGGACGTTTTCAGGAGAGTGATATCAGACTACATCGCTGCCCTCCGTGTACGGGAGAGGCAAGGCATGCCGAGTGTTGGTGTCGCGAAAGATCGGCAGTTGCTACGGGGGCTTCACCGTGTACTTGGAGGTGTGAGCATGAGGATCTGTTTCGGGTGTGCGCAGAAGCATGCACACGTCCCTTTGTGGACGTCCCAGTATGCTCCGGGGCAGCACGGACTTCATGAAGATGGTGATGGTCGACGTTGGACCGAACACAAAGAAGCACGTTTTTCTTGCAGTCCCTTGGGTATGTACTCCATCAGCGAATCTTTGGAACGGTTCCGGAATCGGAACGAGCGCAATTTCTTGTTGCATTTTGGCTTTGACAAATTTAAGGCGCGGTATGCTGGGGACGGTGACAACAATGACAACCCTTTCCGTGGACCAGGGTGCATGCTTGCATTGGAGAGAGAGTGGGTTAGGACTATAATTTTGCAGAGCCCCTTGCAGGAGGTCCGCGTGGTATGTTGTCCAGAAGATGTGGAGCGGTGTCATGCTTGTACGAGGGCGGGAGCGGGCACTGGGGAACGAGCATTGTGTGGGCAGTGCAGAGTGCCGTTCTGCCGACGGTGTGCAGAGTGTGTGGTTCGGAATATTTGTTCGGATATACCCATGGTTTTGGCAAATGACAATCTATGGGGGTACGTGTGCGATTTGCTGTTCCGTTACAGAGTGTCGTGGTTAGAAGCAGCCGTGGTGCAACCGTTTTGGACGTCGTTCATGGTATGTTACGTCGAAGGTACGGTGGGGCATCTCATGGGTGAGTGTGTTCAGCAGGCAGAGTACCGTTATCGTGTGCGAGGGACCGCGCACAGTTTTCATTTACCTTGGGAGGAAATCGTGCACGAGTTGACAAAGCATTGCGGCTCGGAGTCGTCAGTTGAGGACCTTCCGAGAAAACCAGCGCACCTGCGGTATCTGTTGCGAGTGCAGATGAAGGTGCATGGTAAGTTGTTGGAGCGGGTGTTGAGGCAGCTGACAGTCCGCCCATATGTGCTGTACAAGCTGCTGGAGTACCTCATCGACCACAACCATGAAGCTTTTCGGGGGAAGGGGCCTCCAGGCACGCTGAAGGAGAAGATGGCGTCTGAGATCAGACGGCGGTACCCAGAAGACGCGGGCCAAGACCATGTTACACTGGATGAGCGCGTATGCAATGTCGCGGAGCACGTGGCGCAGGAATTGCGGGGCGAAGAGGCGGCCCCCCCGGCGAAAAGGAAGCGCGCCGTGCTGGTGAAAGAGAAGAGCTCCATTCCGGCGGCTGCAGATACGGACTGCGAAAGAGCTCTTGAAACTCGCCCACTGTCAGTCGGCGCAGGTCAGACTACAAAATCTTTGAGCGATCCAGCGTCGATGCGCATGGGGGCGTTCGCAGAACATGGTAGATTGGCGATCGTCACTCAGTCGCAGCTGGTAGCGCAATGGAATGGAAAGTATGCTTCGGCTACGCCGGTTCCAGATCTTTTTCGGGTTGCGAAGCAGTCCGTCATTCTTGAATCCGTTTTGGAGGAACAGTGGGGCCCCTGGGGGTTCGAAACATGAAGGAACTCATTTATGATTGCTTTATGCACGCTCCAGCAGTTTCGATGCTCCCAGGGATCTCGCGTAGGAGTTGCACGTATGATGGCCCAGATTACGCATCCGTTCGGTGGAAAACGAAATGGGTTCGCGGGTACTGAGGGCGTACTGAGAAGGATGTGTCACTGGAACAAACCTGTCCGGATCGCCGAGGCCTCATCGAAGTCGGGTTTGGGCGGAGAGTCCAGGCGGATTTTTTCCCACAGTCCCCTGAAGGGTGTTGTTTGGGGGGGCCTAGTGCTTGAAGCCTAGTGAAGTGGGAAATGGCAGGACTCGTCGGGCCTGTTTCCTTTCTCGGGGTCTTTCTCGTCTGACAGACCCAGGAGCCTGCACGCAAGGCAGGAGCCCCAGGAGCCTGCACGCAAGGCGGCTCCAGGAGTTGAGGGTTCAAGCGGCCCCAGGAGCCTGCACGCAAGGCAGGATTTGTGAATGTAGGTATGAGGGGAAACCTAGTTTGCATTGGAGGCGTGTAGTGGCTTTTCTCGTCTGAGTTTCATGCGGGCCGTTTTCGCTACAATCCCTCATTGGACCCCCAGTGGCTTCCCAGTGTAAGTTTTATTGTATATCTTACGCATTCGTTCATTCGGTTCGTTCGTGCTATTATGCCGCTTGTAGGGGCCACGGGTTTGGGGAGGGGCACGCCAGGTGGGAGCTGTAACCATGATTGCCTGTAGTACGCCTGTGGTACGCGAAGGGCTCATCAGTTGGTTTCTGCTGGTGGTTTTCGTTACAAACGTTGGTGGATATTAGGGGGCCCTGAGCAGTGGGGCAATGTTGCGTCCGGGAAGCTTCCGCGGACCTCCGGGGACATCCGGGAACCTCCAGGGACCGCCAGAGGAGGCGAGGCAACATCGACGACGACGACGACGACGACGACGACGACGACGACGACGACGACGACGACTACGATGACGACGACGACGACGACGACGACGACGACGACGACGACGACGACGACGACGACGAAGCAGCGTGCCGAAACGGGGTGTCGCCCACATGCGGGCGGCGTCACTGAGGCTTTCAGTGGAGTTCCCTCTTGGGCCACGAAGCGTGCGAGGGGTGTGCCGAAACTGGGTGTCGCCCACATGCAGGCGGCACCACTGAGGGCTTCGGTGGAGCTACCTGTGGCCTGTGGGGTTACGAAACGCGTGAGGGGTGTGCTGAAACGGGGGTGCGCCAGTGGAGGGTTGCCGATTGATCCAGGGTGTTGGGTTTGGTGAGGGTTTGCCCTTCGATACAGGGTGCTGGTTTTGGTGGAGTCTGCCGTTTGCTTTCGGGAGGTGGCTTCGGTGGGTGTTTGTGTGTGTTCCTGGGGGTTTGGCGTAGTGGAGGGGTGCCGTTTTCCAGGGTGCAGGCCTTGGCGAGGGTTTGCCGTTTGATCCAGAGTGCTGGGTTCAGTCGGGGGGTGCCGTTTCATCGAGGGTGCCAGGTGCAGTGGAGGGTTGCTGTTTGATCCATTGTGTTGCGTTTGGTGAAGGGTTGCCGTTTGATCGAGGGTGGTGCCTTTGGTGAGGGTTTCCCGTTTGCTTTGTGGAGGTTGCTTCGGTGGGGGTTTGCCGTGTGCTCCTGGGGTTTGGCGTAGTGGAGGGTTGCCGTTTGATCCAGAGTGCTGGCTTTGGCGAGGGGTTGCCGTTTGATCCGGGGTGCTGGCTTCGGTGGGGGTTTGCCGTTTGTTCAGGGTGCCAGGTGTAGTGGAGGGCTGCCGTTTGATCCCGGCTGCGGCTTGGAATGTGGTGAATCAGCAGTGCGAATGATCAGTGCGAGGGTTTCGTTTGATCTGGGGTGTTGGCTTCTATGGAGGGTCGCTGTGTGATCCAGGGTGCCCGGTGCACTGGGGCTTGCCGTTTGATCCAGGGTGTTGGGTTTGGTGTGAGTTTGCCGTTTGATCCAGAAGGTTGTTTTTGGTGAGGGTTTGCCGTTTGCTTTCGGGTGGTGGCTTCGGGGGGTCTTTGCCGTTTGCTCCTGGGGGTTGGGCGTAGTGGGGGGGTTCCGATCGATCCAGGGTGCTGGCTTTGGCGAGGATTTGCCGTTTGATCCGGATTGCTGGCTCCGGTGGGGGGTTGCTGGTGATCCAGGGTGCCATGTGCAGTGGAGAGTTGCCGTTTGATCCAGGGTGCTGGCTTTGGGGTGCGTTGCTGTGATCCAGGGCGCTGACTTTTGTGAGGTTTTGCCGTCTGCCCCGGGCGGCGGCTTCGGTGGGGTTTCGCCGTTTGCTCCTGGCGGTTGTGTGTGGTGGAGGGTTGCCGTTTGATCCAGGATCCAGGGTGGTGCCTTTGGTGAGGGTTTCCCGTTTGCTTTGTGGAGGTTGCTTCGGTGGGGGTTTGCCGTGTGCTCCTGGGGTTTGGCGTAGTGGAGGGTTGCCGTTTGATCCAGGGTGCTGGGTTTGGCGAGGGTTTGCCGTTTGATCTGGGGTGTTGGCTTCGGTGGGGGTTTGCCGTTTGATCCAGGGTGCCAGGTGTAGTGGAGGGCTGCCGTTTGATCCATGCTGCGGCTTGGAATATGGTGAATGAGCAGTGCGAATGATCAGTGCGAGGGTTTCGTTTGATCTGGGGTGTTGGCTTCTATGGAGGGTCGCTGTGTGATCCAGGGTGCCCGGTGCACTGGGGGGTTGCCGTTTGATCCAGGGTGTTGGGTTTGGTGTGAGTTTGCCGTTTGATCCAGAATGTTGTTTTTGGTGAGGGTTTGCCGTTTGCTTTCGGGTGGTGGCTTCGGGGGGGTGTTTGCCGTTTGCTCCTGGGGGTTGGGCGTAGTGGGGGGGTTCCGATCGATCCAGGATGCTGGCTTTGGCGAGGATTTGCCGTTTGATCTGGATTGCTGGCTCCGGTGGGGGGTTGCTGGTGATCCAGGGTGCCATGTGCAGTGGAGAGTTGCCGTTTGATCCAGGGTGCTGGCTTTGGGGTGCGTTGCTGTGATCCAGGGCGCTGACTTTTGTGAGGTTTTGCCGTCTGCCCTGGGCGGTGGCTCCGGTGGGGTTTCGCCGTTTGCTCCTGGCGGTTGTGTGTGGTGGAGGGTTGCCGTTTGATCCAGGGTGCTGGCCTTGGGGAGGGTTTGCCGTTTGATCCGGGGGGTTGGCTTCGGTGGGGCGTTGCCGCTTGACCGAGAGTGCCAGGTGTAGTGGAAGGTTGCCGCAGGGTGCTGGCTTCAGTGAGGGGTTGCCGTCTGATCCGGGGTGCTGGCTTCGGTGGTGGTCAGCCGTTAGATCCAGGGTGCTGGGTGCGGCGGGGGGATGCCGTTGAATCCCAGGTGGTGGTTTTGGTGGGGGTTTGCCGTTTGATCCGGGGTGGTGGTTTCGGTGGGTGTTCGCCGTTAGATACAGGGTGCTGGGTGCGGCAGGGGTTGCCTCATGATCCACGGCGCTGACTTTCGTTTGAGGTTGCCGTTTGATCCGGGGCTGTGGTTTTTTTTTTGGGGGGGGGGCCGTTGATCCCAGGTGTTGGGTGCGGTGGGGGTTCGATCCACGACCCTAGCTTTGGTGAGGGTTTTCCATTCGATCTGCGGCGTTAGCTTCCATGGGGTTTTGCTGTTTTTGATCCAGGGTTCCAGGTGCAGTGGAGGGTTGCCGTTTGATCCAAGGTTCTGGTTTCGTTCGAGGGTTGCCTTTTAATCCGGGGTGGTGGTTTCGGTGAGGGTTTGCGACCTGGACCAATTGTCCGCGTTATGCCTCAGAGACTTGCATGCCTCATTGGGTTGATGTGGCCGTCGGCCCTGGCGGACTTTTCACAGGTCTTGCCGTTCGTGATTCCGTTCATGGTGTCCGGCCCTGATTACGTATTCCATTCCAGAGAGGACCGGTGGAGACGGAAGGATGTGGAAGGAGAGTTGCAAGCTCCGTGGGTAAGTGCTGCTGCCTTTACGGCCGCATTCGCCCGACGATGCGAGTCACAATGCAGGCGGAGTTGGGACGCGCTACCCATCATTCGGTCTGTGAATTTTAAGTATGCGGTGGAGACAGCAGGGTCGAGTTTGGCTGTGCCAATGAGTGGCTTACGAGGTGCAGCGTCCGAGCTCCGTGCGGATAGATTTGTTGCCATGGCGAAGCACTTGTACGAAGTATTGCACCGTGGGAAGATAAGGTATGGCAATTTCCGTGTTCCCTTGAATGGAGATACGTCTCGACTTCATTTGGCTGAGGGGCTGACTAAGGCGGAGAGACAGCTTGCTCGACGTGCGAACTTTGTCGCTGAGCACTTCGCAGGAACGCAGCAATGCCGGCAGCTGATGGGGCACAGGCACTTCGGTGCGCGGCTCCAATATGGAGATTGTTTTTTTTTTACTTTGTCTCCCAATGAGAAGCATTCCGCGTGGGTGTTGCGCCTGACCCGCACAAGGGTGAATGATCCAGCGATCAGGTGCAGCGATCCTGTGTGGCGCAGGCTTTGCGGGGTGGATTATCCCGAGCTATTCTCGAAGCGCGCGTCTGACCAGCCAGATGGTGATGCAGTAAAGACCGCGTGTTCTGGCAGAGAGGAGGCGGCCATTTTGCGGGACCATACGGAGCCCAACGAGAGCGTGTGCATAGACGTGCCGGGCTTTGACCTTCGGCAGGTGGCTGTGTCCCAGGATCCCTTCGCAGTTGTGGAGGCACACCAGTTGAACATATGTCTTCGGCTCGCTTGGCTTCTGGGGGTTCGTATGTGCCCTGAGTGCCCGAGGTGCAATCGGTCGCAGTGGGGATGCCAAGATATGCACGGATCCAGCATGCGGCCATGGGGGGGCATATTAGGAGGGGTTGATGCTTTCGGCATTGGAACTGAGTGCCAGCAGATGTCCACTCCACACATGCATGGGCAGGCGCACATCGTATGCTTGTATCAGTTCGGTTCCTTGCAGGACGTCGCTCGGATCGTGCAGGAGGGTTTGCAGCATGCGAATGGACGCACGACGCTGGATGCAATGAAAGAGTATCGGGACTGGGTGCATGTCGAGCGGGTGTTGCATCCTGACGGCGGTCAGATTGAGCGCGACAAGGTAGAGCAGGATTTCTTCGACGGCTTCCGAGATGAGGCGCATGCTCCGCTAAATCAGATACCGGTCTTTCTGAAGGAGGACTCTGAGAAGGTGGACGGCCCGACGCTGGCTACCTGTTATGGGGATGTCTCTGCCATGGAGCGGTTGCGGGCTGAGGGGGAAGCCTTCGCGGACGCCTACACCAGGGATGCGGAGTTCGCGTTCGCCCGCGTCCAGCACCGCACACACCGGAGACAAAAGGATGGCACGTATGTGCCATTGAATGCTTGCGCGCGGAAAGGATGTGGCGGGAAGAAGAGAGGAGGGGTGGCCAAGACGTCGTTGTGCAAGCACGACTTTCCCAAAATGGCGCTGCTGGCCTCGAAGACTATGTTGGTGTGCCCCGGCGTAGCGAAGCAGCGAGGACTACGAGTGTCGGGCAAGAGGAACTCTTTTGGATTGTGGATCGGCGCCAGGACAGACGAATGGCGAAGTGGGACGACTCCAGCGTTTGCGGTACACTTCCGGTCGAATTCCCACACGGGCCCCAACCAGAGGGTGCCTCCCATTCCAGGAGCGCACGAGGAGAGTTGCCCAAGCAAGAAGTGTCAAGAGGCTGCGGCGAAGTATGGGACTGCTGCCAAACTGAAAAGTATTCTTCGGTTGATGCAACGTGCGCAGCGAGAAGTTACTGGTTACTATTGCGGCTACACGTTCAAGGGCCAGACTATAGGGAAGAAACACATGGCACGCGCGTCTACGGCGTTAGACTACCTGACCCCAGAGCTCTCCGCGAAGACGGTCACGCAGCGCATGCACCAAATCACCAATCGTGTCTTGACTGACTTGCACCATCGGTGCGCCGCGAGGCCCGCGACTGAGGAGTGGAATCTAGCGATGTTCTGGCATGAGCAAGACGTCACTAACGCTGAGTTCCACAGGACTTTTATGTCAGTGACATTTCCAGGCGGGCAGTTAGTGCAGCGGCTGGAGGATGAAGTGCAGGGTCGAACGGCGAGGGAGTCTAGGAAGGTGCTGCCGAAGAACAAGAAGATCAGCGATGAAGAACACGTGGCGAGGACGATGGTGAAGCATTTCGCGGACTTGTATGGGTTCCGTGGGTTTTTGCCGAAGTATGCAGAGGTGTATTATTTGAATGCTTGGGAATTTGCGGCGCTGTGGGAAGTGCGGCCATTGCCGGCGCCGACGTCTACTGGGAGCAAGGGTGCGCCTCCGTTATCTTGTGGGACCCCAGAGGATTTCAGCGTGAATCCAGATGCAGAGAAGTTCTACGCTGATTCGGGGAACATATTGTTTTACCCCGACAGCACTGGGGATTTACGGCATTCTTGGTACATGCAGCGTCGGCGGAGTCCCATAGTGCCCGCCCCGAGCGGAACTCCCTTGCCTGACAAGTACAGGTCGCCGGAGGTGCAGGGGAAGTTGTACTCTTTGTACATGAGGCCGTGGGTACTGAAGAAAGAGTGGGCCACAGTGCAAGTGCCCCATGTTGCAGATCTTGATGTTGTGCCGGCGGGTGCGAGAGCGGAGCCCCGCAGAACTCGGTTGGTATCAAAGCGTCCGAAGGATATGGGACAAAGGAGCTACGAGCAGTCGTGGCGGTGGTATGTGTGTGGGCACGTAGTATCGCGGCACGCCCAACGGCTGATTCAGCAGTTCATGGCGGCGTGTTGCGGCAAAAGCAGTTCGACAGACGATCGAGACAGCGAGGGCGCTGCGCGTCGTCCAGACGCCCCGGCGAACGAGGTTGCGCTGGCGCAGTTGCACAAGCTCTTGGATAGCCTGGGGGATACGAGGTCAAACTCGCGGGCAGATGCGGTAGAGAGCTCCGACGATGACGTCATGGCTGTACGTCAGAAGAAGAAGACAGATGTCATGCAGACCGCCTTCAACACGACGTGGTCTCTGTGGAAACGCGATGCATCCCCATGGAGCGCGACTGAGGCGGGCAAGAAGCACTCCGTCGTGAACTTCCCAGTGGGCGGGAGCGGAGGGGGCAGCAAGAAGCGGAAGGTGGAGCACGGGGGGGCCGTGGTGGAGCAGGGTGCTGCGTACGTCGGTTTGGAGAAGCGCTCGGTAGACGCGTGGTGGAGAAAGATTGAAGCGGGGAAGAAAACGCCCAACAAAGAGCAGAAAGAATTCTTGCAAGCAGTCGTGGGCCGATGCCAGGTAGAGGCGTCCGAATTGTCGGCCGCGCGGTGTGGGGCGGGCCGGACGGCAAAGGCGCCCATGTTGACGGAGCCGGCTCGTCTCATGCTGCTTGGGATTCCTGGTTCGGGGAAGTCGTATTGCTTCCACTTGCTCCGAGACTTTTTCCAAGAATGCTTGCAGTGGACTCACGGGGTGCACTTTCAGTTTCTGGCCACTCAGAACTCGATGGCGGAGTTGATAGGCGGGAATACCATCCACAGCTGGGCGGGTATATCCTTTGGAGTGGGCGGAAGTGGCGGGAAGGCGACCTCGAAGGATGGCGATTGGGGCGCGTTGTTCGAGAATTGCATCAGCATGCGTTGGCTTCTTATCGACGAGATGAGCACAGTGTCTGTGGGTTTGCTCGCTACTATGGAGTCTTTTTTGCGGCAGAAGGCGTGTGTGCAGCACCCGTGCGCTTTCAGAAATGCCCATAAGAAGCAGCGTCCGCGGCCATTTGGAGGATTGAACATCGTGTTCGGGGGTGATCTGTGGCAGCTTCCCCCGGTTAAAGAGTTGGCTCTGTTCTCGCATCCTGTGTCGAAGAAGGACGGTGACAGGTACGAGGCGGGGGAGCAGAGGGTGTTGGCGATGTTCTGGAACTGCAGAGGGAGAAGCCAGGAGGATGGCGTGCAGCGATTGTTCGAGTTGCACGCGGCGAACAGGAGCAAGGACCCGTGGTTGAACAGCGTGCTGACTGCAGATAGGGGCGGCTCTGAGACCTGGGAGATGTACTGCTTCACGCACGGCCTGGCGACTGAGAACCCAGGGTCGTGGCTTCCTGATCGCGGTGGCCGTGTCGCTTGCCAGCGGCCGTTCTGCGCCGGGTTGAAAGTACTATGGGATGAGCTGAGACGAAGAGGCGTATCGTGGGATGAGAGGAGGAGAATGGAATGCGATGACTGCGGAAAGGAACGGCCTCGCCGGTGCATAGTGTTGACGCAACATCCAGATCATGAAAGGTACAGAGAGGGGGACTTCGCAGACGCTCCTTTCATACACCCGTTTCGAAGTCCGACCAACTATGCACAGCAGTTGCGGGCCTTGCAGTTTGCGAGGTCGAGAAGGAATCGCGTGCTGTGGGTGGTCGCCCATGACGAGCTGAAGAGCTGCGGTGACGACCCGAAGCGGGCGAGGCAGGAAGAGAAGGAGAAGTGGTTACAGTTTTCAGACAAAAGAACCGCTGGCATTCCCGGCTTGTTCCCGTGTGTCCTGAACTTGCCTGTGCGGTTCACGGCGGAACCCGAGCCTGGCGATCGACACAAGGGGGTTTTTACCAACGCGCGCGGACATCTGAGGGGATGGGAGTTGCCGCCGGAGGAGGAGCAGCGGCTGGCGGGCATCGACGCAGCAGAGGTAGCGTTGCATCGAAGGCCGCTGCGGTTGTGCATTGAGATGGCGTCAGGGAACTGCAATTTAGAGAGAGTGGAAGGGAAACGCGTGTACTTTCTGCGGCCTCGGTGGAGGACGTGGTACAAAGATGGGGACGCTCGTCAGGTGGAGGTGCATCGCGTTGGATTTCCGCTTGTTCCAGATTTTGGTGGCACAGCTCACATGTATTGCGGCGCATCTTTGGACGCTGGAGTGGGAGATTTATTCAGTGGCAGACCGCCTATTGAACCGCCGTGGTCAGATTCTGGGTGAGAACCCTCGTGGGTGTTTCGTGGGTGATGGTTTGATGGATCTCAGGGGCTTCTGGGGAGCGCAGTTGAGGCATCGTAAGGATCCTTAGGGCCTTTGGGGGCTTTCTTTGAGTTGCTTCGGAAAATCATCGGGTCTCCTCGGGTGGCTCGTCATTCACGTTCTTCTCTTCGGGCGTGTTGGGAGGTGACTGGGCCTATTTTGGGCTGTGTTGGAGGCCGCAAGGGCTGTTTCCGTGGCCGCTTGGGCTGTCTCAGCGGTCTCCTGGGAGTGTCTTCGGGCTTCGTAGGGCGATAGTCGAGGGCTCGGACGGCCTCAAGGGTGGGAAGATTGAACAGGTACGTACGAGAAATACGGACAGTGATGAACACGCAGTGCAATGCAATGGGAAGTAGAAAGGTAGGAGTGGCCTTGATGACGCGCCCATTCCGTGCATGCAGGCGCGGTGGCGGATTGGATTGGCACGAGAAGCCGAATAGGGAAGGCACCGTCCGAGGGTACATTGTGAAGTCGCGAGTGCAGAAGTGCGAGCAGCTTTTATTGGCGAAACCGTATAATCCGATGTTGTTCAGGATGGGGGCGCCGAGAGGGCCGCACTATCTGCTAGAAGTGTTGCGCGGGAACGTGACCCGCGCGGAAGCCGTGCGTGAGTGGGACGCTGCAGAGAGGAAGGACAAAGAGCAGAAGGACCAGGACGGCGGCCAGACCACGCGATGGAGCCATATCAAATTGCCGTGTTGGCGGTGCAGCAGCGAGCGGGGCGAATTGCCACTTACTATGTTTACCAGCGCGTGGCGAGTCTCAGACGTGTGGAGTCGCACCATCGCGAAAGGTCAGGATCTGATGTGTCTGAAGTGCTCTCGTGACATGGGCGCTGGGACGCAGCGAGCAGTGCGGATTATGACGTGCGACGGGTGCTGCGTAGCGAAGTTGCCACGCATGTTCAGCAGGGATATGGTGGAGAGGTGGAAGGGGATGGAGGACGTGGGTGAGATCTTGTGCAAGCAGTGCACGGGAGAGCGGAGTAAGACAGGGAGAGTGGCGCAGTCTTTAGAGAGGTACGCCTGTTGTGGAATTGGGTGTTCGAGTGACTCTGGGCAGAAAGTGTGGCCGGAGGAATACTTCGTGGCAGCCCATTTAGTGCGCGACGCGGAAAGACAGCAGACCAGCGTGTGCGCGAAATGCGTAGTGTTGGAGCGCCGGGACCAGGGCGCCCGGTTTGCGTGCAACAAGTGCGGGGTGGAGAAACACATCACGGAGTACTCGCAGGTGTTCTGCAAACAATATCTGATGGGGGAGCGGCGGGAGCTGAATTATAGATGTTTGGAGTGCCAGTTTCCGAAATGCGATCGGTGCGAGGCGCGCCCGGAGAAGCCCGTCTCAGCGAACCACGTAGACTCAAAAGGTAAGTGGTTGTGCCGTGTGCACCGGTACCCGCCGTGCAGCGGATGTGGAAAAGCGAAGACGGACGAGATGATCGCTGGGAAGAACAGGCTTAAGCAGTGGAGGTGCGAGGAGTGTCAGAATAGCGGCAGTGTCTGCGATGCGACCACTGGACGGCAGGACGACGTCGGAGATGTGCGCAAGGACGTGGACCATGACGTGCAGACGAGAGAGGATACAGAGGCCGATGGTGGCCCTGGAAAGGTGGAGAGGCGCGTGCAGTGCGCGGAGTGCCACAGGTGGAAGGAGAAGGGGGACTTCAGGTATACAATGGGCTGCGCCCTTGCCGCCGGACGCGTTGCGCGCAATAGCCTCGTTCGGGCTCCCGGAGTGGTGAAGCTTCGTCAGGGCTGGCTCGTGGGTCCTGGAGACGTCATGGGTGTCGTTCAGGATGTTCTTTTCACGCGGACCGTTTGTGCTACAATCTTCCTTTGAGGGTCACGGGGCTCCTGGGGCTGGCTCAGAAGGCAGTTGTTGTAAGCATGATTGCTTCTTCGGGAACGCCTGGTGGTCGAGGTCGTGTGAAGCGTCAGGCGCGCAGTACTTGTACAAGCGAGCCTGCAGGCCACGTGGGCTTCTTGAAGTAGCATAGCTGGTAGGTCTTCTGCAGCTTGAGGCAGTCATCAGGGCAGACCTGGCGCCCTCGCGAGCTCTGGCGTCCTCATTCGGGCCGCCGTCGTTCCGTCATGTTCACGGGGCCTTGAAGGCGTATGCGCCTGGAGGTAGCTAGCGCTCAGGACAGAGCTCGTGGGCCCTGGGGGCCTCATGTGGGTCGGTCCGGTCTGTCTTTTCAAGCGGGCCGTTTGTGCTACAATCCTCTTTGGGGGGTCACGGGGCCCCCAGGGGTACACAGAATGTAAGGGTGAAAAGTATGATTGCCTGATGTCAGACATGGAAAGAGCGAACAAATTGCAACGCGTTAGAGCACCTGGCGCTGAGTATTCGGCGGCGGATTACAGGAATCGGCACATGACTAGCACGCGGCGGTGCTTGGACTGCGAGTTCCCGTCGTGCGCACACTGCTGCTACCAAGTACGTCGGGACGGGGCGCCCATCCCAGAAAAAAACAAGGAAACTGGTGAACGGGATGACAAAGGTTGCAGACGATGGTTTTGCTCTCAGAGCCAATGCGAAGGCTCCAGGCCCCGAACATGTAC
The DNA here is from genome assembly GCA_963575745.1 of Prorocentrum cordatum. Classification (NCBI taxonomy): domain Eukaryota; class Dinophyceae; order Prorocentrales; family Prorocentraceae; genus Prorocentrum; species Prorocentrum cordatum. The sequence continues at coordinate 22,990 of CAUYUJ010006649.1, forward strand.
AAACACCAGAAGCGCCACTTGCAGAGGTGTGCTGAAGCCCTGTGATGCTTTTGGCAGGCGGCATAAGAATGTGGACACAGTTTGCCTCGAGTGCTACTACCCGACGTGTCACCGATGTCAGGTGCGGCACCCGCGTGACGGAGGAAAAGTCCGTTTAACGAACCCAGGTTGGTGCGCAGATGGGTTCTGGTATTGTCCAACATGTAGGGCAGGCTAAGAACGACTGGATGACTTGCGATGTGATGCTGTATGGAAAAAAGACGCCGAATCGAACCTTTTTTGGTTCGAGCTCACACGTTCGAGGGGTCCATTCGAGGGGTCCGAGGGCCGGTGGACTCGGATTAGGGCCCAAGATGGCGCCGGGAGGGCGCGAAAAGGGCCCCAAAACGGCCCAGACGGGCACTGGATGGTGTCGAAAACAGCAGATAAAACCGAGACGGGATACGGAGAGAGACCAAGGGGCGGTCACACTTAGTTCTGGGGCCTCAGAGGCACCTCCGGGGACCCCCGTTGGCGCGCCGAAAACGACCCGGGAGGGCGCCAAAAGGGCGGTCAGATGGTCCAAGATGGGTGCGGGAGACCGTGAGGACGGCCCGGGAGGCTTTGGAGATAGACCAAAGTGGCAGGGGAGGCTCCAAGAGTGCCGCAGGAGGCTGCAAGAGAGCTCCAAAAGGCGCACAGAAGGAAGCGGAAACGGCAGAAATCAGCAATTTCCTATAGGTTTTTGAAGGTTTTTGGTTTCTGCATGTTTTCGGCAGAACTTGCTTCGAAGAGGTCTCGGAAGGGGTCCGAAACGGCCCAAAAGGGGCCCAATAAGGGCCCAAAGGAGCTCCAGAGGGCTCAAAGGTGGTCCGAAAACTGCCCCAGAGGGTGTCCGGAGAGCGCCCAAACAGCGCCCGGAGGCGCGCGGAAGCTTTCCGTGCGAAGTCCTGCTGCAAGTGAAGACAAAATGGCCGCCAACGGACGTCCATTGCGCAGCTGGGGCCCCCGGGCCGGCGGAATGAGCAGCCCGCGGGGAGGACCCCAGGAGGGGTTGCGAAGCCTCTCAGGAAAGGAATTGGTACGAGGAGTGCATGAGCAAGGAGACGAAGGGGGCAGAAATCGTGCAGACCATGCGGCGGGGATCCCACACGCCGTTCCCGGTGGGGCGGCGGATCGCTTCGCTCATTCCGCCGGCCCATATTGTCGCACCGTTGTGGGCTAGCCGAATTTGGGGGCCTCTTGGGGGCCGTTTTGGGGCCTCTTGGGGCCTCTTTTGGGCCTCTTGGGCGCCTCTTGGGGCGTCTTGGGGGCCTCTTTGGGGCCTCTTGGGGCCTTTTTGGAGCCTCCTGGGCGCCTTCTGGGGCGGAGGGCTCGATTTTTCAGTTCTCGGTTCCCCTCTTGAGCCCCTCTTGGGCCCGTCTTGGGGCCTCTTGGTCCGTCTTGGGCGGCACTTGGGCCGTCTTGGGGGCCCTCCTGGGCCGTTCCAGGGCCGTCTTGGGAGCCTCGTGGGCCGTCTTGGAGCGGTCTTGGGGGCCTCTTGGGCCGTCTTGGAGCGTCCGGAAGCCGAAAAAGCCAGAACGCAAAAAACATTGAAAAAAACAATGAAAATCAACGATTTTGGCCTCTTGGGGCCCTCTTCGGAGGCCTCTTGGAAGGCCCTTGGGGCGTCTTGGAGGCCTCTTGGGCTGTCTTGGGGCCCTGTTGGGCGTCTTCGGGCGATCTTTGGCCGTCTCGGGGCCCTCTTGGACCGTCTTGGAGGCTTCTTGGGGACCTCTTGGCCCGTCCTGGGGCCCTGTAACAGGGCTCCGGCATCTCTGGCCCGACCTTGCCGGGACCTTGCCGGGGTACTTTTCGTCCGGGGACCCCCAGGGGCCGCCCCGCGCGCGCGAACTAGAAATACTGTTAACCAGGTACCGGAGATCTTAGCACGCCCTGGCCCGTTGGGCCGGCGAATTTAGGCGTGCTTTGGAGAATTCCTCTGCGTGTTGGAGCCCAGCTTGGGCCAGCTTGGGTAGCATCGGCCACGGAGTGCAGATGCACAGGCGGCTCCGGAGGGGAGGCCCTGGGGGTGTGCTGAGGAGCTCAACCACCCGCCCCCGCCCCTTCGGTGACACCCCCAGGCGCCCCTCTGGACCCCCCTAGGGCCCGCCCCCCTCCACTACGGGATTCTAAAACCCAAGAGGAGGGGGGAAGCTCGGGTGGAGCTAGGATTGTGGAGGGCGATCAATGGAGAGGAAGCATGTTGCCAAATAATTTCCAGATGTCTAAGCCATGTGTTAAGCATGTTTTAAGCATGTATCAAACATTCTTAAAGCATGTTTAGAACATGTTTCCGACATTTTAGACACGTTTTAAATTCAATGTTAGGACTGTTAGGTGTCCATTGTCGTGGCATCCACAAAGCCAGGACAGGGGCTAGCATCGTTACAGAGCTTTCCGGAATGCTCTTGGAGCGTTCTGGAGAGCTCTGGGAAGGCCGCGGCGCCCGACACGTCCGGAACCGCCGCGGCTCAGAGATCGCCGATGTATCCTTGTCGGATGTTGTCCCTGCCCTGGTTTCGTCTTAGACGAGGGGAGGGCGACGGCCAGTCATCTCGTACGCTTTTGCTCTGCTGACGACCTGCGTGCACCGTACTGCGTTGCAGTCTCCCGAGGCGTCGTCGATCTTCGACCCAGGAGCGGTACGGTGCACAGTTTTTGCGGCCCTCGGGGCCGAGAAACGGGTAAAGCGGAGGGAGCTCAAGCATGGTACAGTGCACGGGCGCCATTCTCGTACAGTGGGGACCCATGCCAAGAAACACCCTGCTTGCCTCCAGGGGGCCCTGGGTGTCTCGGGTCTCGATGGTTCTGCTGTTGGAAAGCGTGACCTTCCCACCTAGAAAAAAGCCAAGGGACGTCCCGGGGGTCGCAGGGTTGGGTCTCTTGTGCACGGCTTCTCGTGGTCGAGCCCCTGCTGCATCTGCACCTTTGTGGGCCCCGGAAACGGCAGGGCCGTTTTTTCACCGTTTCCCAAAAACGTGTCCCTTAAAAATGGAAAAGGCAAAAAAACGGCGACCGAAAACGGCAAGAAAACGGCTCCAGGATTGGAGCCGGAGCCGGGACCGGTCAAACAGCGGCGACGGAACCGGTCAAACCACGGCGTCGGAACCGGCAACAGACACGGCAGAACGGAGCCAGTGAACAAACGGCCCTGTCGTTTCCAGGGCCCGCCAAGATCTGCACCCCCGGCGGGCGGGGGTCGGCGGCTTTTCCTCTTCTTCGCCCCGCGGCGGGGCCAGGCCGGGCCGCTGCCCGCGGGCGCGCGCCCGCTTTCGGCACGGCGTGCCGCCGCTTCCGCCGTCGGCCTCGGCGCGGGCCATTGCGCCACCCAGGCTCGTTTCGGGGAGCCGCCGCGCAGCCCCAGGCTCCCGAGGGTCGGCGGTGAGCGAGGGGGCCAAGTGGGGGGGAGGGGGAGGAGGCCTTCTCGGAAGGCGGCGGGGCTGCTCACGGGCCCTGCAGAGCCTGCTGAGCAGTTTTCCCGTGTCCTCCGGGAGCGGACTTCTCAGAAGGCCGGAAGGACTCCCGAGCCCTCTTAGAAGCAGCGGGAACAGCAGAGCTCCCAACCCTCATCACACGATGAAGACGTGGCCTCACTGAGGTCTCAGTCTTCGCATGAGGGATAATACATCTGGACGGTTTGGTCTGATGCTCTTGCAGGAACGACCCCCTGATCCCTAAGTTGTTTGGCCCTCCAAAGTTAGGTCCCATCCCCACGGGTTAGGGGTATCCTGTGTCTTCTGGGAGCGCTTGGAGACCTCTTCAGCAGGCCGAAGGGCTTCCCAGCCTTCTCGAAAGGTCCGCCCCCGCCCACTTCCCCCCCCCCGAGCTTGCCGCCGAGAGGGGGTACGGGCGCAGACCGCCAGCTTGGATGGCGCCCCCCGTACGGGAGGGGGGGGCGAGCTTATGACTGCCACGCTTGCGCCGCGGAAGCCCCGGCGCAGGCCTGGGGCGGCGTCGCAGCATCATCGTCGACATCGCCATCGCCATCGCCATCACCACCACCATCACCATCACCATCACCGTCACCATCATCAGCACCAGCGTCATCATCACCGTCACCATCGTCAACATCATCATCAGCATCAGCATCGCCATCATCATCACCCTCATCATCACCACCATCTCCATCACAATCACCACCACCATCATCATCCACCACCACCGCCATCGGCATCATCAGCATCAGCATCATCATCATTCTCACCATCAGCAACATCCCCTCATCTCCAATCGGCAGCAGCATCACCATGGCCGCCATTATACGCATCTTCACCACCATCACAATCACCACCACCACCATCACCATCGCCATCACCATCATCACTACCATCTCATCATCATCATCATCATCATCATCATCATCATCATCGCCATCGTCATCAGGATCACTGTCATCATCATCACCATTATCATCATCGTCATCGTTATCATCATCAGCACAATCAGCATCAGCATCTTCATTATCATATTCTCCATCATCATCATCACCATCATCAACATCATCATCATCATCATCATCATCATATGTATCATTACATGTACCATCATCATCACAATCATCGTTACCACCACCATCATTACCACCATTAACATCATCATCAGCATCATCACCATCATGATCATCACCACCACCATCATCATCACCATCCTCCTCATCATCACCACCATCATCACCATCATCACCATCATCTCGTCTTCCTCCCCCTCGTTGACAGCTTGGAGAAGATCTCACCGTCAGCTGCGCAGTGGATGTTGCCGATGTCCCAACGGATCGCCATGCAGGACATCGGTACTGAGGGAAAGGGGCTCCGAGCTGTTGTCAAACAAGTCTTTTGCCTCCCTGGGCCCTCCGCGGGCATTGGGCTTGTCACATATAATGACTGTCGGGGCTTAAGAGACAGGGTCAGTCAGAGCGCCAGATCTTGCAGGATCCTGCGGTGCCAGGGGTACATTGATCCAGGTTTGGGTTCAGGATCGTGCAGGATCCTAGGATCTCGCAGTATCCTGCGAAGCCCGACTGACAGGGGTCTGGATGGACCCGGGTCAGTAGATCCCCGAGGTGGCGGGTGACAAGCTGTTCCAGGAGAAGCCCCCCCGCGGGTCCTTTCCAGGGCCCCTTCCGTTCATGCCGAAACGAGCGCCTTCCGCGCAGCCGCGGTCGCCGTCAATTTGGGGCGCCGTCCCCACTGGTATCGTCCCTGCATCGCCATGGCGCCCCTTCCCGCCTATTGACCTCCCCGAGGTGACCCTGGCGCCAGGGCAGCAGATGATGGTGCATGCCTCCATCAAGGTGGCAAGCACCGAGACAGGCAGGGCCTGCACCTGTGCGTTTGCAGCGTCAGCGCAGGGAGCAGCAGCAGAGACTGACAGTGCGACAGCGCTGGCAGCCCTAGCAGCAGTCGCAGCAGAGGCAGAGGCAGTCGCAGGAGCAGTAGCACCGAGGGTTAGCAGCAGTATCAGCAGCATCGGCACCAGCACTGTCAGCAGTCCTAGGATAGGGAGGAGAAGAGTGGGGAGGTGGAAGGTGAGCATGACAAGTTCGATGGTGAGGCGAAGTGAGCATGGAGAGGAGATGGATTGGTAAGGCAGGGTGAGAGCAGGGATGCAGTGGCTACAGGGAGGGGGGGGGACAACTGAGCCAGGAGGGGGGGGCGCGTCAGAGGAGGGCGAGCAGGCGGCGCTGGCGGCGAAGGTGCCAGAAGGGGCGGAGGGGGGTAGCAGAGGAGAACGATGAAGGTGGTGGGGGTTCGGGTTGGATGGGAGGGGTCGCGGGAACTGAAGGGCCGGGTTAGGAACGGATCGGCAAGACAGTGCAGAGGAGGTGGATGAAGGGGGGTGGCGGACGAGGAACCGCACGGTGCGGATGCTGAATGAACGCCGGACTGGTGACGAGAGCCAGGAGCAGGAGGACAGAGGATGGCACAGCTGACACCAAAGCACGCAACATCAGCGAGTCGCCCAGGCATTATCTTTGGTTATGTTACGTATGAGAAGAAGAGTGCCGCCGACAAGGACACGCGGTGCGGCTCAGCATGTGCCGATGGCGCAGCCGCTGCGGAGGGAACCCCTCTGTCCCACGACCGCCCCTCGCCGTCGTGGTCCTCCTCGTCCTCCGCCTCCCCCTGATCTCCTCCGTCTCCTGCCTCCTGTTGCGGGGCTGCCTAGGGGTCCCTTGGAGGCTGCGGGGGCGGCCTCGCGGAGGTCTCTCGGAGCTCTTGGGGGTTGGGGGGGCTTTCTGGGGGCTTCTCGGGGGCATCTTGGTTACGTTCTGGATTCGGGGGACCTTCCTCGGGCCCCCCCAGCGGATCTGTTCGACTCCCAGTTCGGATCCAGTTCGCTTCTAGCTCAACTCCAGTTCGAGTCAAGTCGGCGGACATTCGATGCATCATCGACGCGTGAGTGGAGCGAGTGGCTCCACGGAGGTCCCCAGAACGAGCACCCATTCCTGAGGACGTGCTGGGTCTCTGGGGGGCCAGCTGGTGGGGGAGGGCTCTCTGGGCCCCCCGCGAGCTCCCCCTCATCGGGCCTCTCTTGCGCACCTCCCTGGGGTCCTCGGGAGGGCCTCTGGCCGCCTTGGGGACCCCTCGGGCCGCCTCGGGGCCCCCTCTTCTCGGGACTCCTGGGCCCGCCGTGGGTCGGCCTGGGGCCCCGTGGGCCGCCCAGGGCCTGCGGAGGCGAGGTCGCCTCCTCCTCCTCCTCCTCCTCCTCCTCCTCCTCCTCCTCCTCCTCCTCCTCCTCCTCCTCCCCCTCCCCCTCCCCCTCCCGCTGTCTGCCTCCTGGGGCCCTGTCGGGGCTCCTCTGGGGTCCATCTCGGGGCGTCGCGTGGGGGGCCTCTCCGGTGCGTCTTGTGAGGCTGTCTCGAGCGCTCCTGAGGCCTCTCCGGCGTGTGTGGGGGCCACTCCTGGGAGCCATCTCGGCAGGCATCTTGGGCGTCTTCGAGGCCAGCGGTGGTGGATTTGGAGGCTCCGAGGGCCCCAGGGGTGCACTCACGAGCTCGTCCACCGGAGCAGGGGCGGGGGGCAGCCAGTCCTCTCACGCGCCTTGTCACCACTCGCAAGCGGGGGGTTGGCGGACTGCGCCCTGATGGCGTTGTGTGGCGCAAGTCATCTTCAGCCCATACCCTTCAAGTCCCTGTCGTCGGACAATCCCCGGGTGTAAAAGCCGATGTCCCACCGTTTCCCTCTCCATAGGAGCCTATCCCGACCCCAGGCTCATTTTTTCTCCCTCTCCGTTTCTAATCGAGCCTGATCCTGAGGAGTGCACTGTGCTGAACGAGCTGCACGTAGACATCCTGGACTACATTGAGCGCGCTTGGATCGGCGAGCTCGCGTTCCGGACCATGTGGTCCGCTTGTCTTATGTTTCTGTCGTCAGATACTATGAAGCAAACCGATGTGGCCTTGCGAGATCCTACCCGCCCGAGATCTTTGGCCCCCTGAATTGGAGCCCTGGCCCCCCCTTCGTCTGCTCACCCAAATTTGCAGCGTCACTCTCGTGGCCCTGCTACCCACCTATGTCGGGCGACGAGATGTGTAGATCTCTTTGCCCTACTATGCTCCCCAAGTCGCCTTCCGCTTCATCGTTTTTGTCTCGGGCGCGTGCTGGATTGCTCTCACAGCCACGGCTGGACTCCGCCTCGAGTGCTGGTCGCGATGATGCTCTGGAGGTGTGTGGTGGCGTCTTGCGCCCGTTGCTGGCGGGGCGTCGCGCGGGGCTGTAACACGCACAAGCCTCTCTCTCAGAGACACGCAGGAGCAAGTATGTCGGCTGCCGGCATGGCCCATGGCCTTTTTTTTGTTTCTCTCTCTCTCTCTCTTTTGCTTCTCTCTCTCTCTCTTCCCCCCTCTCTCTCTGTGGAGAGGGAACCGAGAGCCACCAGCCGCGCGGCGTATTCATTGCACTCCCGAAGTCGACGTGTGCAGTTTTTTTCTCTAGCGACTCTCTCGGGACCCTCCTCCCCGCTGTGCTGTGCCTCTGGGACGGCGCCACGCAGCGGGCATGACGCTGGGCCAGTGGCACGCGAAGGGAGTATCGGCCACGCGCAGAGGGGGGCAGGAGGAGGGGGAAGCACCCCTGCTTCTCAGAAGGCGCGGGCTTTGTCTGTAGATGCCTCCTTCCAAGAAGCCTTCCCTCCTCCTCCGACTCTCTTGCAAGCCGCAAGGAGTAGCGCTTGCAGCAGGCACATCAGATGAGAAGCAAAGTTGCCAACGGGTGCCCAATGGACATCTCGCTTTCCCTCGAGGGCCCCAGGGACTTACACGCTGTGTTGGAGCTCCCTAGCAGGTTCGAACATAGGGAAAGTCCTGTCCCTCCTCGGCTCCTGGTGGAGGCGCCGACACCACTGGGGGGCGGGCACTCGGACTCGCTCCCGGACGCACCGACCTGCGGGTCGATCCGCAACCCCTTTGCTCCACAAGATCGGTGGGCCCGGCGAGCTCTGCCTGGCCTTCTCCCCTCCCTCGCTTCTCAGGGCTCATTCCGATTCCGCCGGATCGATTCGATGCGACTTCCCAGGCCGCCGATTCGAGCCGATTCGATGCGGAGATTCCGATTTGCGATTCCGATGTCGAGTTCGCCCGATCCGACTCCTGCCGGTTCGATGTGTCAGCCGATTTCTGCCGATTCTTGCCGATCCGGCTTCGCTTCGGATGGATATGTTGCGCCGTGCTGGGTTCCACGCGGTTGCACGTGCGGTGTGCTGCATTCGCGGAGTGGAGCGGCTCTCCTAAGCAGGAGTCGTGCGGCAATACACGCTGCCGCGGGTGTCTGCTGTGTTGTCCCAGGGTCCCAGGCGCGGGACGGCCCGAGAAGCCCAGAGGCTCTGCGGGCCGTCCCTCGACCCCTCCGCCGCCACCTGACGAGGTCTGAGTTCGAGTGGGAGAACAAGATCAACATCAACACCTCGATAACCGAGGTCGGCACCTTCTTGGAGCACATTATGCGGAATACAAACATGTCCATCGTTGGCCGCAGCTACAAGAAGGCGCCGCGGCCGAGAGGGGGGTTGCCCCGCCGCCCTCCGCACAGGTGCACCGCGCATGTCGGAGGAGTAGTGAAGCGCGCACGAATGTACGCTCATGTTTCTGCTCTCTCGCTCTTTCGTTCCCTCTCTCTCTCTCTCTTCCTCTCCCCCCTCTCTCAATGTATGACTACATAGGTATAGATGTAATGTGTATATTCCGTCATTTTGGAATTAAGGTAATCATGTGTGTTTCTATATGTATGTGTAGATCGATGTTCTCTGTCGCTCTCTCTCTCTCTGTCTTCAATGCTTGTGGATTCGTAGTTTTTGTTTTGCCCTCTGTCTTTCTGTTTCTCACATTCACTCGTTATCTGTACCGTACATGGTGGCTACAGTGTGTAAGCCTTTCTCTCTCTCTCTCTGTCGCTCCCCTCTCTCTCACTAGCTCCTCTGGTCAGTCATCTTCCTCCCCCATCCGATTATCATTTTCGCGGCTGCATGCATGCAGCTTCTGGTGTTTTTCTGTGTC
>CAUYUJ010006649.1:35000-40000 GCA_963575745.1 Prorocentrum cordatum
GCAATGTCATCAGGCTCCGCAAGGCGCTCGAGGCTGCAGAGAGCAAGGAGCAAGCCGCCGCGCTCGAGGTCGCTCGCACGGAGCAGGCCAAGAGGCGCGCGGCGGAGGCTCTCGCCAGGGCAGAGGGAGTCGGCCGCTGCGACCCGACTTCCCACGGTGCCCAGGGCGACGGGCCTCAGGAGCCCTTCGCGGTCAAGTGGGACCCCGACCTCTTCAAGCAGATCGATGAGCTCGACTTCACCGAAGCCGAGCAGGCGGAGCTCGACGCCATCAAGAAAGGGCTGGAGGACCTCCAGCAGCAGTTCGCTACCAAAGGACCGCAGGTCACGAGCCTCATCGAGAGGGCTCGCAAGGTCCGCAGCGCCCAGGAGGCCAGGTACGCCAAGAAGCGCAAGGGGGCTGACGGCCAGACCAACGGTGGCACTCCTGGGCAGGCCGACGAGGCAGCCACCCCGCCACGGGGCTCCAGTGGCGTGGCTGGCGCCGAAGGCAGCTCAGCCGATGGCGGCGTGAGCGCCAGCCCCGCCGAGGCCACGCCTACCAAGGGCGCCGACCAGCAGCTGGCGGCCGAGGCCGCCAAGCTCTCGGCCGCTAGGTTCGCAGCCCAGGCCGCCGCCGCCGACGCCACTCGACCAGGAGGAGCTGCCGCAGATCCTGCCGCCAAGCCAGCGCCAAGGGCAAGGGCAGGCGCAACGGTCGAGCTCACTCCGAGTGACTAGGCACAGCAGGGTCACTTCAGCTGCGGGAACGGCGAGCGTCCCTGGCTCACGACGCCGTGGCAGCCACTACCAGTACCAGTGCATCCTCTACTTTGTTCTTTGGGAACATCACATGTGCAGGCCAGAAGACGTTCGACTGGGTCAAGACATCTACGGACGACTTCGTGGCTTTTGTGGAGACACACATCAGTGACGGCAGCGTTGGCAAGTGGAGGGCACGATATCGAGATATCAATCGTCGGCTCTTCGCCAACCCTGCGAGACCTCCTCAGGTTGATCAGGAAGTTGGGAGGCTACACCATTCCACCAGTGAGTGTACAGTCGCTCCTGAGCATGCCAATGAGGGAGGAGAGTGGTTTCTTCCCAGATGGCACCTCCGCGCCCATTCCCTCTTAGAGTGCCTCCAGGCCAAAGGGCTCCAGTGTCTTCCCACCTCCAGCAGCCTCGATGGTTTCCTCCCCGTGGTGATTCACCTCAAGGGGTACTCCATTGTAGCTGTTTTCTTTTACGCCTTCTGTAGCATAGGCCTGAGAGGGCCCAGTGTCGCCCGCTTTAGACGTCTCGGGAGCCTCCTCAGGCCCCTCCAGCTCCCATGGTTTGTCGCCGGGGACTGGAACCTCAGCCCCGAAGCTCTCAGTAGGACAGGCTTTCTCCATCAGGTCCAAGGGGGGATCCTTTGCGCTCCTGTGGGATACACGTGCGACCCTGGCGGCGGACGTGAGCCATCGCATTTGGATTTCGTTGTTCATAGCGCTGCTGCCCGCACGTACCTGGTCGACGTTTCCGCTGTGCATGGCATACCGTGGAAACCTCACATAGGTTTGCGAATTCGGCTCGTTCAAACAGGAGAACAGCTCCTGACTAGAGTTCTCGGCCTGCCTAGACGGCTCCCCGCCGCCAACAAGCCCCCCAGAGTTGCCGCCCCTGGCTCTGAGGCCAGCCGTGCCAGAGCAGCCAGAGAGGAAGCCCGTCTCAAGACAGAGGCTAACAGGCATACTCTTTTTTCAAACGCTTATCCAAGGTTTCCAGGGCAATGACCCTGCAGAGTTGTCCACCAGTGCTGGCGAAACGTCCGATAATGATGTGCCCGAATCCCAGCTCGCGGACAGCTCTGACGAAGAAGACCCCTGGGCTCACGATAGCAGTTTCAGCCCACATGCGCCTGCTGCTGCCTCGAACCCCGCTCGCGTCGAGACAAAAGACATGTCGCCAAGCTCAGCATTGGAGTGCCAGGCCCTGCCATCCAGTCAGCATCGTTTGCACCGCCCAACACTGAGTATCATAGCGAACATGTTCAGCCTGATGCCTTTGCATGTTCTGCCGCCCGCCCTGATGGTGAGCTGCAACAACAGCACAGGGGCGGCTTTTCCCTGCATGATTCTGCCTCTTGTGACAGTCATCCAAGCCTCTCAGCCAGTACAGACAGACAGTCGAGTTTAACAGGTAGTAAATTGACAGCCCAGCGTGAGAACCCCCCCCCCCCCCCCCCCCCCCCCCCCCCCAGCGACCCTGACGCAAGCCAGGGGGCCCAGCCTCCGTGCCTAACTAGGAGCCCCGAATTCAACATCCGCCCAGAGTTATGGAGTGCTCACAGGCAACAAATCAGTGCCTTGCCGCCGCAAGCCTCGCGGCCTGCCCCTGCCGCTGCTGCTTCCGTAGCCTTTAGGCTCAAGCCTGACATCGCCCTGCAGCTTGGGCAACTCTACGGTGCGCGGGTCACAACCGTTGAGACTTCCATTCGTGCGCGCCACCAGATCCCCCTTCAGCGGAACTTCACGCGCCGAGGGACCGCAGTACCAGATTGAAGTCGTTCGAGAGTTGCAGTGTCGACGCATCTCTCCACTTGCTGACGACAGCAGCACGTGGTGGACGACACCCCACACCCTGCTACAGGGCATCTACAGGCACAGAGCACGGGGCAACGGTCACCTCCAGCTCCAGCAGTTGTTCAGAGGGACCGAGAGGCTCTTCGAACCGCCCCCCAGCCAAGCCGCTCACGTCATCCACGACAAGGACGGCTACAGTTGGACACAGTGGCTCGATTTCCTCGGCAACATACAGCAACTCAGCGCTGAGCAGGTCGTCGCTGGTGCAGTCAGAGCATCACGACTAGCACGGCGAGCACAGCAGCGTGCCATACGACGCGCCATCTACAATTTTCGCGACTGGGCGGTCACTGACGACGCCATAGGTATATTACATCGTGCATTACGACCTCAGCCACAACCCGCCGAGGTCACCAAGGACCGCGGCGCCGCCATCACGCACCCCAAGGACCTGATTGACAGCAAGGTGGACACCTGGAGACGACTCTGGGCACCCGAAGGAGCTACCAATATTGGCGGCCTGCAGGAGTGCTTCCACCGCAGCGTCGAACGAATCCAGGAGTGCCCGCTGCCGCCCATCACCAACCACGAGGTGCGACAAGCCATCGAGCGTCTCAAAGCCAATACTGCTTTGGGAGCTGACCGACTTCGACCAGCCGGCCTTCAACGACTACCAGACAATGCACTCAGCGAGCTCGCCGAGCTGTGCAACATTGCAGAGCAGGTACAGATGTGGCCCCATCAACTCCTTCACACCATCGGCGTCATGAGTGCCAAGAAGGATAACGGGGATAGGATACTCGGCATCATGGCCATCATCGCTCGGCTCTGGTCCCTCATCAGGGAACCCTACGTACAGGCCTGGAACAGGGAGTATTTCGCCCACTGGGATGCCATCGCCAAGGGGAACTCTGCGTTCCGCGAGGCCTACGGGCGCAGCCTCCACGAGGAGGTGGCCGCCAAGCTCGGCATCACGCAGGCTCACGGCCTCCTCGACGTATCGCAGTTCCACGTTTCCATACATTGAACCACCCTCATCGACGAGGCCCTAGAGCTCAATTTCCCGCCCGCGATCTTGGGCTTAGAGGTTTTACAGTGCACGGCACCACGCAAGCTCATGCAGAGCGGCGCCTACGCCGATGCCATCCAACCCACGCGCTCAGTGGTGCAAGGGCTGCGGTCGGGCACTCGTTTCGCCAAGATCATGACTTACAAGGCCTTGCTCCATGCCGCCACGTGCCATCCTCAGGCACGGCACCGCATATGGGCCGACGACCTGTCGCAGCACATGCAGGCCAGCCGACGCGCCTTGCGCGTCGACATGGTTCACGTCCTCACCGACACCTGCATGGCGCTCCAGGACTACGGCCTCAGCATCGCCAAGAAGAGCGTCAGAGTATGCACACGCATCCAGGACGCCAGGTACATAGCCAAGGCCATGCGCATGTAGGGGTACCCCATCCAGCCACGCGCGCAGGCCGCATACCTGGGGGCCGACCTCAGCTGCGGCACCAGGCAGGCGCGCGCCACCACCACCCAACGACGTCTACGGCACCGAAGCATGCATGTCAAGATCGTCAGGGTAGCCCGAGCCACCAAGCGATATCACGTTACATCCCGTCTGGCCATCCAGGGCGGGCTCGCAGCAGCCAACTAGGCCCGCCAACTCTACGGCACATTTGGGACGGCCATGACTACTTGCAGGCGGCGTCTGGGGGACGCGGTCGGACCGCGGCTACGAGGACGGTGTTTGACCACTCTTCTCGACCTCAAGGCTGCAGAACGCGACCCAGCACGAAAATTGCCACGTGAATCCGTCGTTGCCTGGCTCACAGCGTGGACTTCCAACCAGCAGCTCCACCATGCCATCGACAGCACGTGGGCAAATATCGTCGAGCATTTCAAGCGCATCCCAGCAGCTCAGCGTGTCCGACACATACGTGGCCCACAAGCCACCATCAGCCACTACCTCATGCAGATGGGGTGGGACCCAGCACGACCGACTCAATGGCACATGCCTCAGACAGCAGGTCTCAGCGGGGACTCATGGGTGATTGACGTCACTGAGCTCTCAGGTTTCCCCGACGCCGACATTCCACATCCGCTCCTACTCGACATCGACACCAGCATCTGCCACCAACTGTGGACTTGTGCGAGCAAGCACCATGGAGGCGAGGGCCTACAGCATGGTGTGGACAACAGGTCCTACCGCAGGCTGCTCACCTACTTAGAGCGCATGCCACATGGAATAAGGTTGGCCAATTTGATGCTCACCATCGCTACGGGCGCCATGTGCACACGCCAGCGAGTATTTCAGGAAACAAAGATGCCAGACGTTGACGCCAAGTGCCCCAGGTGCGGCCTGGCCAACGAGGGTGATTTCCACCGCGCCTGGGAATGCGAAGGCAATCAGGACAATCCCATCCTTCGAGGCACCAACTATTTACTACCAGAG
>CAUYUJ010006649.1:42500-52166 GCA_963575745.1 Prorocentrum cordatum
GCGTAGAACGTAAGGTTTCAGGGGGCAAGTGCCAGGTGAGGGGGAAGGGTGCCCTCTCTCTGTCCTCTGTCCCTTTCCCCTCTCTGCGGCCCGTTTGGGGCTCAAGCTTTTTCTCGGGCCCTTGAGGGGGCGGCCCCGCGCGGGGGCGCGGCCCGCCCTGCGGGCCAGAGCCGCGCAGGGTTCGAGTGCCATGCGGTGAGGGGCACAGTCGCCTGCCGTGGCAGGCCGGCGAAGGCGGTCGCATGCGGGAGGAATTGCCCAGAGGTGGGCTTGCCCCCGCATGATGGCCCTGCTGCCCATGATCATCGGGGCACACAGAGGTGCCTGGCAACTTAAATTCAGACTCGAGATTATGTTGCTAAAAATTAGGAGTCGCGCCATGATGAGATCACTTAGTTTTTCTGACATGTAAGCATTACCAACGATTCGAAGCTGGCTTCTCCAAGCCAGAAGCGGAAATCGGGATTTATCGCGCTGATGCGCCACGGCGGCGCGTCGACGCACAATGTCAACGCGAAGCGCTCGAAAACAGCATGGGCAACTGTCACCAAATGGTTTGTTTTAAAGTGCTTGTGGTCCTTGCGCGCTGATGCAACTGCGTGCCATGTGATGTTCTCGGTTGCTCGTGGAACGCGGCCCCCTGGCGGCGGCGGGGCGCGGCGGTGGAGGGCGAAGCCTTGCTGTTCTCGGTTGCTCGCGGCCCGCGGGCCCCTCGCGGGTAAACGTCATCGAGGCATTGGAACCCCATGGGAATCTTTGGAAGGCCCCAAGCACCCTGAATTCCCTGGGCCGTGGGGGGCCTTTGACCCCTGGGATCCCCATGGGCGGCCCTAGACACCTTGAGCCCAGGGCTCCTGAAAACCCTTGGGGGCTTCAGATCTCGCGCATTTCCACGCGCCCCTCGCGCTGATCGCGGTGTCTGGCGGATCCGCGGATCGCAAGGTTTGTTGGTCCTTCGGGCGCGTGTCGAACTCAAACTTGAAGGGTCAAGTTTTGGCTCAAACTTGAGAGGCCAAGTTTGGCGCGCAGGCGGAAAACCGCTCAAACTTGATGGGCCAAGTATGGCTCAAAGTTTAGGGGTCAACTTTGGCGCAAATTGGGTGGGCGCCGCAAGGGAGAGAGAAGGGGGGGGGGGGAGGAGGAGGCGGAGAAGGAAGATGAGGGGGGGGAGGAGGAGGAGGAGGACGTTCCACACGGACCATGGACCATTTGGGCTGAGGAGGAGGAGGAGGGAGGAGGAGGGGGAGGTGGGATGAGGACGACGCTCCATACGGACCATGGACCACACGCCGCCCTGCACTCGAATCTCTGAATTTGCACTTGCAGTAAATTCTGCAGGGTGGAACATACCTCTGGGGACCCCGGGGGTGGCACCCGCGGGCGCCACTGGAACAGGGCGCCCGCAGGGCACCAAGGCGCGCGCAGTGCACCACAAGCACCGCCATGGCACCATCAATGGAACGCGCCCGCATGGCACCCGTGAAATGTGCAGAGCGCGAAGCGCCAGAAACAAAAAACCACACAACGTGAGTTTCCAGACGTGCCGAACGCGAAGCGTGACGATTATATAACAAGAACGTTTCTGCAAATTGGCGTTGCCAGCGGTGCGTGTGCGTGTGTGTGTGTGTGTGTGTGCTTGTGTTTGTGTTTGTGTTTGTGTGTGTTGTTTGTGTTGTGTGTGTGTGTTTGTTTTGTGACGTTGGCAAGGACGTTTATATAACAAGAGCGTTTGTGTGCGTGTGTTTTTGTTTTGTTTCTTTTCCTGCGCCCGCCCAGCTTGTTGTTTCACGCAGTCCCGCGCTTCTTCGGCGCAGGGGCTGCGTCGCCGTGCGCTCTCCGAAACTCAACCAAGACCCTCCGCATCCAATTCCACCTGTGAGCGGCAGCACATACCTTTGTCAACTATCCGTTCAATTGCTCGTCGAACCAGGCGCCGTGCGCAGATGGGGGCCCAGTCGCATACACGGAGCTCACAATATGGCAGCCTTGGTGGTGTTTGGGTTTGAATTTGATGTCCAACTCTTTGGCGATCCTCAAATGAATTTTGCATTCGTCCCAAAACGTTTGCACTTCCGAAGCTGACCAAACGTCTTTGTTCGCCTTGAGAATGCCAAGCATTCGACACAATGCCTGGCCGCACCGAAGAACACTCGAGTACATAGGGAGGTTCTTGGCACTCGGCAGCGCTAGCACTTCAGAAACAACAAATATTAGCATTGTGTTCGTTTCCGCCCCTTGCATTGTGAACTCGCCTGATCCTTCTGATCCAAACATGTTGAATGTTAAGTGTTGGATATCTGCATTGATTATGCCAGCCTTTTTCTCTACCTTGAGCCATGCAAACAGCATGGCACGAATGCGGTCGAGTGAATGCGCATTCTTCCCATCTTTATTTGTGGGCGGACTGGCAAACACATTGTGGTCGAATAGCCACCACATTCAAATTCAAATAAAAACCGAACACGCCAAGGGACAGACAGTGCAGCCAGTCGACTGCCATGCTGCCTGGATGTATGTATGTCTCCGGACAGAAAACAGGACACCTCCTCCGCACCGACGTTTCTTCGGACCGCCTCCAGAAGAGAGCCCAGAACGGTTTGTCCTTCCCGTCGAAGTCCAAACTGTTAGGCATGTCGCGGTGGGGCTCGACGCGATCTCCTTTCTTGAGGCCGAGTTCTGGAAGGTCAACCATGAGACAACGGCCTCTGTTGCCGTGACTTGTCCTGTCGTACTCCAGCGATCCACGGAACCGTGGGAAAGTATCTTGTGTAACAAGTATCCAAAACTCGCAGCGGTTGCAAGCATGGTCGTACTTTTCAAGGGTATGCGGCTGCCATGGCATATCGCCAGTGCAGGAAAAGCCAGCAAATGTATCCAAATTTTCATGATTATACTCGCACACTGGGCAAGGGTGCTTGATTGTTCCGAAGGATGGGAAACCGTGCATTTTCGTAGACTCCACCCAATCATGTTTCAACCACAGCACGACAGCCTTCTCCAACTTTGATTTGGAGCACGCTGCCTCCAGTGTCTCAGACTCTCGCCAGTCAGCTCCGCCATGCCTTCTGGCTGGGGCAATTCCAGCAGCCAGCGACATCAAGCTCCAACACATCGCCAACTGGAGCGCGTAAACCGAATGCAATCCCCTGCAACCGCAGGAACACAGATCAGACTTCACATCGCAGCGCAAACATGACGCACGCCTGAAATAATGTTATACACCCACAGCGCAATGCAGCTATCTGTTCGTGTGAAGCTGAAGCCGTCAGTGTATACTGCGAGCGGCCATGCGCGTTCGCCTTCGGGCGAGGCGCGCACTACGTCGTGGCTGAAATATACTGGAGGGAGGGCCTTCTTAGATATAGCAGCCTCGAGCTTACCCTGGAGCGGCGGATCCATTTTCAACTCATTCTGAATGCAAACGTGAGGAGGAGAAAACGGCACATGCAAGGTCACCATGGATTGGTCCGCTCTGCGAGTGGACGGGACATCGAGCATGTAGAATTGTTCGTCTTTGCGTCGGGTTCCGAGCACCGAGTCCAAGTGTTTATTGTATGCACCGCTCTGCTTACCAGGACCAAACGAGAGGGCCCCAACACCTTTCGCACCAGCCTTTGTAGCCCAGTACGCAATCACACATATGGTATTTGCATGCACCGTGGCACCAGTCTGTTTCAAGGACACGAGATACTCGAGCAATGTCTCACCACATTCTTGAAGGCTCAAACTATCAATAGCTTCACCGTCATCGCCCAGCCCTCTGGGTGCATCCCACCAGGCAGCCTTGTCCCAACTATGTAAGGTTGCCATTTCTTGTAATG
Organism: Prorocentrum cordatum; assembly: GCA_963575745.1. Lineage (NCBI taxonomy): Eukaryota > Dinophyceae > Prorocentrales > Prorocentraceae > Prorocentrum > Prorocentrum cordatum. Next base: position 46,322 of record CAUYUJ010006649.1, read on the forward strand.
GAGAAACTGGTACCCGAGCCCAAGCAGTTACCGACTGAACAGGGGAGGAGGAAGAGAGGACAGAAGGAGGAATGGATGCGTAAGGTTCTGGGAGACCCCCAATAGGTTCCCCACGCCCCTTGGACATCAGTTTCACTCCCCCCCCCTAAGGATCCTTAGGGGGGGGGTGTGAAGGACGTTGTTTGCGAATTCGAATTGATTTCACCTGCCGCTGATCATGCTGCTCACTCTGATCATCCTCCACGTCTGTCCAACCAATCCTTCCTCCCACTACGCCTCCTCGCCCTCCTCCTCCTATACAGTTTTCTGCTTTACCTGGGAGGGGCAGCCTAGCATAGAACGTCATTGAAAATCATTGAAAAGCATTGAACGTCATGGTGACCAACATCATTGAACATCATTGCCATTTTGAGGGGATGTCTCAGGCGAAAACGTCATGGGCCTAATTTCGCCCTGGACTAAATCATTGAAGATCATTGGAAATCATGGGGCTTACACCGAGGTGATTTCCCGAGAACGTAGCGATAGTTCGATATATGATTGTGTTGTTGGTTGATCCGTAAGGGCTTCGCCCCCTGCCGCCGGCCCCCTCTCTCGGATAATGGGCCATGGAAGAGCAAAATCATAGGCCTGGCGCGGTTGTGAATCATATCGAAACTTCATTGAGCCGATTCGCAATCACAAAACCAACTGATCACAAAAGGGTTTACCACACAGGGGATTGGAAAGCGTGTATGGTTACGGCTTTTACCACACCTTGCTAATTAAGCCGAGAGTTCTCGCATTTGGGTTACCACGCTTCGATGATCTCGGAATGCACCGAATTTCAGAAAAGTGGCAAATCCCATGTGGTTTTGGACCCTGACCCCGCGGATCTGCGTGAGGGGTGGCACCGAATTTCAGAAATGTAGCACATCCCCGGTGTTTTTGGACCCTGACCCCGCGGATCTGCGTGAGGGGTGGCACCGAATTTCAGAAATGTGGCAAATCCCATGTGTTTTTGGACCCTCACCCCGCGGATCTGCGTGAGGGGTGGCACCGAATTTCAGACATGTAACAAATCCCTTGTGGTTTTGGATTCTGATCCCGCGGATCTGCTAGGTGCACGACTTTCAAAAAATTACAAACCTGTGTTTTTAGACCCTACTCGCATCTGCGTAGTCACGAATTTCAGAACTGTTGGCAAACTCCCCTTGTTTTTTGGGCCCCTGACCCCGCGATCTGCTGAGTCGCAGAATTTCAGATGTCATATCCCTTGTGTTTTTGACCCTGACCCCGCGATCTGCTGAGTCAACCGAATTGCAGAAAGTGCACATCCCTTGTGTTTTTGAACCCCTGACCCGCGATTGCGTGAGGAGGCACCGACTTTTAGAAATGGCAAATCACCTGTTAATGACCCTGACCCCGCGATCAGCTGCGGGTCGATTTCGAGCCCCCCCAGCAATTCAGACAACGCGCCCAGGGGGCGCTAAAAATCCCGTTTGGGCCTCCCCCCCCTCGCGCGGTCAATCAACTAGTTACAGTAACCAGTAAGAATCAACTAGTTACAGTAACCAGCAAGAAGTCAACTAGTTACAGTAACCAGCAAGAAGCAGAACAGTAACCCTGGAAACTACAAACTACAACTGGTACAGGACACTGCGAATCACGCGCCTCGCAGCCTGGTGGCCCCACAAGGGGGCCGGCGGATTTTCGTTGTTGAGGTCCATGCGATCTGTGTTTTGATAGTTTTCTTCGTCATGGCCTGTCTCTTTGACCTGAAAAGTCGGTCGACGATGCATCGCTCGAATGCTTGTTCAGTGCGGGCCCTGCCGCACTCGATCAAACGACGCCGACCGATCCCCTTGGCCAGCATCGCGCTCCCACTAACGTAAACAGTGGCACCTCAGGCTGCGATGGAGGCCTCATACACCCTCTTGCAACGGTTGGTTGCCTCGACCAGCTTCGCGACGAGGGAGTCCAGCTCTCCCGAGCGGTTGGTCTCATTCACGATGTCGGTCGCCTCCAGGTTTGTTTTGGCCCACATCTGGAAGTTGTCCGCCAGGCCGACGTTCGCCCAATAGGGAGAGCTCTCGAGGAAGGTCTCCACTGCCTTCCTTGCCTCACGGAGGTCCTGGACCATCCCATCTCCTACAGCTTTCTGCCAAGCCGCCTTCTTGGACATCGCGTGCGTGACATCCTTGCAGCTTTGCGGAGCCTTGGGCGCATCCGCATATGCCTTCAGCGCCTTGGTGAAGGAGAACTTGGCCGCCTTGCGAGGCTGCCCAGCATCGGGTTGAGCTCCGCGCTGCCTCTTAGTAGGATTCGTAGTCGGCTCCTTGCCCTTTGGAGGGGTGCGCGTCTCCTGGCCCTGCTTCGTCATCGGGGTCTCCGTGGTCGGCTCGGCTGCGGACCCTGCGGTCTCCGTGTCGGATTTCTTGAAGATCTTCTCCGTGCCCTTCGTGCGCTTGAAGTTGCTGTCGACGTACTCGTCCAAGTGAAGAAACTTCACCCTCTCGCTCTGCATGTCTGTCTTGATGAACGGTTCGCCAACAAACGTTTTCCCCGCTTGCATGAGTTTGAAGCAGTTCTTCACCACGTTCAGTGCCGCCTTGCACGCCAGCTCATCGTTCCCCTCGTCGCGCACGATGATGCTGAACGGTTTGCATTTGCCCCGCATCTTCTCCTCGATCAGCTTGTTCAACGTGTCCTTCACCCACTTCTTCTTGAAGTTCCTCTGCCGATCCCTGCCCTTGCACTTCCCGTAGTCCCTCTCGAGTTTCTCGTCGTTCTTCATGGCAGTGGCGAATTTCTGGCCCATCGCCGACCTCGCCATGATCTCGCCACCGTGCAGCGCGTCCTTGAACTGTCGGATCAATGCATCATCATCAGCGTCGTCTTCCTTGCTGTCCTCGGGAGCGGGAGGGACCCCTGCGGCGACTATGTTCTGGTAGATGCTCTGCAGCGCTTTGTCACCAGCCTTCCCAGATGCCTCGACGTCGCCGTGATCGACTGGAGGCATTCCTGCCAAGAGCTGCATGCTGACAATGTCGACTTCATCCTCCATGGACTCGCCATCGGACATGTGCTCAGCCGACGTGCTGCCAACGCCTGTATCAGCATCGGCGCCGTCTTCCTCATGCTTGACCATGGGCTTGCTATACACGTCTAGCAGCGCCTCGCTCTGAGCAAGGATCTCATAGCGAGAAGGGCTGGCCAACTTATCTGGAAGCATGTCCCAATCGTAAGCGTCAGCAGCTGTCATGGGCTCTTGGGGTGGCGATGGGATGTCGGACATCATCGGGACAGCATCTGCGGACATGTTGGCCCTCTCCGAGGCTGGTCGATGGTGGCTGGGTCCCAAGTCGCAAACTATATACTTAAGACAAAATGGCTACGGAATGGAATGTTAGTTTATATCCAGGGGCTGTAGTTCTGTTGAGGTATTGTTTTTTTGTATTGGCGTTTTTCTTGCTCGATGTCGTTTTTTTTTTTGGGGGGGGGGGCTTGACTCGTTTGTGATTTATTTTCGTGTTTTGTGATCGCCCCCACATTGAGAGATGCTCACATCTCCCCGGAATCGTGTCTGACAGGCAAGCGCGACGAAGCTCCAACATATCCAGTTCAAAGGTTGATCGACTCCTGCTCGCGCTGGCTCCTGACCTTCTCGAGGTGCTCCAGCCACGCGGAGTCGTCGCTGTCGCCGTCGGAGTCGACCTGGACCACTACCTCCTTGGCGTCGCTGTCCCCGATCGGAGAAGACGACTTGGGCTTCTTGCTGGGCTTCGCCGCGCTGGAGGCTGACGCTTCTCTCTTCGAGGCCGCCGGTGCACTGCTGCTGGACGTTTCCGCCGCCTCGCCGCTAGACTGGGCTTTCGATGGGCGGCTGAGCGATGCCATAAACTCGTCGCGCTTCGCCGTCAACGAGTCGCGCTCGAGCAACCCGAGGATGTAATTCTGCAGTAGCCCGACCGTCTTCGCCATCACGTCCTTGCGGTATGCGTGCGTGCTGTCGTGCCCAATGATGACCTGGAGGATCTGCTTCTTCTTGCCAGGCATATCCTCGACGATGTTGTCAGAGTGGACGATAATGACCAAGCCAATAGCCTTGTCGACCTTTTTCTGGATGGTAACTTGAGCGCCCGTGTCAATATGTTTGCCTGTCCACAGCGTCCCTTTCGTCTTCTCGAAGCGGATCTTGGTGTTCACCTCGAACTCCTCGTTCGTCATGTCCACGATCTCCTTGACGTCTTCCTCGGAGAACTTCGCGATGATGAAGCCCTTCGGGTCGCTCGAGCTGACCTCCACGTCGTCCGTGTACTCCTTCTTGTTGGGCTCTGCGAGCGGCGCCCTGAAGGCTTTGCAACCGTCAGCGTCCCAACCGTACACGTACTCCGTTGCTGGTTGAACCCCGTCAGCGGCAGCTGCACCTCCTTCTGGGTCCCTGTCGTCGTTGCCGCCATCGTGCGAGCTGTCGTCGTAGAACTCCTCGTCTTCCTCCTCGGGGTTCTCGTCGTCGCCGTTGGGCTGGGCCTCCATGTTCATCATCTGGACAACCCAGGCGGGCGGGGCCGCTCTCTGCCTCGCCTGCGAGATGTGCCTCATCATCTTGTTGAGTCTGTTCCACGTGACTGTCACCCACTCTTTCTGCTGATCTCCAAGAACCAACTCGAGATCCTTCAGCGCCTCCTGGAAAACCGATTTCCTGAAGGACAGTCCGCCGAACGTTGTGTCCAGCTCCTGCCACATGTTCGTCAGAACGGCGATTTTTTTGACCTCGAGCCCCCCTGTTCCTGCCTCGGCGTACGGTGGTACGCTGCTCCGACTAGTGATGTGCTTCTTCAAGACCTCCACGAGGTCCTCCTTGGCAGCTGGCCGACATGGAGCACGGCCCGCCATTTCCCTCGAAGAGCGAGCTGAACCCCGAACACTCGCTTGAATCAGTATGGCCGCGGACGTCACGGGAGCTCTGGGAGGCTTCTCGGGGCTTCAGGGGCACTCTGAGGGAGGCCACGTCGTCGGGAGCTCTGGGAGGCTTCTCGAGGCTTCAGGGGCACTCTGAGGGAGGCCACGTCGTCGGGAGCTCTGGGAGGCTTCTCGGGGCTTCAGGGGCACTCTGGAGGCCACGTCGTCGTCGTCGTCGTCGTCGTCGTCTTCGTCGTCGTCGTCGTCGTCTTCGTCGTCGTCGTCGTCGTCATCGCAGGGCTCCAACCATAGGACACCAGGGAAGGCAACGAGAAATCACGAGGGAAGGTCGCTCTCTATCTCTATCTCTCTTTCTCCCTCTCCCCCTCTCCCCCTCTCTCATGTTAATCCTGGTGGCAGGGGAAGGTTAGGTGAGGGGGAGTTTGTTTGTTTTCCTAGTCTTTCCCAGTCGCAACGAGTGTTCACTGTTCAAGATCAACGTATGTTAAAATGGTCTTAGTATATGGACCTGCTTCTTAATTTTAAGAACCATAGTTTCGAATAGTTTATGTTGCCAGGCACCTCTGTGCAGTGGCCGCGGCGGAGATCGGCCGCCGATGGCGAGGGCAGCCTGCGACGCCTGCCTTGCCGTCAGCGGCCCGCGGCACAGGCGCTTCGCTGCCAGCCGAGATGGAGACAGCCAGTGGAAGGGGCGTACGCGCCTCTGCTGCGGGCGCTGGAGGACGACCAGCGGCGCCGCAGCACGGCGGCGGCCACAGGCGTGCCGCAACGCCGAGCCGCCCCCCCAGCTGGGCCAGCGCCCGCCGCTGGGAAGGGGCGAGGATTCCCCCCGGGGCCGGCGGGCGGCTCGCCCTCGGGAGGCAAGGGGAGGCCTCACCATCGCCGGCGGGCGGAGGAGGTGAGGAGAGCTCGCGTCGGCGTGAAGGCGAGATGTGGAGCT
>CAUYUJ010006650.1:0-42500 GCA_963575745.1 Prorocentrum cordatum
AGGAGGAGGAGGAGGAGGAGGAGGAGGAGGAGGAGGACGAGGACGCAGCGCGCCGTGTGCTGCGACGCGCGGCCTGGCGTCTCGGGGAGGGCGCCTCGGCCACCAGGGCGAGCTCCGCCTCGGGCGCGGCGGCTTCGCCCGCGGCTTTGCCGCGGTGTGGGCGCCGTCTGCCCGGGGACGCGGGGCGCAGGGCTCGCCGTGGGTTTGCCGTGGTGTCGGCGTCGTCCACTTGGGCGCGTCGAGGGCAAGCGGCGCGGCGACGTGTGCAGGGCGAGGAGCTGGTCACGGGGGAGGGGTCGGGACTGTTGAGAAAACGACGGCGTTCTGCAGGATCTCCGACTTCCCGGACATCCAATGTCTCGAACAACTTCATTATGTCCCTGATATCGAACTATACGACCACCCTTCGGGTGATAAGGAGGTGGGGGGGTGGGGGGGAAAGGACCAACTGCTGGCAAATGCGATGTGGGTGGTGATGACGATGCTGGTGACGCGGCCTCGAGTTAGCGACGACGCGTGATCACGATGTTGCGCTGCGATGTCATGTCACTACCGTCCTCGATTTCGATCTCATTCGATCGATCCCACTATCGACAACACAGTATCGATCACACTCGATCGATCTCACTAAAGATCTCACTATCGATCTCACCATAAATCTCACTATAGAGCTCGCTTTCGATCTCTACCGATCTCACTATCTATCTCACGATCGGCTCCCCTATCGATCCCACCGTCGATCCCATGGTCGATCTCACAGCCAGTGGCACAATCCACCTCACTGCCGATCTTACTTTTGAGCTCACTGTCCATTCCATTCTGGCGATCTCGTTATCGATTTCACCATCGACCTCACTATTATCGATACCGAGGCGCGACACGGCCGACCACTGCCCGCCCGCCGCCGAGGGAACACCGATCCGAGACACCGACGGGACACCCACGGGACACCAACGGGACACCACGGCGGGACACCCCGGGCCACCGCGGGCGGAGGGGCGGTCCGCGGCAGCCGACTCGCCCCGGCGACGGCGGGGTCCTTCCTCTCGCGCGCCCGCTCCTCCTCCTCCTCCTCCTCCTCCTCCCCTCCTACTCCTCCTACTCCTCCTCCTCCTCCTCCTCCTCCCTCCTACGGCCTCCTCGTCCTTTCTTCCTCTCGTCCTCTCCTCCTCCTCCTCTCCTCCTCCTCCTCCTCCCTCCTCTCCTCCTCCTCCTCCTCCTCCTCCTCCTCCCCCCCCTCCTCACAGCTTCGCCTCGCCCGCACGCACGACACGAACACGAAACCGAAACCGACTTCCCAGTGGGGAGCTCTCCCCTTCCACTGCGATCTCACCCACGAACCTCCGATCGGGGCGTTGCATCTTTGTCGCGCAGTGCGTTGTCGCCTGGTTCCGGGCCTGGGGATCATCGCAGATGCATCCAGCTCGAGGAATGGGCACCGGGGCTCCGGTTGTTATTTCTCGCGCCAGGTCAGGTTAGGTCTAAGTCGGGCCTGTCCCTCTACGGGCCGATTTTGGATGAAAAATAAGAAATAGTCAAACATACCCTAAAATATTCAAAAATGGCATCGTCCCAAGACTATTTTTGACTATTTTCTAATTTTCCCCCTGTAGAGGGACAGGCCCGATTGAAGGTCAGGTCTGATCGCGCGCGGAGGCCGCACGCGCCCCACAAGTGGAGACGGCGGTTAAAAGTGATGCAGTGGTACACATTGCTCATTTCTAATTATTCGAGAGTTCTTTGTTTTTTTGGGGGCAAGATCCTTTCATTTCTAAGTGTTCTATCCTGGGCCTCTTCCTGGCCACTAGGGGGCCAGGAACAATTAGAAACGAGCACACTCAGAAATGAGCGCGATTAGCCATGAACGACGTGTACTGCGAAAGCACGGTGTCGACGAGATCCTCCTCGAAACTGGCCGCAGTGCCGTGCCGTTTTTGCCGCCCTTCCCGCGGCGGCGGGCCTCGGGGAGGAGCCCAGCTCCCAGGAGACGGGTGCGTCTGGGGGCCGGCAACTGGGTTTAAGTCGGGCCTGTCCCCCTACAGGGGGAAAGTTCAAAAATAGTCAAACAATGGTCTTGGGACGATGTTTGTCACCGTTGTTGCATATGTTGTTGCCTTTTTTGACTATTTTGTATTTTTCGTCCAAAATCGGCCTGTGGGGGGACAGGCCCGACTTACGACTGGTGCGTCTGGGCCTCGGGAGGTGTCTTGGGGCCGATCTTGTCGGGCGGGCGGTGACTGGGTGTTCAAGCAGTGGCGAAGCGTCCTGGCGCGCCTATAGGCCTACCAAACAATGTTCTACGAACCGCTTGTGGTTTCCACGACATGTTCTTGGAGCATTTCTGGCTGGGACTGACTTGTTTCAACACATCGGGTTTATATTCTAAGAACGTTGTTTCTGTTCTTAGAGCGCTTTGGTGTTCTAAGAACATTTCGCGATAGGACCATGGGAATGCCAGGACGGTCGGTCCCTGCTCAAGGTGTGACCTGAATGGTGATAGTTTTCTTATTCATTGTTTTGCCGATCGGCGCGGGCCCTCGCACCCCCCCTCCCCCCCACACCCCTCATGGAGTAGATCCTGGCCGTTTGGGGCGCCTGTTTCGAGCAGGTGGAGTCTCCCCCACAGGACGCACGGTTCCAAGCAGGCGCACGAAGCAGAGGTCCAGAGCCAGACCCCCCCTCCCCCCTCCCCCCCCGCTTCCGCCCAATGTCGAAACGCCGAATAAGAAGAAAACCATCAGATGAGGGATGAAGAACAGGGCCCGTGGGGCCCCTGCGGGCTCCAAGAGGGGCCCCAAAGGCCCCCTTTGAGGCTTCTCTCTCCGCCCCCCATTGAGGCTCCTGGCCTCCCAGATGGGGTCCAAGCTGGTGGCGTCGGAGGATCGCGCCGCATTGCCGATGCATCGGCGACGCGGCTCGATGTGGAGCCCGTTTTCCTCCTCGCAGACGGCGCCGATGCATCGCCGACTTCGCCAGTGCATCGCCAATGCATCGGCGATGCATCGCCGATGCATCGGCGATAGGGCGCAAGGGAGCCGACTCTGACCCCATCTAGGAGGTCCCTATAGGTCACCCCATTACATGCCTGTCGTTGGAAGTATGTATTTCTGGATTCCCGTATCCTAATCTATTTTAAGCGCCTTCCTACTTCAAGAGTAGATATGTTTCTGACGTCGACCCCCCGGAGGTCTCGACCCATCCCCTGTGACCGGTTTCTCATCCCGAGCCGTCCCTTGACGGCAGAGGCCGAAGATGGCCAAAACGAACCTCCCGCCGTGACTCCTTCATGCCGCCAGGAGGTCTGGACTTGAGAGGCCTCCCCCCCCCCTATCCACCCCCTGCTGTGCGCCGCCAGGGGTTGCTCCCTGCCCCCCGCGCCGCGGGTCGCGGCGAGGCCGCCCCGGGCAGGCCCGGCGGGCGCCGGGTGGGCTCCACGGAGGTCCCCAGGAGCGCCGCGAGCTGCTCCAGAGGCGCACCCCCGGGGCCCAGGAGGCTCCTCCAAGGGGGGGGCGCCGAGTGGGCTCCACAGAGGGCCCCAGGAGCGCCGCGAGTTGCTCCGTGCAGAGGCATATCCCCGGGCCCCAGGAGGCCAGGAGGCTCCCCGGGGGGGGGGGGGGACGCCAAGTGGGCTCCACGGAGGGCCCCAGGAGCGCCGCGAATTGCTCCAGAGGCACATCCCCGGGCCCCAGGAGGCTCCCCCAAGGGGGGCGCCAAGTGGGCTCCACAAAGGGCCCCAGGAGCGCCGCGAGTTGTTCCATGCAGAGGCATATCCCCGGGCCCCACGAGGCCAGGAGGCTCCCCAGGGGGGAGGGGGGGCGGGCGCGCCAAGTGGGCTCCAAGGAGGGCCCCAGGAGCGCCGCGAATTGCTCCAGAGGCACATCCCCGGGCCCCAGGAGGCTCCCCCAAGGGGGCGCCAAGTGGGCTCCACAGAGGGCCCCAGGAGCGCCGCGAGTTGCTCCAGAGGCACTCCCCTGGGCCCCAAGAGGCTCCCCAGGGTGTGGGGGGGACGCCAAGTGGGCTTCACGGAGGGCCCCAGGAGCGCCGCGAGTTGCTCCAGAGGTACATCCCCGGGCCCCAGGAGGCACCCCAGGGTGGGGGGCGCCAAGTGGGCTCCACAGAGGGCCCCAGGAGCGCCGCGAGTTGCTCCAGAGGCGCTCCCCAGACCCCAAGAGGCTCCCCAAGGGACCGAAGCATAACATCGAGGTCGGTTCGGGGAGGGTGCCCTCGTGTTCTTCGTGCTTGCTGGATGCTCTCGTGCATCCCTGGGAGGGTGCCCTCAGATGCTCTGCTTGTTTTGGCTGACGGAGGGTCCCATGTTCTGGGGGGATGTTCATCTGCTCTGCTTGTTTGTCCTCCTCCTCCTCCTCCTCCTCCTCCTCCTCCTCCTCCTCCTCCTCCTCCTCCCCTCCTCCTCCTCCCTCCCTCCTCCTCTCCTCCTCCTCCTCCTCCCCCCCTCCTCCTCCTCCTCATCCTCCTCCTCCTCCTCCTCCTCCTCCTCCTCCTCCTCCTCCTCCTCCTCCTCCTCCTCCTCCCCCTCCTCCTCGGGGCCTCCGTGCGCGCCGCCAACTTTCGGCGGGCATGCGCCCTGCCTCGCCGCCGCTGCCCCCGGCGGTGCGGCGCCGTCCTCCGACGACAGCCTCTCCGAGGGCGCCTGCTCTCGTGAAATAGGCTTCGAATTGATCCCCGTCGATTTGATCCTCTTCGAACTGATCCCCTCGATTGAATTGATCCTTCGATTGATCCTTTGGGCGCGCGTGACCTCTCGAATTGATCCTCGTCGAATTAATTCTCTTCGAATTCATCCTCTCGGTTGAACTGATCCTTCGATTGATCCTTTGGGCGCACGTGGCCTCCCTCGAATTGATCCTCGTCGACCGGCCGCTGGATCCGCTCGCAAGGATGGTGGATGGTGGCGCAGGCGCCGCGGCAGCTCCGCGGTCGGGGATGGTGCCGTCCCCGCGTAGCCGGTGGTACAACGGTGCAAATCGAGGAGCGCGAGGCCCCCCACCGGGATCGCTCGCGCCGCCTCGGGGGGGGGGCCCTAAGGCCGTCCTCGCTCGGGGCCCCCGGCTCGGGGCCCTTGCTGGGCCCTGCGATTTCGTCGTGTTCGGCCTCTCAGGGCCCTTACTGGGGCCCGGGGCCGCCCTTACTGGGCCCCAGGACCGCCAAAACACGACTCAGGATGACACACCAGCCCCGGGGAATGGGTCGAGACCTCTGGGGGTCGACGTTCATGAAGAAATCATGACGTCGGGGGTTGGGGCTTCGACTCCTCCGACTCCATTCGATTCGGTGATCGATTTTAATTCCGGTTCGATTCGACTTCGGAGTCCGATTCGGATTTCGGTTTTCAGTGGAGGTTTTTCTAGGCTGCCGATTGTAGAGGCCTCTGGCCTGTGCCGCCGATCCAGGACGCTCCTTGCGAACCCGTCCTGTTTAATAGCTTGAGAGTTTTGACTCGAGGAGGCAGGATGGCGGAGGAGGAGAGGGAACATGAGGAGGAGGAGGAGGAGGAGGAGGAGGAGGAGGAGGAGGAGGAGGAGGGGGCGATTCCCGCCGATTCGACTTCTCCCGACTAGGCTGCCGATTTCCGCCGATACGATTCACTTGGATCGCCGATCCAACTTCTCGACTCGATTCGGGGATGTTTCTCGGCAGGGGCACCTCCGGTTCCTGGTCGCGAAGGCCGTCGAGGTCTGGCGGGAACATTGGTGGGACGACGGCCCCATGCGAGGAACAAGGAGCGGCATAGGCACAACTGCTCGGATCCTGAGCTCCTGGCGTTTCAGCTATGTCGAGCCAGGCGACTTCGCCCGATTCCGTGCCACGGGGCCCTCACAGATCGATGCGGCTCGAAAAATGCCGCAGGAAGACAGGGCCCAGGGCTCCGGTCGTGATCTTCTACCATGTTAAATATTGTTTCGCGCCGATGGATCTCAGGGGAGCTCGGCGCAGATCTCTTCGATCCGCGCTGGGCCCCGCTGCCGGCGTCTCCGGCGCCGTCCACGGCGCGCCCCGCGCGCCGGGAAAAAGGGGCGTCCAGCGCCGATCCGAGAAATCCGCGCCGACCTCCGAAAGTCGTGGTTCGTGCCGCCGCTTCGTCCTCGAGAGCATGCAGCACGTGCTCGCCCACCTGCAGCGCATGATCCGCAAGTTCGAAGCCACGGGCGCCCGAATCGAGGACGCCCGCGCTGGGAAGCAGTGGGCACGGCTGCAGCGGTGCGCGCAGGCCTGCCGGGAGGAGGCCGCCACAGAAGCCGGCGGGAAGGCTGGCCAGGAGCGGTCGAGGCCTGGCGGGAGAGCAGGTGGATCGTGACGGCGACCAGCTGCGTGCGGCGCGCGCTCGCCCGCCTCCTCCCCCCACCCGCGGGGGAGGGGGCTTCGCCAGACCAGGGGTGGTGCAGGAGAGCGCCGTCGGCACGTGGGACACCGAGCGGGGCGGACCCTCCCATGTTGATCAGCCGACGCCTCGCCGCCCATTTGCGTGCGAGGCGCTCGTGGGCACAGCCCGCCTCGTCCTCGTCCTCGCCCTCCTCGCCCTCCCACCACGGAGGTTTTCGTGTCCTAGCCCTCCTCGCCCTCCTCGCCGTCCTCGCCCTCCTCGCCCTCCCACCACGGAGATTTTCGTGTCCTCGCCCTCCTCGCCCTCCTCGCCCTCCTGCCACGGGGGTTTTCGTGTCCTAGCTCGGGCCTCCAGCGGCCGTTGCGGACGATGCAGGCACCCCCCCGGACGCGCTCGACGAGGCGCGGCTGCGGAGACGCCTCCCGAGGCGGAGTAGTCTCCAGGCGCTGTCGAGCACGTCCGAAAGTGACCCTCGATCCCCGGCTGGTTCGGGTCGCAAGTGGACCCCTGTAGGCCTCCTGGATGGGGTCGGAGTAGACGGGGTCGGGGGGTCGCGTCGCATCGCCGATGCATCGGCGATGCGGCTCGATGTGAAGCCCTATTTTCTCCGCGCCGGCGTCGCCGATGCATCGCCGATGCATCACCGATGCATCGCCGATGCATCGGCGATGCGGTGCAACCCTCCGACCCCATCTACTCGGACCCCATCTAGGAGGCCTCTGACCCCTCCCACCTCGTCCTCCTCCTCTCCATGAATCTTGCTCGGCTGTTGCGGTCCCTGAGCTGCGGTTCCGAGGCTCCCGGCGCCTCCCCCGAGGGGCGCTCTCGCTGGGAGGCCGTGGGCACGGCTGCGGGCACACTCGGCGACCAGGCACTGCTCGGCGGCCGCGGCGCCGCGACACGGCACGGAGACTCGCCAGCTTGCGGCGCCGCCGCGCACGTCCGCCGCCGCAGGGGGCCAGAGAACAGAGCGCGGCATGAGCGCAGTTCTGTCGGAGCTCCGCGCGGGATTCTGGGACGACGGCACGGCCGAGGGCAAAGACAGGGAGGATCAGCATCGTTTGCCCAGTCCTTATCCGCGTCTCCGTCCCCCTTCCGATCGCCACCATCCCCCCACCCCAGTTGCGGATACAGTCGGGGCCCTGAAGAAGGAACCCTTTTCGTTGGGGAGGGGCTCCGCGTTCCTTAAGTGTTTCACAGCTTGCCTCAGGCTTTCCTTATGATGTCTTCGACAGGAAATCGAAGGTCAACTTATGGAACAAAAGGGGCCTCGCTCCTTATTTAGGGTTCCTTAGGTCAACGCCCCGACTGTATGCCCCTCGAAGCCCGAAGGGAGCAGCCTGTGATCCCCATCCAGGGGGGGTGCATCGGCCAGTGGGGCCCAGGCCACGCCGACGCGGGGATGGGGAGCGGCCAAAAGGAGGCCCGGAGGAGGAGGCCCCTGCGCGCCCGCCGCCGCCGCCGCCGCAGCTCCGCGCCGGCCTGGAGGAAAAAGTGCAGCGCAAACGTAGACGTTCGAAGGTCCGCGCGGTCGTCGCGGATCCCCTCCTCCTCCTCCTCCTCCTCCTCCTCCTCCTCCTCCTCCTCCTCCTCCTCCTCCTCCTCCTCCTCCTCCTCCCCCCCCCCCTCCTCCTCCTCCTCCTCTTCTCTTCCTCCTCCCTCCTCCTCCTCCTCCTCCTCCTCCTCCTCCTCCTCCTCCTCCTCCTCCTCCGCAGGGGCGGCGCCTCTGGCGCCGCCCCTGCGCGCTCCGTGCGCCAGGGAGGGAGGCCCCCAGCGCCGACTCCAGAGCCCGAGATGTCATGCTCATACGCCGTCTGCTGTCTCCGGACTTCGGATGTCTGGGGGCGTGGCCCGTCCCCCGTGGGCGGCCCTCGCCTTGTCCCCCCCCCCCACCCCCCTTCGGCCGCCGCCAGCCCCTGCGTTGTTCATTCCTGCAGTGTGGCATGATTCGCTGCAGCGGTGCCCCCGTTGAGCCTAGCTCTTCCGCCAGCGCGATTACTCTGCCTAGCCGCCGACGCAAAAAGTGTCTCAACCTCGGGGGAGGCGTGCGGGGACAGACGAGGGCTGCCGGGGGGGGAGGCGACGATGGGGACGAACAGCCCGGTGCCCCGGTGGTCCGCGTCTTCGGCGAGGCTCCCATCGGGATGCGCGCAACATACCCGCCATCCGTTTCTGCCGCTCGTCCCTCCGGCCTTCCCCGCCTCAGGCCGCACCGTAGTTTGCTCTGTTGCGCCCCACCCGTGTCCTACCGCCGCCGCCTGGATCCAAGTGGCTGCCGACCGACAAAAATCAGGAGAGGAAAAAACACACAGACACAATGAATCCTCGATTCCCCAGAAAATGTGGGAAAACATGGGAAGTGGGGGGGGGAGACAGAAACCCCGAAAATATGGGAAAATATGGGGATTACTTTTATTTGTGTGTATTTATTCGTGTGTCCTGGGGCCCCTTCAAAAAGCACTGCCCGCCCCCGGGGCTCTTCGCCCTCGTCGTCGCCGCTGGGTCGGAGGGGGGGGGGCCTCCGAGGCCCGCTGCTGCTCCCAGGCCGCCCGCGGGGCAGGGCGCCACGGCGCCTCCCTCCCCCCCCCTCCCCTTCCAACCGGCAGGGCGGCCGACCCCCCGCGCGAAAGACCTCGACGAGTCCTGGAATTCGAAGAACTGCTATCTTCGGGGAATGCGAAGACGAGTCCTGGAGTTCGAAGAGTCTTGGAGTTCGAGGAGTCCTGGAATTCGAAGAGTCCTGGAATTCGAAGAGTCTTGGAGTATTAGGCGAAAGACCTCGACGAGTCTTGGAATTCGAAGAATTGTTATCTTCGGGGGTGGGCAGAACTCACAACAGTGACGCGTCGATTGGTGACTTGTCCGTTGTCGGGCCTCGAGAGGGCGCCGTGGCCGTCGTTTTCCAGGCTTGCGCCAGCCAGGTTTGGGCCTCAGGTCGTCTTCACTAAAACCACGGTTTACTATCGGGGGGTCTGTCCATCCCCAATATCTGAGTTCAGAACAATCAGCTTTTGCACTTAAAAGACATTTTTTTCGGAATTCAGAAATCAGTTTTTGGACTTCAGAAGCGGATTTGTGGAATTCAAAGGCCAGTCTGCGCGCGGCACGAGGAGCCTCGAGCCTCAGCTCGGCGGCGAGCGAGGGGGGGAAATGCGAAGGAGAAGACCTTGTCAGCAGGCGGCGGGACTTCTCAGAAGCCCTCGCGCCTTCCGAGGAGTGTCCTGCGTCCCCGGGGAAGGCCCAGAGGATCTCTCAGAAGGCCCCTGGGGGACGCCCGAGCCCTCTGAGAAGGCCTTCTCCTTCTCGCTTGCCCCCCTCGCTCGCCGCCGATGAGCTGCTGCCTGCCGCGCGTGGAGGGGCAGACGACCCCGGGGCGGGGGCCCGGAGCAGAGAGCGGCTGCGCGGCGGCCGCGGCGCGCCGAGGGGGCTTCCCGCTGGCGCGCGGGGCCCGACCACGGGAGGCCCGGGGCCCGCCTCGCCCAGCAGAGCCCCCCCAGGCGACACCGGGACGGACTCGGCCGGGCCGAGCCGGGACAGGTGGCCTCGGCCGGGCTGGGTTCGGCCAGGCTGGGCTCGGCCCAGGCGCACCGCCCACCTCCACCACCCCAACCCGAGCCGAAGGCCTCGATTAGCCCTCCATTTCCGCTGGGGGGGGGGGTCGAGGGGCATTGAAGAACCCGTACCCTCCCCCCCCAACCCGAAATTCGGGTCTTCGGGTGGGGTTGGGGTGGTCTGGTAGGTAGTCACAGGCTGGGTTCGCCTTGGCCGAGTTCAGCCTGGCCGAGGTCAACCAGCCGAGCTCGCCCTGGCCGAGTTTGGCTGGCCGAGCTCGGTCTGCCCGAGTTCAGTTCCTGCCAAGCTACGCCAAGTCGTCGGCAGCCCATCGAGGGCCCCTAGATTACCTGGCGGCCCTGGAACCCCGTTCCAGACCCTGTCCAGGAGGCTCCACGAGCCCGAAGGACGGCCCCAGCGCCCGCAAAGATATCCCAGTGAGTCCCCCAAGCGATTCCCAGATCAGATACACCCAACAGAGCCTAAGAAACTCCAAGCTCATTTAGAAGGACCCACGAAGGCCAACATGCATATATACAACATCTAAGCCAGTCCTCGACTTGGTCTCCTGTGAACGCGTAACATTCACTGGTCGTCGGCTCCAAGAGTGCGTCTGCGGAGCCAAGTAGCACCCACAGGGGTCCCATGAGGGACCCCACACTTGCCCCGAGGCTTTTCCAAGAGGACCCCCAGGACTCCAGGGGGTCGAAGACAAGCTTCCGCAGGATCACAAGACGAGAGGAGAGCGGGGGGCGGAGGAGGAGAAAGAGAAGGGAGTCGGCGACCCCACTGCTGTACCCAGAACGAGAACCCAACCAAGGGAGGGTTGGGCAACTCGCATTCGGGGCATCGCCACGGAGATGCTGCATGCGGCGATGAGGCAGCTCGGCGGCCAGAACACTTGCCGTGAAGGATCGTGTGTCTGGGCCCGTCATCAAGCCTGACGCCTCCAGCAGGCCCCTTTGGGCTGGCACCGACCCGCCGGGCGGGCCGCGGAGCCTTGGGGGGACTTCGCGAGCGGCGGCCTTGGAGGACTCGTGGCGCTTGCTTGCGCAGGCCGGGCCGCGTCTCAGGTCCAAGGCACGCGCAGAGATGGGGGCTGGCGTCAATTCGGAGGCGACGACAGGGGCGAAGAGCCCACGGGAGGCAATCCATGGCCGCATCCATCGCGTTCGCGTCACAAGGGTTCTGTACTGGAGCGGAATGCATGGCCAACACGGGGTCACACAGCCCCGCTGGGTCATGGGACCAACACGGGGTCATACCAGCTGCGCTTGGCTCCCGAGGTCTCCCCCCGAGGGCTCCCGAGAGAGGTCACACGACATGCCCGCCAACACGGGTGTGTGGCTGCCGCAAGTTGGCAACGCAACACAATGGACGCGGCCACATGTGTCCAGGGGCGCCGGTGTTCCATGTCTCCGGTGAACCCCCCCAGCGAATACATGTATTTCGTGGGCTACTCGACCCTATTGTCGCCTTCGATCTACGTCCATCAAGGGACAGGCAGAGGGCTTGAAGAACCTGATCAAGCCAACGCAGCGCCTTCAAGGACAGGGCTCTAACCAGCTCGCGGCTCAAACCAAGCAGTTCGGCGAGTTTGGGAATATGCTTTGCCGCCAGCCAGGTCGCGTGTCTAGCTGGCCGAGGCCGCGAAGGAACAGGCTGAGAGGGCAACCTCTGCCGAGGCTAACCAGTTGGAATGCCCGTGCGCCTCCTCGCTGCAAGGGAGATCGCAGTCGGGCCAAGCCTTCAGCGAGATGGTGAGCGAACCCGCCCCCTGGGGGCCGTGGCGAACACGGATTATGCGCTTCGAGCGTGCCATCAGTCCAATTGCCAAGCCTTCAGCGAGATGGTGAGCGAATTCGCCCCCTGGAGGCCGTGGCGAACACGGATCGTGCGCTTCGAGCGTGCCATCAGTTCAATTGCCAAGCCCTCAGCGAGATGGTGAGCGAACTCGCCCCCTGGGGGCCCTGGCGAGCACGGATTATGCGCCTCGAGCGTGCCATCCGTCCAATTGTTCGGATTACCGAGTTCTCAGTGCGGCGCCTCGTCGCCGCAGGACATGTCGGCGCGCGTGCTCGAGTGGTTTTGTGAAGTCGCCGAGGAGGAGCACAACATAGTGTTTCCCAATTTTGAAGTCGCCGAGGAAGAGCACAACATAATGTTTTGAAGTCGCCGAGGAAGAGCACAGTAATAGGTTACGCAAGTTCTTCTCTTAGGCAAGGTGTATAAACGCATACAGTAGGGGCGTTCGTTCAGGAGTTTGCCCAGGAGGCTTCCGGGCGGCGGTGACATCCACGCTCAATCCACGATTGGAGTTCCGCCGCTTTCCAGACCCTGGATTCCTTATCCAAGGGTTCCTTGTCCAACGCCCTCACCATAGTGCAGCAGAGTGTGCTGGAAAGGCGTGCACAACAAGACGAGCGGATTGGTCTCAGTCAGAGTCTGCCCCAGCGACACTCTCTTGCCTGCTCAGTGTCTCCCCCCATCACTCTCCACTTCCTCTTCGCCCCTTCCCCCTCCTCCCCCCTCCCCCTCCCGCCAACGACGACGACGACGTCGTCGCCGTCGTCGACATCGACATCGTCGTCGTCCTCGTACTCGGCCTCGCCGTCGTCGTTGTCGTCCTCCTCTTGTTGCGACGGCCAGGCGTTAGCCCCGTGGTCGGAGCGAAAGCCCTCCCAGCCCTCCTCCTGCTGCTTCCCCTGCCTCCGAAATTCGCATCATGCGGGTGAGCAGCTTTCAAAGGGTGCCAGGGTGCCCTCCTCCTCGCCCTCCCTTCTCGCCCTCCTCCTCGCCCTCCCTGTTCGTCCTCCTCGTCCTCCCTCATCGTCCTCCCTCCTCGCCCTCCCTCCTCGTCCTCCCTCCTCGTCCTCCCTGCTCGTCCTCCTGCTGGCTCCTCTGTCCCACCTCCCCGCTGCCCGGCCCCCGGGAGGCGTACTGCACCTGCCAGATCCCCGGCGAGCCGGAGTCCAGGTTCGCCACGGAGCCCACCGACGGCGGCGCGAGGGGGCAGTTCGAGTGGAACCACGCGGCGGAGATCTGCGGCATCGTGGAGCCCTGTGGGGAGAGGCCCGTGGCCTGCTGGAGGGGGCCAGGGCAGGTGGGCTCGGAGGGTCACGCCGCGTCGCAAGGTGCATCGGCGGTGCGGCCACAGACATGACCTCGTCGTAGAAAAATCAGGACGGAGGTTTTTCGCCGTTCTCGGCCTCTAGAGGCCCTCGCTGGGCCCCAGGACCGTCAAAAAACGTCAAAAAGGCCGCAGGGGAAGGGTCTGGACTTCTGGGGACGTCGCATGGCTGGGGCGCGATCCGGAGTCAGATGTTCTCCGTCTCGACGTCGCCGGGCGCGCCGGCGAGGCATCGGCGGAGCGGCGTGATTCTCTGACCCCGCCCGTGCTGGCTCCCCTCTGGAGGCCCCCGTGAGGAGAAGGGAGCGAGAAGGGGGGCAGGGAAGGCCTGCGGGAAGCTCCGGAGACTTCTGGAGACCCCCGGCAGAGACCTCCGCGAGGGGCGATTACGGACAGCAGTTCACGTTCATGCTGGACACGCGATGCGGCGCGATATCGGCATGTGACGTAGGAGAGAGGCGGATTCAGAAGCAGCGTGTCTCGGAACCTTCCCCGAAAAGCTACGACTCCGTGCGGTTGTCTGGCGACGCTCGTGGCGACAGAAATAGCGACACGCTGGAGTCCGCCAGAGACGACACGAATGGCGACACTAGAATCCGCAAGTGACGACACGAATGGCGACACTGATACTCGACTGGGCACTCGAATTGAAAAAAACATGATGTTGGCTACCCTGGCACAAGGAAACTCGCGCTCTTGGTTTTGCGTCGACCCGCTCTCCGCGGTGCCCGCAGCCTGCAGTGCTGGCTTCCCGCTCCCTGATGGCAGCGCAAGTGGCGGCACGAGCGGCGATACGAATGTCGACACTGATTTGACAACACTAATGTCGACACTAATTCGGCGACGCTAGTGTACTTCCTCGATTTCCCCCCCCCAGGTTTTGTGTGTATGCGTGTGTGTGTGTGTGTGTGTGTGTGTGAGTGTGTGTATGCGTGTGTGTGTGTGTGTGTGTGTGAGTGTGTGTGTATGCGTGTGTGTGTGTATGTGTGTGTGTGTGTGTGTGCGTGTGTGTGTGTGTGAGTGTGTGTGTATGCGTGTGTGTGTGCTTGTGTGTGTGCGTGCGTGTTCGTGTGCGTGTGTGTGCTTGTGATTGTGTGTTAGAGGCTTGTCTGGCTTTTACCACGGAATTCAGTGTCGGCGGTCTTTGTCTTTTTCAGACAGGGGCGAAGTGAAGCTTCCACCACAGGGAACCGCTATGAGTGTAGATCTTCGCAAACGAATCACGTCCCCTCGTGGCCTTGAGATTGCGATGGTTGGCAGGATCGTGTTGAGCATCCGCGCGGCACGGGTGCGGCACATGGCATATCGCGCGCACGGTTGTGCAGGACAGGCAAGAGTGGGAATGGACGCGTCGACGACTCGGGTCCAAGTTGCGGCTGCAGGAGGAATTAAGCTGCAGGTCGCCATGTGGACGGCAGGCTAAGCGCGACGGGGGTCCGCGGTTTTGGGGGTATTCTGCGCTCGCAGATTTTAGTTGGAAGAGTGCAGGGCTGTTTGGCAGGACTGGGTGGCTTGGGTGCAGTCGCCTTGAACATCGTCCCGGGAGCACAGATCTGAGGTCGGGTGGCTGGCCGTCTTGTGCAGAAGCAGCGAGTTGGCACGACGTGTCTCGATCACGGTTATCCGCGAAGCGCCATCAGACACGATACGTTGGCGGCTCATCGGGGACGATAATGTATCCTATGTCAACCGGTTGCGATCTGGATGGAAGGCGGCAAGCATTTTGCTTGGCAGCTTGCCAGTTCTACCATTCCCGGCCCCCCGAACGCAGCACGCCCGAGCCGCCCCACCTTTTGGACGCCCGAAATGGGTACGGAAAGAATGGGCACAATGCCCAGCAGCAGTTCCTGTTCATTTTGAGCAGGATTCGCTGTCCACGCCGCCGCGGCCGGTGTCCATTCGAGACAGAGGGCCGCCTGCCCAACAGCGGCCGCTGTTGGTTTGGGACAACAGTTGTTGTTGGGCATTGTACCCATGTTTCCCGTACCCACTTAGGGCGTCCGAACACCCGTGGCCCCGCCCCGCTTCTCCGCCCCCCGAGAGTCAGGAGGGAAAGAAACACACAGACACAATTAATCGTCGAGTCCCAGGAAAATATGGGAAAATATGGGAAGTGGGGGGGAAGACAGAAACCCAGAAAATACAGGAAAATAGGGGGAATATTTTTATTTGTGTGTATTTATTTGTGTGTCCTGGGGCCCCCCCCCGAGAGGAGAGCGACTCGCTCCAGCTCGAGCTGTTCCTCCGCCGGGACGGCGGCGCGGGCGACGAGCTCCTAGGCGGGTGCGCGCTGCCCGGCGCGGAGTTCTGCGCGGACGGCTTCTGGGGGGAGGCGCCGGCGGAGCCTGCAAGCGAGAGCGCAGTGGACCGGCAGGGCCTGCAGCCAGACATGACCAGGAGGAGGAGGAGGAGGAGGAGGAGGAGGAGGAGGAGGAGGAGGAGGAGGAGGAGGAGGAGGACGTGGGGAAGAACAAAAGCAGGACGGCGCTCTTTTCACCTTGCTCGGCCTCTTTGTTGGGCACTCGCCGAGCCCCGGGGAGCGTCGAGCAGCGGCTCGCGGTGGAAAGCCAGCCCCAGGGAACGGGTCGGGATTTCCAGGGGCCCCTTGCTGAACAAATCCAAGGGCTCCCTCGAGGGCGCGAAGTTATTCGCGCTTCGCGCTTCGCGGTCCTCGTTCCTTCTCCCCCTCCTCCTCGTCCTCCTATTCTCCCTTTGGGAGGGCGGCGCGAGAGCGCGAAGTTATTCGCGCTTCGCGCTTCGGGGAGCGCGAAGCGCGAAGTTGGGAGCCCTAGAAATCGGGCCATTTGATGTCTGGGGGGAGGCCCCTGAGATCCGGGCGCTGCAGCTTGCTCGCACTGGGCGCTCTCGCCCGGCTTCGGGGCGCGGGACCATCACAGATCGGTGCGGCTCGAAGAAGGCCGCGGAACGAGTCCGGTGCTCCCTTCGTTTGGGTCGGGCCTGTCCCCCTACAGGGGGATTCTGGACGAAAAACAAAAGATACCTAACTCAAAAAATACCCCGAAGATGCCCAAACCAAACATGCTCGAAAAATAGTCCCCAGACTATTTTCAGCCTATTTTTGACTCTTCCCCCTGTAGAGGGACAGGCCCGACTTAACCCTTCGTGAGTTCCCGCGATGCTGCCCTTCTGTCGCAGCGTCCGATCTCCGGGCAGCGGTGGTGGCCAGAGGCGGGCGGTGGGAGGGGGTTGGCGCTGCAGCCGAGGGGCGGGGCAGCGAGAACGGGAGGCGAGGGCGAGGGGAGAGTTCGGGGGAGCGCCCCTCCTCCGCCCTCCCCCATCCTGCCTCCGCCGTGCCTCCCCCGCTCCCTCCCGCTTCTGCCCCGTCTCCCTGCCTCTCCCTCCCCTTCCACCTGCTCGCCGTCCCTCCCCCCTCGCTCCCACATCCCACCCCCCTCGCTCCCACATCCCCCCTCGCTCCTGTTCTGGAGGAGCAGGAGGAGTCGGGCCAAGGAGGACGAGGAGGAGGAGGAGGAAGAGGACGAGGAGGAGGAGGAGGAGGAGGAGGACGACGACGACGATGAGAGGGACGAGAGGAGGGGGGAGGAAGGGGGGAGGAAGAGGGAGGGATGAATGGAGGGAGGAGGAGGAGAAGGAGAAGGATAATAATAATGAGTAAATAGGAGGGAAGAGGAGGAGAAGGATGAGGATGAGGATGAGGATGAGGATGAGGATGAGGATGAGGATGAGGATGAGGATGAGGATGATGATCATGATCGTGATCATGATCATGATCATGATCATGATGATGATGATGCTGATGATGATGCTGATGATGATGATGATGATGATGATGCTGATGATGATGATGATGATGATGATGATGATGATGATGATGCTGATGATGATGCTGATGATGATGATGATGATGATGATGATGATGATGATGATGATGATGATGATGATGATGATGATGATGATGATGATGATGATGATGATGATGATGATGATGATGATGATGATGATGATGATGATGATGATGATGATGATGATGATGAGATGATGATGATGATGATGATGATGATGATGATGATGATGATGATGATGATGATGATGATGATGATGATGATGATGATGATGATGATGATGATGATGATGATGATGATGAGGAGGAGGAGGAGGAGGAGGAGGAGGAGGAGGAGGACAAGGACGAGGAGGAGGAAGGAGGAAGGAGGAGGAGGAGGAGGAGGAGGAGGAACAACGAGGAGGAGGAGGAGGAAGGAGGAGGAGGAGGAGGAGGAGGAGGAGGAGGAGGAGGAGGAGGAGGAGGATAAGGATCAGGAGGAGGAGTGGGAGGAGGAGGGGGACGGCCCTCGCCTTGGTTGCTCCACTTGCTCGCCGTCCGCCACAGCAGGTGGCGCTGGCTGGCGGCCCCGCCGAAGGCGCCAGGGCTTGCGATGCCCGATCGCTCGCACGCGCGATTGGCTGAGAGTGCCAGGAGGAGGAGGAGGAGGAGGAGAAGGAGGAGGAGGAGGAGGAGGCGGAGGAGAGGAGGAGGAGGAGGAGGAGGAGGAGGAGGAGGAGGAGGAGGAGGAGGAGGAGGGAGGGGAGGAGGAGGAGGAGGAGGAGGAGGAGGAGGGGAGGAGGGGAGGAGGAGGAGGAGGAGGAGGGAGGAGGAGGAGAGGGGGAGGAGAGGAGGAGGAGGAGGAGAAGGAGGAGGAGGAGGAGGAGGAGGAGGAGGAGGAGCGGAGGAGGAGGAGGAGGAGGAGGAGGAGGAGGAGAGGAGGAGGAGGAGGAGGAGGAGGAGGAGGAGGAGGAGGGAGGAGGGGAGGAGGAGGAGGAGGAGGAGGAGGAGGAGGGGAGGGGGAGGGGAGGAGGAGGAGGAGGAGGAGGAGGAGGAGGAGGAGGAAGAAGAGGAGGAGGAGGAGGAGAAGTAGAGGAGGATCTGCCGAGATGCAGGAGGAGGAGGAGGAGGAGGAGGAGGAGGAGGAGGAGGAGGAGGAGGGAGGAGTACAGTAAAGATGAGCAGGGATTGAGGAGGAGCAGGAGCAAGAGGGAAGGGAGAGAGTAAGAGAGGGAATAATGAGCGAGGGGCGGGGAGGGAGGACGAAGAAGAAGAAGAGGGGCAGGATGAGGACCAGTGTAAACCCAAGAGTCATCAACTATGTTGGGATCAACCTTCCCTCCAAGCTCATTTTTTTCATAGGCCTCTACAATGGATCATTTCCACTGAGGGAACTGCCTCGTTGGAAGACAACCGTTTGAAGACCATGCCAAAACATTGTTCTCGGGATTTCGACGCCACGGATCAACCTGGCTGTTGCGTCTTGACGACCCTGAATCGTACCAGATCGCCGTTTTTGCGACTTCAACCCCGAATCAACGTAACTGTTGCGCCCTCAAGTTCCGGAATCCGTCCAAAACGCCATTTCTTGTACGCTGATCATGGGAACCCGTGAAACTTTTGCAACTAAAAAACACGATTGTATGCGGCGCTGAGGCGAGAGCCACATTTGGAAACAGGAACCGCCCTCAATCCGTGAAGCTCTTGCAAATGTTTAAATCGAATGTGCGCGGCGCTGAGGCGAGAGCCACATTCTGAAGACCAGCCGCCCTCCATCCGCGAAACGTCTGCAAATGCTTAAAGCGAATGTGCGCGGCGCTGAGGTGAAAGCGACATTTTGGAAACGACCCACCCTCCATCTGTGAAATTGTTGTTGATGTTTAAGCTTCAGTGTCATACATGGTGAGGCAGTCTCAGCCGAAACGCCCTCACGGCCCTAAAAAAATGCCTCATGATGCGGCAGGGAGAAGTTATTTATAAGAGAAAGGGAGGCGGAGGAGGTGAAACAAGATGAAGATGGAATACATGCAAAGGAGGGAGGGAGGTGAGAAGGGAGGGGGAGGAGGAGGAGAAGGAGGAGGAGGAGGAAGAGGAAGAGGAGGAGGAGGAGGAGGAGGAGGAGGAGGAGGAAGAGGAGATGCGGCCTCTGCTGAACGCTCCGCCCTCGCTCTCGCGCTCGCTTGCCCTTCAGCGTTCGGATCAGAGGCAGTTGTCGATTTAGCGTCGGTGTCGGTGTTGGCGTCAGCTTTGGCAGTCGCGTCCACGTTACGTTTGTTCCTGTTTTCTCGTGTTGCTCCAGTGTGTTGCTTCGCCCAGGTTTGCTTTGGGGGCCTGCTGAGGCCAGTTGCCAGGGGCTGTCTGTGCGCAACCGTGGGCATTGCCATGGAGGTGAGGAGGCGAAGAGATGATGCTGATGACGATGGTGATGGCGATGGTGATGGTGATGATGCTGCTGATCGTGATGGTGGTAGTGATGATGGTGGTTCTGATTATTGTGATGGTGATGGTGATGGTTATGGTGAGTGTGATGGTGTGGATGATAGCCGCGATGATGGAGATGGTGATGATGTTGAGGTGGAGGAGACGAAGCTATAAGGAGGAGGGAAATCAGCGTCAGCCGAAGTAGCAGGCAAACTAGCAGAATGAGAAAGCAGGAGTAGGACATTGCACGAGGAGGCAGCGATGGGGAGGAAGCGACAAAGGGAGAAGTTGGAGAAGGAGGAGGAAGACGCTGTCTGGGAAGGGGGAGGAGGAGGAGGAGGAGGGGGAGGTGGAGGAGGAGGAGGAAGAGCAGGAGGAGGAGGAGGAGGAGGAGGTTCACTGCCCATAGAGGGAAGAGGCCCAGGGGGAGACAGGACAATTTGAGCGGGGTCGCCCATCCGAGGGGATCTTTGTCAGGCCCGCGGTGAGGTTCCGTCCCCCACGGCGAGCCCCCGACAGGGCGACCCCACCCCCCAGCACTTAGCCGACGTCATCTTCGGCATTAGGCTGCCGAGTCCGAGTCCTTCGGGACGCGGCTTCGGCTCTGGCAAGCAAAACTCTGGACCCCAGGGCCTCAGCTTGTGACCGCCCTTCAAACCCG
This sequence comes from Prorocentrum cordatum, assembly GCA_963575745.1. Lineage (NCBI taxonomy): Eukaryota > Dinophyceae > Prorocentrales > Prorocentraceae > Prorocentrum > Prorocentrum cordatum. The sequence continues at coordinate 19,910 of CAUYUJ010006650.1, forward strand.
AACGCTTTCAAGCAAGCTTGCAGGTCCAAGTGCGCGGCGGCCCTTGGCCGCGACACGCCAAAGTGAGCAGACCAGCGTGCGCGGGTGGCTTCGGCGGGCGTCCTGAGCCCATCCAGGGCCACAGAAGGGATCCGAAGGGTGGATCCTATCTCTGATGCGCTTGCGAACCGTGAAGAGAAAGCCCCCCGTCAGCATCCTGGGGCCTCGGAACGGCTTGCACAAGCCTTTCTGTTGAGCGTGGGCTGCGAGACGGTAGCAAGTCGAGCAACAAACAGAGGTTCTCTGCCAGGGCCCCCCGCTTCCAAAACCGCGCGATCCAGGACGCACAGGTGCCCGAGATCCCCTACCCCAAAACCTTCGTCCTCCAAAACTTCGGCGTCGACGTCATCGGCCTCGGCCTCCTGTCCCTCTGCCTCCACCCCGTCCCCCGCAGCAGCAGCATCTGGTTTTCTTCCCGTCACACCCGCGTCTTCCACCCGCCTCCCTCTTCTTCTCCCTCTCCTCACGCACACACAGACACACACACACACACAACACACACATACACGATGTATGAATACATTCTGGGCACACACGTGAGGCACACGTCCCGATACGGCCGCACAAGGGGCCATGGCGCAGGGCACAACAGGCGTTGCACCTTCTCGACGCCATAGGGGGGGGGGGCAGGTGGGGTCCCCGAGCGCTGCGTCTATGCGGGCCATGGCGCAGGGCATAGCCGGCGTAGCGCTTTCTCGACACCACAGGCGTGCCAGTTTCTCGGCACCATAGGTGGTGCGCAAAGGGGGTGGTCCCCGAGCGCGGCGTCTATGCGGGCCATGGCGCAGGGCATAGCAGGCGTGGCGCTTTCTCGGCACCGTAGGGGGTGCGCAAAGGGGGGGGGGCCCGAGCGCGGCGTCTATGCGGGCCATGGCGCAGGGCATAGCAGGCGTGGCGCCTTCTCGGCACCATAGGGGGTGCGCAAAGGGGGTGGTCCCCGAGCGCGGCGTCTATGCGGGCCATGGCGCAGGGCATAGCAGGCGTGGCGCCTTCTCGGCACCATAGGGGGTGCGCAGGGGGTAGGGTCTCCGAGCGCGGCGTCTATGCGGGTCATGGCGCAGGGCGTAGCAGGCGTGTCAGCTTCTCGACACCATAGGGGGTGCGCAGAGGGGGTGGTCCCCGAGCGCTGCGTCTATGCGGGCCATGGCGCAGGGCATAGCAGGCGTGGCGCTTTCTCGACGCCATAGGGGTGCGCAGGGGGTGGCCCCCGAGCGCGGCGTCTATGCGGGCCATGGCGCAGGGCATAGCAGGCGTAGCAGTTTCGCGGCACCTTAGGGGGTGCGCAGGGGGGGTCTCCGAGCGCGGCGTCTATGCGGGCCATGGCGCAGGGCATGCAGGCAGGACGGGGTGCGCACTCTCGGGCGCAGGGCATAGCAGGCGTGGCGCTTTCTCGACACCATAGGGGGTGCACAGGGGGTGGCCCCCGAGCGCGGCGTCTATGCGGGCCATGGCGCAGAGCATAGCAGGCGTGGCAGTTTCGCGGCACCATCGGGGGTGCGCAGGGGGTGGTCCCCGAGCGCGGCGTCTATGCGGGCCATGGCGCATGGCATAGCAGGCGTGGCAGCTTCTCGGCACCATAGGGGGTGCGCAAGGGGGTGGTCCCCGAGCGCGGCGTCTATGCGGGCCATGGCGCAGGGCATAGCAGGCGTGGCGCTTTCTCGACACCATAGGGGGTGCGCAGGGGGTGGGGTCTCCGAGCGCGGCGTCTATGCGGGTCATGGCGCAGGGCGTAGCAGGCGTGGCAGCTTCTCGGCACCATAGGGGGTGCGCAAGGGGGTGGTCCCCGAGCGCGGCGTCTATGCGGGCCATGGCGCATGGCATAGCAGGCGTTGCGCTTTCTCGACACCATAGGGGGTGCGCAGGGGGTGGGGTCTCCGAACGCGGCGTCTATGCGGGTCATGGCGCAGGGCATAGCAGGCGTGTCAGTTTCTCGACACCATAGGGGGTGCGCAAAGGGGGTGGTCCCCGAGCGCGGCGTCTATGCGGGCCATGGCGCAGGGCATAGCAGGCGTGGCGCTTTCTCGACACCACAGGGGGTGCGCAGGGGGTGGCCCCCGAGCGCTGCGTCTATGCGGGCCACGGCGCAGAACATCGCAGGCGTGGCAGTTCCGCGGCACCATAGAGGGTGCGCAGGGGGTGGTCCCCGAGCGCGGCGTCTTTGCGGGCCATGGCGCAGAGCACAGCAGGCGTGGCAGTTTCGCGGCACCATAGGGGGTGCGCAAGGGGGTGGTCCCCGAGCGCGGCGTCTATGCGGGCCATGGCGCAGGGCACAGCAGGCGTGGCGCTTCCTCGACGCCATAGGGGGTGCGCAGGGGGTGGGGTATCCGAGCGCGGCGTCTATGCGGGTCATGGCGCAGGGCATAGCAGACGTGTCAGTTTCTCGACACCATAGGGGGTGCGCAGAGGGGGTGGTCCCCGAGCGCTGCGTCTATGCGGGCCATGGCGCAGGGCATAGCAGGCGTGGCAGCTTCTCGGCACCATAGGGGGCGCGCAAGGGGGTGGTCCCCGAGCGCGGCGTCTATGCGGGCCATGGCGCAGGGCATAGCAGGCGTGGCGCTTTCTCGACACCATAGGGGGTGCGCAGGGGGTGGGGTCTCCGAGCGCGGCGTCTATGCGGGTCATGGCGCAGGGCATAGCAGGCGTGTCAGTTTCTCTGCGCCATAAGGGGGTGCGCAAAGGGGGTGGCCCCCGAGCGCGGCGCCTATGCGGCCCACGGCGCAGGGCATAGCAGGCGTTGCGCTTTCTCGACACCGTAGGGGGTGCGCAGGGGTGGCCCCCGAGCGCTGCGTCTATGCGGGCCATGGCGCAGAGCATAGCAGGCGTGGCAGTTTCGCGGCACCATAGTGGGTGCGCAGGGGGTGGTCCCCGAGCGCTGCGTCTATGCTGGCCTTGGCGCAGGGCATAGCAGGCGTGGCAGCTTCTCGGCACCATAGGGGGTGCGCAAGGGGGTGGTCCCCGAGCGCGGCGTCTATGCGGGCCATGGCGCAGGGCATAGCAGGCGTGGCGCTTTCTTGACACCATAGGGGGTGCGCAGGTGGTGGGGTCCCCGAGCGCGGCGTCTATGCGGGTCATGGCGCAGGGCATAGCAGGCGTGTCAGTTTCTCGACACCATAGGGGGTGCGCAAAGGGGGTGGTCCCCGAGCGCGGCGCCTACGCGGGCCATGGCGCAGGGCATAGCAGGCGTGGCGCTTTCTCGACACCATAGGGGGTGCGCAGGGGGTTGCCCCCGAGCGCGGCGTCTATGCGGGCCATGGCGCAGAGCATAGCAGGCGTGGCAGTTTCGCTGCACCATAGTGGGTGCGCAGGGGGTGGTCCCCGAGCGCGGCGCTTATGCGGGCCATGGCGCAGGGCATAGCAGGCGTGGCAGCTTCTCTGCACCATAGGGGGTGCGCAGGGGGTGGTCCCCGAGCGCGGCGTCTATGCGGGCCATGGCGCAGGGCATAGCAGGCGTGGCGCTTTCTCGACACCATAGGGGGTGCGCAGGGGGTGGTGTCCCCGAGCGCGGCGTCTACGCGGGCCATGGCGCAGGGCATAGCAGGCGTGGCAGCTTTCTCGGCACCACAGGGGGTGCGCAGGGGGTGGGGTCCCCGAGCGCGTCGTCTATGCGGGCCATGGCGCACGGCATAGCAGGCGTGGCAACTTCTCGACACCATAGGGGGTGCGCAGGGGTGGTCCCCGAGCGCTGCGTCTATGCGGAACATGGCGCGGGGCATAGCAGGCGTGGCGCTTTCTCGACATCATAAGTGGGTGCGCAGGGGGTGGTCCCCGAGCGCGTCGTCTATGCGGGCCATGGCGCACGGCATGGCAGGCGTGGCGCTTTCTCGGCACCATAGGGGGTGCGCAGGTGGTGGGGTCCCCGAGCGTGGCGTCTATACTGGCCATGGCGCAGGGCATAGCAGGCGTTGCGCTTTCTCGACACCACAGGGTGTGTGCTGGGGATGGCCCCCGAGCGCGGCGTCTACGCGGGCCATGGCGCAGGGCATAGCAGGCGTTGCGCTTTCTCGACACCATAGGGTGTGCGCACGGGGTGGCCCCCCCCGAGCGGGGCGCTTATGCGGGCCATGGCGCAGGGCATAGCAGGCGTGGCGCTTTCTCGACACCATAAGTGGGTGCGCAGGGGGTGGTCCCCGAGCGCGGCGTCTATGCGGGCCATGGCGCAGGGCATAGCAGGCGTGGCAGTTTCTCGGCACCACGGGGGGTGCGCAGGGGTTGGTCCCCGAGCGCGGCGTCTGTGCGGGCCATGGCGCAGGGCGTAGCAGGCGTGGCAGATTCTCGACACCAGAGGGGGTGCGCTGGAGGTGGTCCCCGAGCGCGGCGCCTATGCTGGCCATGGCGCAGGGCATAGCAGGCGTGGCAGTTTCTCGGCACCATAGGGAGTGCGCAGGGGGTGGCTCCCGAGCGCGGCGTCTATGCGGGCCATGGCGCAGGGCATAGCAGGCGTGGCACTTGCTCGACACCATAAGGAGGTGCGCGGGGGGTGGCCCCCGAGCGCGGCGCCTATGCTGGCCATGGCGCAGGGCATAGCAGGCGTGGCAGATTCTCGACACCATGGGGGGTGCGCAGGGGGTGATCCCCGAGCGCGGCGTCTATGTAGGCCATGGCGCAGGGCATAGCAGGCGTGGCGCTTTCTCGACACCATAGGGGGTGCGCAGGGGGTGGTCCCCGAGCGCGGCGTCTATGCGGGCCATGGCGCAAGGCATAGCAGGTGTAGCACTTCTCGACACCATAAGGGGGTGCGCAGGGGGTGGCCCCCGAGCGCGGCGTCCATGCGGGCCATGGCGCAGGGCATAGCAAGCGTGGCAGTTTCTCGACGCGCAGGGGTTGGCCCCCGAGCGCGGCGCTTATGCGGGCCATGGCGCAGGGCATAGCAGGCGTGGCAGCTTCTCGACACCATAGGGGGTGCGCGGGGGGTGGTCCCCGAGCGCGGCGCCTATGCAAGCCATGGCGCAGGGCATAGCAGGTGTGGCACTTTCTCACCATAACGGGTGCGCAGGGGGTGGTCCCCGAGCGCGGCGTCTATGCGGGCCATGGCGCAAGGCATAGCAGGTGTGGCACTTTCTCGACACCATAGGGGGTGCGCAGGGGGTGGCTCCCGAGCGCGGCGTCTATGCGGGCCATGGCGCAGGGCATAGCAGGCGTGGCAGCTTCTCGACACCATAGGGGGTGCGCAGGGGGTGGTCTCCGAACGCGGCGTCTACGCGGGCCATGGCGCAGGACATAGCAGGCGTGGCATTTTCTCGACACCATAGGGGGTGCGCAGGGGGTGGTTCCCGGGAGCGGCGTCTATGCGGGCCATGGCGCAGGGCATAGCAGGCGTGGCGCTTTCTCGACACCATAGGGGGTGCGCGGGAAACGGCCACCAACATCATTTTCACTTGCTTCACTTCAGCTATCATCATTCCAGCCATAATATAAGTATGTGGAGTTCCTCGGTAGCGTAATTTCTTTTGGCACTCCTGGGGGGCTCTTCGGATGCCCATGGGATACCCTTTGGACCTCCCGAGGGCCTCTTACAACTTTTCTAAACACCTTTCTATGGCCTGTTACGGGCCTGTCGGGGCAAACCTGTCGGCGGCCTCGGGGGGCCTCGTAGGAGCCTGCAGGATGCCTTGGGGGCCATCTTTGGGTGGAGAGCTCCAAGGTGAAATTGGCTTCGTGCTCGTCGCTTAAGAGCGCCCACGAGTCCGTGGAAATCGTTGGACCCACCTCTATGTTTGACACATGTTTCGTTCCTTGTCACAGAGCTCGCCTTTGTATGAATATTGAGGGACTCCACTGCGTGCTGAAAGATCGGTGGGGGATGTACGCTGGCGCATGACGACGCCTGCGTAGGAGTAGGTGCTAATATGAAGTTGTTTGCCAGCGAGGTCTCCGCACAGTTAGTTTTTGCACTCTGAACGTGTAGGTCGTGTAGTGCAGCCGGTCTGTTGTAACTAGTTCATTTTCGCCAAGTCGTGAGTTGTCAATTCCATTGTTCGCGCAAACATCCCAACCTTCCACCCGGAACTTAGGTTGCAAAGCTCAGTGGCCGCGATTGCGGTGGTTGCTTGGCCGTTGTTGGCGCATCTTTGCGGCCGCGCTGGCTCTCGCACCCCCGCGCGTAGAGAGTCCAGCTGGTTTGGCACAGCTGATGCTGCTTTTTCAGCTGGTTTGCCGACGCGCGGGCATTTCAGTTTGGGTCGGTGATTTGGACGGGAGCGATATCATGATGACGTCGGCAACTATGACAAATATTATGATACCAGTTATGGTGATGGCAATGATGACGATGACGGCGAGAAGGCCAATGAGGGTGCCGATGCTGGTGATGACCATGACGATGGTGGTGTCCATGTGTCGGTGATGACGGTAATTGACGGGTGATGGTGGCAATGCCAGCAATTAGTGATGACGATAACGGCGGTGATGCGATGGTGTTGATGCGGTTGATGGTTTGGAAGTGCATGTGCGTCGGAATGTAAGAAGTCAGGTGAACCATTAGTTGAACAAGCATGCGATTTTATTCATGATCTCTACCTTGACATGCTTCGACAGCCAATGTAGTATAAGGATTTCGGTACGCATCGTGGCGGCGCTCGCGTGTGTCCCCTATGGCATTTTCTGATACGGACCCGTGCACTGGGCGCATGCCAGTTCAACGCAGATAAACTGCGTGGTGAGATGAGAATGCGGATTCTGCTGTGTTCGAAATTGCTAAGATTCTAAGGTTCCCCAGTGGCTTCGTCAATTGCGCGCGAGCAGGCAATGCGCAAGGTTTGTAATCAAACCACCTAATGTGTTTTATGTGTTCATGTTCAGATGCTTGCTGAACTCGTGCGTGTTGGTGTGATTTTTGCAGGCGCGCGCGGATTGAACTTGAGCAGTTTCTGTTGCACGGGGTTCTTGAACAATGATATTTTGAGATGAACAAGTGCGCGCGCATGGTATTATTTCACAGGGGTGGGGGAGGGGTCGAAGCCGGTTTGGCCCAGATGGCATGAGTTAAAAATGAAGGAAGAGATAGGATCATCGGTGAAGTGCAATTCGAAAATGGGGCGGTTAACCCCGAGAGGAGGGTGGTGGAGTCTTCCTTCCTTTTGACAGGAGAACTAAGCACGTCAACATTACATTGTCAATTCCACTGCTCGCGCACACATTCCACCCTTCAACCCGCAAATTGTTCTTCAACGCCCACGTCGCCGCGATTGTAGTGATTGCCTGGCCGTGGCCGGCGCGTCCCTGCGGCCGCGCCGGCGCGCGCACCCTCGCGCGCAGAGCCCCCAGCTGGGCTGGCACAGCTGATGCGGCCCCGATGTCGCTGAATGGTGGGAATTTCCCCGCGCGTCTCAAAGACCGCGCGGGCGCGCGGGCATGTTAGTGCGGATCGGTCATTCGGGCGGGCACGGTATTTTGCGGATGTCGACAACGGTGGAAACGACGATAGTAGCGATGGTTGTGGCGATGGTGGCGATGACGACGGTCAGGTCAATGATGGTGATGTTGGTGACGATGACGGGGTTGATGTCCACGTGTCGGTGGTCAAAGTGATTGGCTGATGATGGCGACTAATGATGACGATGACGGAGGTGACGCGGTGAGGTTGACAAGGGTGATAGTGAGGAAATGTGCGCGAGCAGAAATTGCTCTGTTGTAAGAAAGTGTACTGTCATTTGTTTTCTTCACAAAAGCTTCGAAAGCAATGGGGTCGGACGGATATCGACACGCTCGCGTGGCGGCGCGCACATGTGGCCCGCATTCTTACTATTTGGCATGGATTCACGCACTGGGCCTGCGCTAGATCAACACAGATGCACGGCGTGGACGAGATTGCTTGAACTGGTATGGTTTTGGCAGATGCCAGCGAGTGCGCACGGGCAGGAAACCTAACATATTCTGATGAGAGCAACTCATCAGTGTACCTGTTTCTTGACAGGTTTGCAGCAGTCACGGGTTGAGTCTGATTTCGACATCTGCGTTCGCGTGTGGATTGTTCTCGTTGCGTGGGATGGTTGCATTTTGTAGTAAACGAGTGCTCGCGTTGCATCGCCGATGCGTCCGCGATGCACCTCAATGTGGAGCCCGGTTTTCTCCACGATGGCGGAGCCGATGCGTCGGCGATGCGGCGCGATCCCCTGGCCTTGTCCGCTCGAGCCCTACCTGGGAGGCCTACATTACCACTTCATCCACCAGGCTCAAGCCGCGAGTTGCCGCTTCATCTGTCATTCTGACTAGTAGCCAGTCGCACTGGTTAGTCATGGAGGCACCCTTGGCGATCCAAGTTGTCGTGGAGGCCTACGTCTCGAGCGTCGCCCCTAGTGCGTCTGCCTTCGGTTTCTTGACCCTGATACCGTGGAGCTCGCAGGACCAGCCAGCCAACGTGCTGGCCCCCGAGGCAGGCGATGGAGAGATGAGCCGGGGCAGCATCGCCCAGATGGTGGAGCTCAGAGCAGGAAAACGTACCCATACCCATACCTTTTCTTGGTTTTCCCCTTTTGGGGCCTCCTGGGCGGCCCTCGTCGCCACCGCTGGATTCGCCTCGAAGCCCTGGTCAGAACGCATCCCGGGAGAGGTCTGGAGAGTAGCGGTATCGGTATCTTTTGGTATCCCCAGGAGCAGCACGAGGCCGTGGTAATCCCGTCCGTGTACAAGACGCAGAAGGAGCAGGGGGGGCTGACGCGTCTCTTGGGCTATCTGAGGGCCGCGCACCCTGACGCGTTCGTTTTTCTGGTGCAGTTGCCAGATCGGTTCGGTACCGAGCTAACCAAGGACTGCCTCCGTGAACTGATGGTGCGGCATGATGCGCTCTACAGGTTTGAGACGAGCGGCGTGCTGATAGAGCTGGAGGGTGACCCGCAGGGCTTGCAGCAGAAGGTACGTCTGCAGCTTATGGAGAACACCGTGGTCCAGCAACGCGTCGACAGCTTCTTGAGAACGGAAGGACTCTCTTCCAGCGAGTGCCAGACCATCGAGGAGGAGCACGATTGTCTCCTGTGGGAGACCATCCCGAAGTTGCTGATGCCCGGTTTCCCTGCTCTAGACGGGGGCTTGTTGGAACGGGGGGGCCAGATCGGGGAGTTCCAGCTGGTGCAACAGTACGCAAGTCATGAGCACATTTGCTTGGCGGTTAGCGGGCAGCACGAGGATGTCTTGGTCAAGATGTGCAACAAGCGTAGCGTCACCGTTGCCGAGGAGGTGGAGAGCATATACCAGGAATTCTGCCTCTTGAAGCACACCCTCGACCACCCAAACATCATCCGTTGCTTAGCAATGTTGCACAGCCAGTCCCATGTGTACCTGGTGTTCCAGTACGGCGGCGACGCATGCATGGAGCAGGTGCTGTCGATTCATCCAGGCTGCCGCTTGTCCAGGGACGATGCCCTGGACTGCACCATCCAGGTCGCGAGTGCTCTGTCTCATTGCCACGCCAATGATGTCACTCACGGTCAGGTGTCGCCGAGGCACGTGTCGGTAGAGATGGCGAATCATCGGCTGGTCTGCCGCCTGGTGGACTTCAGCACGGCAGCCCGCATTCCAGACGGCCACACGCGGCAGGGCCTGTGCGGCTCTCTCCCATGTGCCGCTCCGGAGACAGCGCTGGAGGAGCCGTACTGGCCCAAGCCAGCAGACTGCTGGAGCCTGGGCGTGGTGCTCCTTGAGGCCGCTGGCGGGCAGGGCACGCTCGAGCTGTCGGTGCGGTGGCGCCGCGGTGCATCGCTCGCGCAGGCCGTGCCGGAGATACTCGAGTTCTTCGCCCAAGCCGGCTCCCACGCCCAGGCGATGGCGAGAATGGGCGGCGTGCACGACGATGCGTCGCTGGCGTGCCTGGAGGCCCTGCTGAGGCCGGAGCCCCTCCGCAGGGCGAGCGCCCCCGACGCGTTGGAGCTGTTGTCAGCCAGGCGCGTGTAACTAGGCTTCTGTTCTGGTCGGACGAGTGGGGGGGAGGAACCTATCTCAGTTGGCCTTCCTCCAAGCAAGGGGGAACAATCCAGACATGCGTCGGCCGCGTTTCTGCGGGTGATGCGCGCACGCCTGTCGGCGCGCGCGGGGGCCTTGGGGCGCGGGAGGCGCCTGGGGCCCAGGTGCGCGGCCAGCACTTGGTCCTGATGGTCCTGGGTGCGTTCGGCGCCCCCTCTGAAACTCCGTGTCAATCTTGCTTTGCCAGGCGCGCGAATGACCTGCCGCACCGCCTAAGCTCAGCCCAGTTTTAATTCCTGTCTACTTCAACTCCCCCCCTCCTCACTTGCTCCCGCTCCCGCCTGCCCGTGAAGCAATCCATGCACGACGGTCGCATCATCGGCCAGGTGCTGGAGGCATGGTCCAAGATGTTCCCCCCGAGTTCTAGATTGACACGGCGTTCGGGCCGATCGGGAGCAGCGTAGTTCTCTTTCTCTCTCCCTCTCTCTCTCTCTTCCCTCGTGTATCTTCCTTCTCTCGATCCTTCTCGTTACGCTGTGGCGGAGTCAACGGCTCCACATGTCATGACAATCCTGTGGCGTTCTTCATCACCTTTGGATGCAGTGGCAACCTCCACTTGCAGTGGCACCGATCAGAGTCAGCTCCGATCCCCTCTTATTTCCCAATTCGACGTTGACTGATCGTGGCCAGCCAACTTGCAGCCACGTCAGTCACCCCCCGAGGGGAAGAAGTGGGTTCGCAGATCCAGCTCACTGGACCGCCCTCTCCTAGTGGGCTGGTGGGATCTCTCTCGCAAATGGCCAGGCGCGCGAATGACCTGCCGCACCGCCTAAGCTCAGCCCAGTTTTAATTCCTGCCTACTTCAACTCTGCCCTACAACGCATACTTGGACGGAGTCGGAATCTTTTTTTCGCCTGGAAGGTGAGCTACCTTCGCTTGTCCTCAGCGCTTCTACTCTCTGATACATGCGCGTTCGCTCGCAAAGGTTCTCCGAACCTGATGCGCGTATCTTGGGACGTTGGAGGGTCTGTTGCCCCAGTTTGTGCAAAGCGTGTTGAGTCAATGACTCCACAGGTCATTGAATCCTGTGACGTTGAGCATCACCTTTTTTTAAGACTTTCAATGTGTCTCCCCCCGAGGGGGAGAAGTGGGTTCGAATACAGATCGAGCTCACTGGACCGCTCACTCCTAGGGGGCTCGTGGGATCTCTCTCGCAAATGGGCAGTGCAGTTGCTCATGCTCCCTCTCGATGCCGATCGCTACGCTGGAGGCAAGCCGCGCCTTTGGCTCTCAAGTGCGAGCAGCTCGCAGTGTGTGAGCAGCTCGGAGCTTCGATGTCTATTTCTCTCTCTCTCTCTCGCTCTCTTTTTCTTCTCTCTCTCTCTCTCTGTCTCGTCTTCGCTTTAACTCTCTCTCTCTCTCTCGTTCGTTCTCTTTCTCTCTCGCTCTCTCTCTCTCTCTCTCTCCTCGTACATGTTCGCTCTCTCTCTCTCTCTCTGTCCTCTCTTTACGCTGTGGCGGAGATTTTCGTGTCTGCCCTGATTGTTTGGTGCAAGCAGTCGCGTGGCAATTTCTGCTGCGTCTTGCGTGCTACTATTGTGGCAGTGAGGGCGTCGAGCTCAAAGTCCAGTAGTCTGGAGCTTTTGGCGACAGTGATTTTCAAGCGCACTCCCATGCTGGTGGGCGCAGCGCCGTGTCCGTGGTGTGCATGCACAGAGGCTGGTAGGAGCCGCTGTATTCCCTCTCCCTGCAGCGCCGCTTCCCGAACCCGAATCAATTTTAAAAGGGTGTTCGCGACGGCCCAACAAAAAAAACGTCGTGCGTGCGAGTTGGCAGTCCCGCGCCGCACTGAACACCGGCAGGCGAACAGTCACAAGGCAGCTCGCCGGCTGGGCCCCACCGCAGGCCCAAGCGACGAGCGCAAGTCGGACGCAGTGTTGTAGAAGGAAGCCTCGTAGAGCCCACCACATGTGTGTAAAACTCCATATGGCGCGCCATGCATCGGTTGCACGATCCATGGGTTGCGCCACCGATTGCGCCATCCATCGGTTAAGCATGTGCTGCCGCACTGAGCTCCAGCAGACCAACAATCAAGCATGAATCGCTTACGTCAGACGGGGATGGTGCACCGCATCATGAATTTATGCGTATGTGTTACTGTTGAATCCTTTCATACACTTCCAGCTAATGCTTCGACCCGAATGCAGCATTGTAAAATACGCACGGTATGTGCACAAGTGCACGTATCGAAGACGCCTACGGCGAATCACCGCCGCCCCCTGCCCTTTGTGAAAGCGCCTATGTGGCCGAACGTTGAGGCCAGACCTGCCAAGCTATCGGACCATGTGTTCCCCGACTCGGTTTGGAAAGCCTTCGGGGAACACGTGGGCATCTTGAAGGTCATCTTGGCCGTCTGGAGGCCATTTTGATTATTTCGGGCCTTCTTGGAGGACGTCTTGGAAGGCTCTTGGGCCGTCTTGGAGGCCATCTTGAGCGCCTTGGAGGCCTCTTGGGCCGTCTTGGGGGCCTCTTGGGGCCGTCTTGGGCCTCTTGGGCAATCTTTGGGGGCACTTGGGCCGTCTCGGGCCGTCGGAAGGCAGAACAAAAGCAAATGCCACAATCCTTCAAAATCGCATGGGCAATCGCTGATTTTGGCCTTTTTGGCCCTTCTTGGAGGCCCTCTTGGGAGCCTCTTGGGGCTCCAGGGCCGTCTTGGGGGCCATCTTGGGTGTCTCGACATCCTCCTGGGCCGTCTTGGGGGCCTCTTGAGGCCGTCTTGGGGGCCTATTAGGCCGTTCTGGGGCCATCTTGGAGGCCTCTTGGGCGATCTTTGGGGGTTCTTGGGCCGAACCGGGCCTTCGGATGGCCGAACATAATCAAGGTGTTTGGCCTTTTCTGGCCTTCCTGGAGGCCCTCTTGGAGGCCTCTTGGGCCGTCTTGGGCCAGCCTCGAGCCAACTTCGGCCATCTTGGTGGGCTCCTGGCCCGTCTGACGCCGTCGGAGGTCGTTTGGGGGGGCTGTCTGGGCCGACTTGGGGCCCTCTTGGGGTGCTCCAGGGCCGCCTTAAAGGCCATCTTGGGCGTCTTGGAGGCCTCTTGGGCCGTCTTGGGGGCCTCTTGGGGCCGTCTTGGGGGCATCTTGGGCAGTCCTGAGACCATCTTGGAGGCCTCTTGGGCGCTGTGGGGGCGATCTTGGGGGCCTCTTGGGCCGTCTTGGGTCGTCGGAAAGCCGAAACAGAGCACATACACAAAACCTTTGAATACCTAAGGACGATCGATGATTTTGGCCTCTTCGGGCCCTCCTGGGGGACCTCTTGGAGGCCTCTTGGGCAGTCTTGGAGGCCTCTTGGGCACCTCTTGGGCCGTCGTGGGCCGTCCTGGAGGTTTCGTGGGCGAACTTGGAGGCATCTCCTCCCCTCTTGGGCGGACTTGGAGCCCACCTTGGACCATCTTGGAGGCCATCCTGGGCCAATGCCAGCCCAGCATTCTGATCGGCGACGGTTCGAGTTGGCGCGGGAGGCCGTCATGTGTGGCAGTTCGTGTCTCCAGGGTTGGGGGAGCCGTGATGATGTTGATGATGATGATGATGATGATGATGATGATGATGATGATGATGATGATGATGATGATGATGATGATGATGGTGATGGTGATGGTGATGGTGATGGTGATGGTGATGGTGATGGTGATGGTGATGATGATGCTGATGATGATGTTGTTGATGATGTTGATGTTGATGATGACAGCCATGGCGATGGCCATGTCGATGACGATGGCGATGGCGATGGCGATGATGAGCATGTTGATAATGATGATGCTGATGGTGATGTTGGTGATATCGGGGGGGCGACTTTGGCTGTGATGCTGGTGGTGATGATGACGAGGAGGAGGATGAGAAGGAGGCGGATCATGATGATGTGTTTGATGATGGTGGTGCTGTTGATGCTGTTGCCAATGCTGATGCAGCTGTTGCTGATGAGGAGTGAGATGATGTTGCTGATGGTGATGATGCCGATTGCGCAGACAGTGATGCTGATGTTGCTGCTGATGATGCTGATGCTGCTGCTGATGATGATGATGCTGATGCTGATGCCACTGATGATACTGATGAGGACGAAGTTGTTGATGATGGTGGTGTGGGTGATGATGACGGTGGTCATGAGGATCGCTATGGTGATGGTGATGATGAGCATAGCATGGTGATGATGGTGGTACTGATGCTGCTTCTGCTACGGATGTGCCGATTGATGGGTATGATAATGCTGGTGATGGTGAGGATGAGGATGATGTTGAGGATGATGAGTATGATAGCGGTGGTGAATATGATGGTCATGAAGACGTTAATATTTATGTTGACGACTAGGAGCTGGAAGAGCAGGATGAGGAGTAGGAGGAGGAAGAGGAAGGTCGTCACATGTGTCTCCTTTCGCTTGCATTAGTTGAGCTGTCGTTACACTCGTTCGGGCCGTCTTGGAGCGACTGTCTTGGCATCCTGTGAGGCAGTCTTGAGAGGTCCCCTGGGGCCGTCTTGGGCCGTCTTGGGGCCATCTTACGCAGTCTTCGGGCTTTCTTGAGCCGCCTTGGGGCCCTCTTGGCCCTATGCTGGATGCCCGGGGGGGGGGGGGTGGACGTCGTGGGGCCGTCCTGTGCAGCCGAACGGCCTTATGAGGCCGTCTTTGGTCCCTCGAGAGGCTTTCTTGCGCCATTTTGGGGGCGTCTTGGAGGGTTATTGGTCGCGGGGCATCGTGGGCCATTTTGGGAAGCTCTTGGGGCCCCTGGGGCCGTCTTGGGGCCATCCTGGAGCTTCTTGTGCAATCTTGGGCTGGCGGAAGCCCGAAACGCGGAGGATGCGAATCGCACTCACCAGCCTAAGGGAAATCGGAGAGACACTGTTTCCCCAGACCCTCTTGGGAGTCCTCGGGTTGCCCGTTTGGGCTCTCTTGGAGGCATCGCGGGCTGTATGGAGACAATACTGGGCCGCCTTGAGACCACCTCTCCTCTGGCCGTGCTCGAGACATCTTGGGCCATTTTGGTGCCCTTGGTTGCCTGCACGTGCCGTGGAAGCCCGGGGCGCAATTCCATTATTTGCTATCAGAGGTTGTTACCTTGGGAGCGCGGCTCCATCTTTTTGTGCGAGGGATCGCGGCTTAGGGAGGGGGGGTCGATGCATGCAGACGGACGCGTCCTTGGTGGGAAGGTCCCATATTAGAACTCTGGGCATACTTTCACGCCCCAAGGTGCACAAGGTACGGTGGCGAATCGTGCATATTTTTATGGAGGAGGGGGATGAGGAGAATGAGAGTGGAGGGGAGGGAGAGAGGTAAGGAGGAGGATGGATGAGGATTCCAGGATGAGGAGGAGGAGGAGGAGGAGCATAATGAGCAAGAGCAGACGTACGAGGCAGGACAGGACGAGGAGGAAGTGGTAGAGGAGGAGGAGGGGGAGCAGGATAAGGGAGGAGAGAGCAGAGGAGGAGGAGAGGAGGAGGAGGTGGATGGAATGATGGGAGGAGTGGATGCAGGGTGGGGGAGAAGGGGGAGGTAGGGAGGGAGCGGGGGAAGGAGGGAGGAGGGAGGAGGTGGACGAAGAGGACCAGTGTCAACCCAAGGCGCATCAATTATGTCGCAACGCACCATCCCTCTGGGATACCTCTGGGCTCCCACTTACAACCAAAAAGCAGAGACTCCGTCTTTGCCAGGCGGACGAGGTGGGCACGAGCGTTGTGGAGCCACGCGCTCTTGTCACATGCCGTGGCACGGCTGAGGCCCCCAGGCAGCTTGGAGTCCACTCCCCGCCCCCACCTCGCACGCTCCCTGACTCGAGTCTCGTAAATAAAATTTTGAAACAGATTTTTCTGGCCGAAAAAAACATAATATCAGAACAAACAACAAAAAATGCGGGCCCACGGGGGGTGTGTTCGAGCCACTGGGCCGACTCCCCGCGAGTAGGTTTGCCCAGGACCACAACCAGCACGAGCCAGAGATGCGTGGCCCTGGGATCCCGCTCCCAGGGCTTCGGAACGTCACCGAACCTCTGGAGGAGCTCCGGAGGCAGAGGCTCTGAAAGCCCATCCCAGCCTGGGGCTGTGCCCTTGGCGCAACGATCCGAAGCAGCTCTCACACCATCTGCCGCGATCCTTGGCAGCTCCTCTGCCACGGGCCAGTCCCGAGGAGGACGTTCGCCTTCCCTGGAGGCCTTGGACCAAAGCGGCTCCCATTCTTCCAGCAGCGCTCCCAAAGCCTCCTGGCCCGCCAGGGCTGGGAGCCTTCCTCTGCACACCCCGGCAGCGGAAGGACATCGGGGTGGGGCCTTGTGGAAAAACGGTGGGCGACCCTGCCACCCCGAGCCGCAGAGACTCCCTGGCAAAGCCGTGCCAGGCCTGGCGGGCGGCTGCCGCGCCCGCAGCGGCGCGTCGAGGAGCTTCCCCCGTGGGCGCCGCCAGGGCGGCCTCCCTGGGCGCCACGCCGGACAGGGCTGGCACGGCCTCGAGGCCCGAGGGACTCGAAAGCTCGGAGGACCGCCGCCTCGTTCGAACTCAGAGCCACCGGCCGCCCCCCCGGTCGCACCCCCCTCCCCTCCCAGAGCCAGGAGCTGGCACGCCAGACGGCGACGCCGGCGCCAGCCGACGGTGGCAGCAGTTGAGCGCCTCCCAAGGCCCCCCCGTGGAGGCACTTTGTCCTGCAGCTGCACGCTTGCGAACTTGCTGCTGAGCAGCGCCGCCGCTCCGCCCGAGTGCTCTGGCGCCCCGTCGCCTGTCCTGACGGCCCTGGTGGCCGAACATGGGAAGCCCGGCTGTCTCGACCACGACTCCGCTGAGCCGATGCGAGCGGTTGACGCCGAGCGGGTCCTCCTGGAGCAGAACCGCGCCGGGAAGGTCACCCCGAGCGTCCTTCCGCCGCTCGAGGAGCTCCATGCCCGAGCTCCAAGCGTTGCGGTTGTGGGTGCAGATGGACCTCTTCCTCCTCCTCCCCCTCCTCCTCCTCCTCCTCCTCCTCCTCCTCCTCCTCCTCCTCCTCCTCCTCCTCCTCCTCCCCTGTCTCTTTGTCTGGACTGCCGGGCCGCCCGTCTCGCCGCTGCGGCTGGCGCCCTCCTCTCCGAGACCGCCCGGTCCTGGCTGAGTGCCTCCTCGCAGGCCCCCTCCTCGCCAGCGGACTCGGCCGCCACCGCAGCGGCAGCAGACGTGCCTCCGCCCGTCGCCGCTCCAAGCCCGACCAGCACAGGCTCGCGGCCTGGGGGCGCGGGGGCCCCGGGCAGGGGCGGCCCTGCGGCGGGCCTGGCGCCGCCGCCGCCGCCGCCACCCGTCGTCGGGCCCAGCGCCAAGTCGGGCCTGTCCCTCTACAGGAGGGATGCTCAGAAATAGTAAAGAAAATGCCCTGGGGACGAAGGTTCGAGTCTTTGTTGCCTAGTTTGGGGCATGGTGTTTGGCTGTGTTTTATTCTTCGTCCAAAATCCGCCTGTAGGGGGGGAGACACGCCCGACCTAAGCCCAGCGCGCTCCCGCCAGCCGAGAGGCCTTGGGGCGCAGGGGCGCTGGGCAGCGGCCCGCGGCGCTCCTGAGGCGCCGAACTGGGCGCGTGCGGTGGCAGATCACGGGAGCCTGGCATTACCCTTGGGATTCCGTCTTTGGCGTCGACTCGCGCCGATCCGCGTCGGGAGTCGGTGCGATAGCGCCGATGCAGCGTCGAGTAGCGCCGATCTAGCGCCGACTTAGCGTCGATTCGGCGTCGAGGGGCGCCGATGCGCGAGAGCCGACGAGATGGTGTGGGAGACTCCCACGTGCTGCCACCTACCGAAGACGCACTCGCGGAACTCGCGGCCCATGTGCTTGGCATCGCTCGGACGTGTGCGTTGTTTCCTTCGGCGAGGACCATCGAGGAGCATCCTTGATCATTTGGCGAACAAAAACACGCACGGAGCCGGAAAAAACACAGGGAATGGACGTCCGAGCGATGGCCAGTGCGGCGCGCTCTGCCAGACCTCGCGCCGAGCCCGGGCCGCCGAGAGCCGCGCCGCGCTGCTTAAGGGCCCCAGGCCATCGCCGTGCACAACGGGCCCGGGCATGCGACGCGACTTCGCGGCGCCGCGGGGAGCAGCCCTCGCAGGCCCGGCGAGAGTGCAGCGGCCAGGGCGAACCGGAAGCCGCCCCCTTTGCGTGGCCGCCCTCGTGGCAGCAGCTGCCCCGGAAAAGACGCCGCGGCACCCGCGGCGGGGCCACGCGCGGAGAGAGCCCGTGGTCTGGTGCCCCCGGCTGCGCCAGGACAGCCGGGGGCCCCGTGGGCACGAGGCCGCGGCCCCTCGCGCCCCAGCCTCGCAGGAAGCTGGCTCAGCACGAGGGGGCGTGCCCTGGGAGGTGATGTCTGGCACCGTCCTGCGAAGGTTGGCCGCATCCGCCCCCTCGTGCTGCATCGCCCTTGCCTCGCCTGCTGGCTTGGCCTGGGCCCCCGACGATGGGGCCGCATCCGAAGGAGCTGCCGCAGCGCACGCCGCCCCGTCAGCGTCAGCTCGCCTGCGCTCTCCAGCCAAGCGACTTCACAGTCGGAACCAGACTGTTGGGACTTATGACCCGGGGCCAGCGGCAGGCTGGGGGCCAGGGGAAGCCCCATTGCCCTTGCCAGCCCCGTCCTTGCCTTTCTTCCCTTTCGGAGCCCTTTCCCATGCTAGGACCAGGCAGTCCCGGCCTCCCTCCGCAACATCTGCACCGCCGCTGCCTGCGCCAGCAGCCGAGACGGGTGAGCTGTCCCACCAGATGCCCTCAGCGCCACAAGAGAGGCCGGGGACGAGGTCTGAACGCTTGTTCCCACGCGCGCTGCAGGAATTGCCGCCCTTGGAATTCGTCTTGGAGCCGCCCTTCGCGCATCGAGGACCTGGACCGTTCCTCGAAGCCACCTGCCGCGACCTCTCTTGGAAGTCGTCCCATGGATCCGCGCTCCGCCACTGCCCATACTCGGCCCTCCAAGGCCAAGTCCGAGCACCGCCACCAGTGCCCACACGAAAGCATTAGAAGCACGTGACATGAGGCCGCCGTGGTGAGGAGAGGACGCGAGATCGGAAGATACAATCCCGAAGCGTGCAGGTATAGGTGTGTATATATATATATGAACCAGATCAGGAGATGGGCCAAGGAAGTTGAGGAGGACTTCGACGCGGCTGTGGCAGGGAACTCCTGCCTGCGAGAGGCGATGGCGCGAGCGCTGGGAGACGAGACCACACAAGAGCTCGGAGCCCACGCAGCGTGCGCCTTGGTAGACGTGAAGAGGTTATACGACTCCTTGGTCTTTGAGAAGGTCGCGCGGAGGGCACTGGAGTATGGCTTCCCCCCGAGGGTGCTCGCCATGGCCATGCTGCTGCACCTCACGCCGCGCATGCTGAAAGAGGGGAGCGCCTGCAGCCTGGCGATCTACGCGCAGAGAAGCCTGCTAGCGGGCTCCAGGCACAGCAACAACCTAGCGCGAACCCTGATCTACCATCTGGTGAAGGCCATGAACAGCCAGGTGAAGATTGTGCAGCCGAGGACCTGGTTCGACGACATCGGATTGCGCGCGGTGGGCAGCTGCGCACAGGTCGAGGACTGCATCGTGACAGCAACCTTCGTGCTAGCCAAGGAGCTCAACAGCGAGGGCCTCTCCATGGCAGGCAAGTCGGTACTTTTCAGCACGGACTTCGACATGACCAAGAGGGGCACCAAGAGGTTGAAGTGCATGGGCGTGGACATCAAGGGAGCCACAGAAGGGCGTGGTCATGGACTGGATCGAGCAGGACGGACATGTACGAGGCGCGCGACACCCAGTGCACGGAAGAGGAAAGGATTCAAAAGGTTTGCCGCAATCTCGAAGAAGCTCAAGAGGGCGAGGACGAGGAGGCAGGTAATCGAGCAGGGCCCCATGGCTCAGGTCGGCTACGGCACGAGGGCATACGGTGCCAGCCCCACAGCTCACGGCCATCAGGAGGAGGTACGCGAAAGGGCTCAGGAAAGCGTGGCCAGGTAGGTGCCTCACAACGCTGCTGGACTTGGAGGGAGCGGACCCAGGCATCACGATCCCCAAGAACCAGATTCAGGCGTGGTTCGACCTCTGGGCAAGCCGACCAGACCTACGAGCAGGAGTACGCAGAGCATGGCCACGGATACGGGATAGACTATTGGCACCGCCGAAAAAAAACAAGATGGCAACAGAGAAGGGGCATCATAGGGTCGCTCATCCTTCAGCTCTGGGAGATCAACTGGGACGCGAAGACGGCGGACTTCTGGGAGGATGCTGACGGAGGGGGTTGGCAACTTCAACCAGACGACGGCGACGATGACCCCACGGTGCTGCTAGATGCAATCACCATCGACCTGAAGAAGGCAAGGTGGCAACAAGCCAGCCTACACCACAACGGAGCTGGACTGCAGCACGGAGCGGATACCCACGACGTGAAGATGCAGCTGAGGAACCTCAGGAAACGCGGGAAGTACCAGATGTTCGGAGCCATACTCACGGCAGCGTGCGCAGGGACGTGGCCACCACAGAGAAGACGAGAGACGTTCGGCGAAGATACCTGCAACCTGTGCGAGTGTGGCGAGATAGCGGGAGCTACAGATGTAGGAGCGACCACAACATCTACAGGAAAACCGAGAACCTGGTGAATCGCGCGCAACAAGGGAAGCAAGAGTGGGCAGCGTTCTGGCTACGAGGTATCACACCGAGAGCATGGACTACGCCACCAGCTTGCGAGACGGAGTACAGACCAACACGGACAGGGGCAGCGGCTCACATCACCAACGACCCACAGGGGGACAAGATGTACCTGACGGGGGGGCATGATAGTCTGTGGTGACGGCAGCGGAGGAACACATGGTGCAGACGCGAGGTACCGAAAGTGCGGCTGGTGCTGGGTGCTCATGCAGAGTGCCAACGGCAATTGGCAGGCGGCGGCCACTGTACATGGTCCCCTTCCTGGAGCTCGGCAAAGCAACAACAGGGCGGAGATAACGGCGTTCCTGGACTGCCTCCAGTCGACGGTGGGGGACCTGGTCTTCTACACGGACTCGGAGATCCTCTGCAAAGGTTGGCATAGCCGCAGGTACCTCAGCACGGGCTACACGAAGGCCCACGGCGACCTGTGGAAGAAAGTGCGACAACGACTAGAAGTACGAGGAGGTGCGGACATTCAGGTTCGCCACATCGAGAGCCACATGACGATCGACCAAGCTCGTGAACGAGGAGTACCACTGGAGGCGTGGAAGGGCAACCAGAAGGCGGACTCCTTGGCGGGCGAGGCGGCGGCATCCCACGAGATCTCAGAGGCGCAGATGGGCTGCTACAACTGGGCGAGGGCCACGGCGCACTTGGTGAGGACTCGCATCGGCCAGGCGTGCATGGAGCAGTTCGAGAAGACCAAGCCCATGACGTGGGAGGAAAAGGCCGAGGCGAAAAGCAAGAGGAAAAAGACACTGGACGAGAAGAACAACTACGTGTACCTGAGGCAGCACACCCCACACCTACTGCAACCAGAGGGGCGAACATGGAGATGTGCGAGATGCAAGGAATCGGTCGGGAAGCACCAGAGGTCACGGCAGGTGAAGTGGTGGCTGCAACCATGCAAAGGCGAAGCTCAGACTCAAGATGAGCATCAAGAAAGAGCTCAACGCAACCTGGTCCTCAAGGGAAAGATCTCACACCACACGCACGTCATCTGCTGGTCCAGGCACAAGGAGCGGCACTTCTGCTGGAGCTGTGGTGCTACGGCGGAGAAGCACCTGAGCAACAAGATGGTGAACGGCTACGAAGGGTGGCCAGCGGGCCAGGCATCAAGGTACGCACTGAAGTCACTCAGACGAAAGATGGACTGGGCACCAGGAGCAGGAGATAGATGGAGCAAAAACACCATGGTAAAGTTCACGAAGTCCGAGCAGCATAAGAGCAACGCGAGGGACCACGCGAGGGACCGCGCCTCGAGTCAGAACGATGAGAGGTCGGTCACCAGTGGGCCGTCAGCCCGCAGGGGCACCGTGAGATTTCATTATTGCAAGAGAGTTGTGCCATGAATGCAGTTGTCGAACGGATCTTGATCGACTGCTGCAAGCAAGAGGCACCAGACCGACGGCCACGGAGGCCCCGTGGACTGCGAGAAGGACGGCGGCGACATCCGCGAGCCGTCCATCTGAGCGGGAGGCTGACGCCTGCCGCTCCAGACAGTCGTTGACTGATAAAAAAATTCGGGAACATTTCAGGAGGAGGAGGAGGAAAAGGAGGAGGAGGAGAAGGAGGAGCGGGAGAAGGACCAGGAGGACCAGGAAGACCAGGAGCAGCGGGGGTAGCAGGGGGAGGAGAAACAGCAACAACAGGGTCGGGGAAGACGAGTCCAGAAGGGCCGAACTGGGTCACCACAGTGCCACAGCTTGGACGAAACACTCGGAGGTGTGGCAGTTCGCCGATCTCCTCCAAGTCTTCCCACCGCTGCCTGTGCCCACGAGGAGGACGAGGAGGTGCGCCAGCGGGCGCCCGCGTCGTGCGGAGGAGGAGGAGGAGGTGGAGGAGGAGGAGGAGGAGGAAGAGGGGAAAAGGACAAGCCGGGTGTGCTCGCGCCTTACCTGACATCATATCCCTCCCTCCCATCCCTTCCCATGGCGCTAACTTGTCCCTATCCGCGGACGCTTGTCGTAGCCGATCTGCGACTCCC
>CAUYUJ010006650.1:45000-52136 GCA_963575745.1 Prorocentrum cordatum
CTCCTCCTCCTCCTCCTCCTCCTCCTCCTCCTCCTCGTCCTCTCTCTCTGTTCACCCTTCCTCCTCCTGCCGCACCGCAGACGACCCGCGCACGCGCCGCGTAGGTGGTCCGGAACGCCGGAGCGCCACGCCCTGGCGGTGCCGGCGGCGCGGGCGGGCGGCGGGAGCCGCGCGTGCTGGAGACTCCTGCGGAGGCCCGGGCCAGCTGCAAGAGGAGGATCAGCGGCACTGTGACGGGTCGGCTGCACGTGAGAGTGACCTTTCGCCGGAGTGACCTTTCGTGCGGGCCCCCTGGGCGCCCCCGATTGCCGAGCGGGATGCGATAGTAATGTCTTGCGCGCCTGGGCTTGGCCCCCCCCCGCGGCCCACCAAAAACCGCGCACCAAAGGTCACTCCTACCCAGGGACACTCCTGCGTGTAGCCGAACGGGTGCTCACTAAGGGGTATTTGGGAGATTTGCCGAAAGTTACCATTTTGGGGCCTCTTTCTGGCATTGCAGCGTTGCCCACATCGGGGAGGGTTGGGTTCGCCGGGTCACTGGCCAAAGTACCCGTCAGTGGAGTCCCCTTTTAGAGGGGCGCTGAGAGGAGGGTCGACTACATAGAAGGGTGATCCTTCGCCAGAGTGACCTTTGGTGCGGGCTCATCGAGGTCCCCCCGATCGCTGAGCGCGATGCGATAGCAGCGGTCTGCGCGCTTTGGTTTGGCCCCTTCGCGCCCCCGAAAAGCCGCGCACCAAAGGTCACTCTTACCTGGGGTCACTCGTGCATCTAGCCGAGAAGGGGCGAGGAGGTTCCCTGAGGTCCTGGCATCTCAATTGTTTCGAGCCCGGCGCCTTCGCACGGCTTCGGGCCCCGGGACCATCGCATATCGATCCGGCTCGAAAAATGGCGCGGAAAGACAGGGTCCAGGCTCTGGTCGTGATTTCGCACAATGTTTCAATTTTTTCTCGCCGTCGGATCTCACAGTTGGAGTGGCGAGGTTCGAGGTTTCGTTGGCGTCGCTCGGACGTGTGCACTTTTTCTCGTCGGAGACCATCGAGCAATCGAGGAGCATCCCAGATCATCTTGCGAGAAATAAGTACATGATGCTGGAGAAAAGCCCAATCATAATCTTTGTAGAGCTATAGGGCTATGGGACTATAGCGCTACAGGACTAAAGGCTGTGGGTCTACCGGGCTATAGGGCTATAGGGCTATAGGCATACACGTATATATATAGAGAGGGAGCTATAGGGCTAGAAGGCTATAGGGCTATAAAGGGCTACGGGGCTATAGGGCGATTGGGCTATAGGGCGATTGGGCTAAAGGGCTATAGGGCTATAGGGCTATAAGGCTATATGTAGATTAGGGCTATTAGGGCTATAGGGTTATAGGGATATGAAGCTACAGGGCAATTGGGCCATAGGGCTAGAGGGCTGTAGGACTATAGGGCGATAGAGCACCTGGGCACCCGGGCACCCCTGGGCACCCGCGGGCACCTCCGGGCACCCCTGGGCACCTTTGGGCACCCCGGGGCACCCAGGCACCCTCGGGCACCCGGGCTCCTGGGCACCTGGGCAACTGGGCCGTTCACCGAAATCGGCGACGCACCTCACCTAACCGTATGAATCCGCTGGGACCCCTACAGAGGCAAGCTGTGACTGGGGAATCAAAGCACGCACGATACCGGAAAATGCATGAGGAGTGGACGTCCGAGCGATGGCAGGTTTTCGGGCGTTTCCCCAGGTTCCCGGAGGCTTCCAGCCTGCAGGGGTTTGGGCGTTGCGCAATGGGGGGGTCGTAAATGGGGGGGTGGCGAGGGTGGTCCGAAAAGGTACCCAAACGGTACCTAAACGAGCCCCCTGGGGCTCTGGAGGGGCCCGAAAGGGGCACGAAAGGGGACCTTTTCTGACCCCCCCATTTGTGACCCCCCCATTAAGCCATGCCCAAGGGGTGTTCTGCAGCAGCTGCGCCGCGCCGGGAGCGTTCTTTCGTGGAGGGGGGGGGGGTTCTCCGGATCGTCCCGAGCGGCCGCCAGAGGCCAGAGGTATGACGCGAAAACCACCCCGCCTCGCGGGAGAGGAGGAGGAGGAGAAGGAGGAGGAGGGAGGAGGAGGAGAGGAGGAGGAGGAGGAGGAGGAGGAGGAGGAGGAGGAGGAGGAGGAGGAGGAGGAGGACCAGTGTAAGCCCAAGGCCAACGATTTTGCAATGAACCATCCCTCCAAGTTCCCTGCTCATAGGCAACTACAAGGATCTACTTTCACTGAGGGAAGAGCCCCGTTGGAACACAACCGTTTGAAAATCTAGAACCGTGTCAGAACGCCATTCCTGGTTCTTCAGCGCTGCGAATCAACGTTACTGTTGCGTCTTGACGACCCTGCATCGTGCCAGAACACCACTCCTGGGACTGCAACTCCGCGAATCTATGTAACTGTCGAGCCCTGACAATTCCACGCTTGGCCAAAATACCATTTCTAGAGCGCCAGCCATGAGAATCCGTGAAGCTGCTGTAAACGGTCAAGACGAATGTGCGCGGCGCTAAGGCGAGAGCCACATTTTCAAAGAAACCGCCCTCGACGCGTGAAACTCTCGAGCAAGATTAGAACGAATGTGCGCGACGCTATGGCCAGAACCACACTTTGAAAAGAAGCCGCCCTCGATCCGTTTAGCGCTTGCAGCTCGTAAAGCGGGTGTGCACGGCGCTACGGCGAGAACCACGCTTTGAAAGCGGCCCGCCCTCGGTCCCTGAATTTCTTGCACATGTTTCAAATGAATGTGCGCGATGCTGCGGCGCGAGCCACAATTCGACGACCACCCGCCCTCCATCTTGGAGAAGTCTGCACTTGTTTAAAGCGATTCTGCGCGGCGCTGAGACGAGAGTCACACTGTGGCAGCGGGCCGCCCACAATTTTTGAAACCGCTGCAGCGTCTAAGCCTCAGGGCCTCAAGTGGTGAGGTAGTCTCAGACGACACGCCCAGCCCGCCCTACGGACCAGTCTCGGGGTGCGACAAGGAAGAGGCATCCGTAAGGAAGAGGGATGGAGGATGAGGAGGAGGAGGGGCGGTAAGGTGTTGGGCTGCGCGCAGACAGCCCCCCCCCCCCAGGTAGTCCTGGCTCGCCTCGATAAGCCCCCCGAGAAGCCCAGGGCGGTCTCAACACTTTGACGCCACCTTCGGCGGCGCCCCATGGGGCACTCCGCGCACCAGGTTTGGGATGTTGAGACCGCCGCGGGCTATTCGAAGGGCCCGCCGAGGCCAGCGGAGGCTACCTGGCGGGGGCTACTTGTGCGCAGAACGGAGCCTTGCAAAGCAGGGTGGAGGAGGTTGGAGTTTCGAAATGAGCACGCAGAGGACGGGGATGAAGACACCCAGCAGTTCTTGCCCGTCTTGCTGGTTTTGCTTTTGGCGGTCGCGGTTCGGTGCCGTGTTTGTGCTTGTCCAGACCCACTTCAGGCGTGCCACAGGGGTGAGAAGGTTACAGATTCGAGGTTCGAGGTTGCTGGGCGTTTCCGCAGGGTCCTGGAGGCTTTCCGACCTCGGGGCCCGGCTCGTCCCGAGCGGCCGCCCGAGACCAGAGAGATGGCCCGAAAACCATTCCGCCTCGCGGGAGGGGAAGAGGGGGAGGAGGGGGAGGAGGAGGAGGAGGAGGAGGAGGAGGAGGAGGAGGAGGAGGAGGAGGAGGAGGAGGAGGAGGAGGAGGAGGGCCAGAGCAAACGACACTGGAGTACACCCTCCCGCTCCAAGTTCCCTCCTCACAAGTCCCTACACGCTTGTCTTCTCACTACAAGGATCGCCCCATTGAAGGACGAGTTCCCCATGGGCCCGCCATTTAGAGGAGAGCCCCGCGTTGAAAAGAGACAGCCCTCTATTTTCTTGATCTGAGTGCGACAAGGCCAGATCATAAAGTTCAGCGAGGTGTCCAACCAGAGCCCAGCTTTGAAAAGGAACCACCCCACGATGTGATGAAAACCTAAATGCGTGCCGAACTCCGCACGTACGTGGCATCGCTCGGCCCGGTTACGCACCAACAAGCGGCCTCACCCACAGATGGGCGTCGGTCCGATCGGTCTGTTGACGCAGGCAGCTCGATCGATCCGCGATGATGGTGAGCTCGTTGGACGGCTGCGGAGGTTCGGAGGAGGGCAGGTTGAGACAGCGGCGGCTCGGCCGCCCGGCTCAGATCCGCTCAGAGGCAGCCCGGGCTCCGTCCTGGCCCGTTCGTCGAGGCGGACCCGGCCGTGGCGACGAGGAGCCTCCGGGAGGCCCACAGAGGACCGTGCACCGCCTCTTCTGCGTCCGGGCCGGCGGCTGACGAAGCGAGCGACCCTTCGGGCGATCTCGCTGCGGAGAAAGTGAAAATGCGGCCCCTAAGAGGGACGCCGTTGCCTCGGCGGGACCTCCTCCCCAGACACCCGACGTAATGGTTTTTTGTCATGATGTCGACCCCCAGAGGTCTCGACCCCTTCCCCTGGGGCCGGCTCTTCACCCAGAGCCGTGCTTGGGACGCCCCCGAGTCGACCAGACGTACGTAAGAGTAACCTTTCGCAGGAGTGGCCTTCGGTGCGGGCACAGGTGGGTCCCCAGACGGCTGAAAACGAAGCAGTAGCAGATGCTTGCGCGCCCAGGCTTGGCCCCCCCCCCCGCGGCCCCCGAAAAGCCGCGCCCCAAAAGGTCACTCTTACTCGGGGTCACTCCTGCGTATAGCCGGCCGAGGCCCAGTCAGGGCCCCCGGAGCAGCGAAGCACCTCCCGTCGTGATTGTTCTTCATGACTCGAGGGGGGCGGGGCCTCCCGAAAGACGCGAGAGGGCCGCCGCCTCGACGGGGGCCCTCCTCCCTTACCAGCCACCGTGCAAAGGGCCCGCGTGTAGGCCATGGGCGGTCATAGGCCGCGCAGTGGAGGGCATTGGCGCGAGTGTTGCACAGCATAGGCGTGGTAGTAGCCGCATCTTCACAAGTGTTACATCCAGAACATGGCGTGCCACCATTGTTAGGGCACGAGCGGTAAAACATTACCCGTGCCTTAAACGACAGCCGTGACAATCCTCCTTCTCCTCCTCCTCCTCCTCCTCCTCCTCCTCCTCCTCCTTCTCCTTATCCTCGTCCTACCCCTCCTCCTCCTCCTCCGACGGCGCGAGCAAGGCAGTTGTCTTGGCCAGGAACTCAACCATGTGCAGTTGTGGGTGCCGCAGTCGTGTGCATCGTCTGCGGTGGATGAGCGCGTGAGAGATGTGCCGACATGGTGGAATGGAACCGCATGCGAACCCTGCCTCTCGGGCCCCTGGTGGAGCTCCCCATGGGGCCACGAAGCGTGTGAGGGGATGTGCCGACGACAGGGGAGCGGAACCGCATGCGAACCATGCCACTGAGGCCTTCGGTGGAGCTCCCTATGGGGCCACGGACCGTGTGAGGGGTGCGCCGAAATGAGGGTGGAGCCGCATGCGAGCCCTGCCACTGGGGAATTAGGCGGACTTCTCTATGCGCCCACGAAGCGTGTGAGCGGTGTACTGACATTGGGGGTGGAACCGTATGCGAACCCTGCCGCTGTGACATTCCGTGGAGCTCCCTACGGGGCCACGAAACGTGTGAGGGGTGCGCCGACATGGGGGTGGAACCGCCTGCGAATCATGCCACTCGGGCCCCCGGTGGAGCTCCCTATAGGGCCACGAATCGTGTGAGGGGTGTGCGAAATGAGGGTTGAGCCGCGTGCGAAAATAAAGGTGAAACCGCATGCGAACCCTGCCACTGCGGCCTTCGGTGGAGCTTCCTATAAAGCCACGAAGCGTGTGAGGGGTGCTCCGAAATGGAGGCGGAACTGCATGCGAACCTTGCCACTAGCCACTAGGGCCTTCGGTGGAGCTGGGACCACGAACCGTGCGAGGGGTGCGCGAAATGAGGGTTGAACCGCATGCGAACCACGCCACTGGGGCCTTCGGTAGAGCTCCCTATGGGGCCACGAAGCGTGTGAGTGGTGCGCCGAAATCAGGGTGGAACTGCATGCGAACCCTGCCACTGGGGCCTTCGGTGGAGCTCCCTATGGGGCCACGAACCGTATAACGGGTGCGCCGAAATGAAGGTGGAATTGCATGCAAACCATGCCACTCGGGCCCCCGGTGGAGCTCCCTACGTACAGGGCCACGAATCGTGTGAGGGGTATGCGAAATGAGGGTGGAACCGCATGCGAAGCCACTGGCGCCTTCGGTGGAGCTCCCTGCGGGGCCAGGAAGCGTGCGAGGGGTGCGCCGACTGGGAGGAGGGGGAGGAGGAGTGAGTGAGGAGTGGACGCGGGGTGCTGTCTCTTCAAAACCAGGGCCCAACACCACAGGATGGTTGGGAAAAAGTCACGGCCGGAGCCCGTGACCCCATCTGCCTGCGGCATGTCTCGAGCCGCATCGACCTGTGAGGGCCCTGGGGCCCGAAATCGGGCGACGCCGCCTGGCTTGAAACAGTCGAGACGCCAGGATCTCAGCATCCCAGCTGGAGAGATGCCCCTCGAACCCCGAAGGAAACAGCCTCCATCCCCCTACAAAAGGTGCAAATCGGCCAGTGGGGCCCAGACCACGCCCCTCGGGAGAGGGGTCAGTTCAACGGTGCCGAAAGAGGTGTGGGAGCTGCTCTCCGGGAAGCGCGTGCTCCACGTCAAGGGCTTCGGCAGCGGCCTCGGGGACGCCCCCGAGGGGCCGCGGAGCGTGCGGCAGCGCCAGGACGAGGCCGCCGCCATGGCCATCGGGCGCTTCCGCCCAGACTTCCTGGTGGTCGACGGCGACTCGGGCGGGGGCTTCCGGGGAGCTGCGTCCGGCGGAGGCCCACGCCAGGAAGCACCCCGCTTGCCTCCAGGGCGCCCTGGGCTTCTTGGGTTTCGGCGGCTCTGCGAAGGGAGGCGTGGCGCTCCCACGCCATGAAGTCGACGGACGTCCTGGGGCCTCAGGGCTCGGTTTCTTGTGGAAGGCTTCTTCCGGCGGCGGGCGAGGGGGGGGAAGTGAGAAGGAGAAGGCCTTCTCCGAAGGCGGCGCGGGACTTCTCAGAAGCCCTCGCGCCTTCTGATCAGTTGCCTCTGTCTTCGGGGGAGGCTCACAAGGACCCTCTCGGCAGGCCGGGGGACTTCGGGCCTTCCGAGGAGGCGTTCTCCTTCTCGCTTCCCCCCCCTCGCTCGCCGCCG
>CAUYUJ010006651.1:0-52131 GCA_963575745.1 Prorocentrum cordatum
TAGTAGTAGTAGTAGTAGTAGTAGTAGTAGGAGGAGGAGGAGGAGGAGGAGGAGGAGGAGGAGGAGGAGGAGTAGGAGGAGGAGGAGGAGGAGGAGAGGGAGGAGGAGGACCAGTGCAAACCCAAGAGTCATCAACGATTTTGTTTGGAGTAAACCCTCCCTCCAAACTCCCTCTTCATAAGCCCCTACAGCGGTTCATTTCCATTGAGGGAACTGGCTTGTTGGAAGACAATTGTTTGAAGATCCTGAAGCATGCCAAACGATTGTTCTCGGGAGTCCAACGCCACGTATCACCCTGACAGCTGCGTCTTGACGCTCCCGAATCGTGACAGAACGCCATTCCTGGGATTTCGGCACCGCGAATCAACATAATTGTTGCACCCGCATGGCCCTGAATCCGTCCAAAACGATTTCTGGTACGTTGATCATGGGAATCCGTGAAACCCCTGCACATTTGACAACGAATGCGCGCGACGCTAAGGCAAGACACGCATGTTGACAAAGAGTCGCCCTCAATCCGTGAAGCCCTGGCAATTTGTTACGACGAATGTGCGCGGCGCTACGGCGAGAGCCACATTTTGAAAACGACCCGCCCTCAATCCGTGAAGCTCTTGCATCTTGCGCTGAAGCGAGAAACACATTCTAGGACCCACCCACCCTCAATATGTGCAACTCTTGCTTTTAAACCGGGTGTGTGCGGCGCTAAGGCGAGAGCCACAGTTTGAAAACCATCCGCCTTCAATCGGTGAAACGTCTGCATACATATATATATATATACACGCATGCAATAATAGTATAGCCAACAAACATGTTTGCGCGCCGCGCTAAGGTGAGAGCCACATTTTGAAAACGATCCACCTTCCATCAGTGGAATGGCTGCCATTGTTTAAGCTTGAGAGTCATCAGTGATGAGGAAGTCTCAGGCGAAGCGCCAGGTCCGCCCTAAAACTTCGTTTCGGGGTGCGACAGGGCGAAGTTACCTATGAGGAGAAGGGATGGAGGAGGAGGACCAGTGTAAGCAACAGACGCATCAACGATGTTGCAATAAACGCTCTCCCCAAGCTCCATATTCGCAGGTCCCCACAAGAAGTTGATGCCATTGCGGCAAGTGGCCCAGTAGAAGAATCCCGTCTGAGAACTTCCCAACGTATCAAAGTATATTTCTTGGGACTTCAACGCTGCGGATCAAGGTGACTGTTGCGTCCTGACAATCCTGGCACCATTCTTGGGACTTCAGCACCAGGAATCGATGTGACTGTTCCGTCCGGACAATTCTAAATCGTACGAGAACGCAGTTTCTGCGATTTCAACTATACGAACCCTTGAAACGGCTGTAAACGCTTAAGACGAATGTGCGCGGGGCTGAGTCGAGAGCCACATTGAGAAAAAGGAGCCGCCCTCCATCTACAAAGCTGTTGCAAACGTTTGGGACGAATGTGCGCGGCGCACAGGCGAGAGCCACATGTTGAAAAGGAATCGCCCTCCATCCGTGAAGCTGTTGCACATGCTTAAGACGAGTATGCGCACCGCTAAGTCGAGAGCCACCCTGGGAAAACGCTCCCGCTCCCACCCGTGAAACGACTGCTAACCTTCCAGAGGAATGCGCGCAGCGCAGAAGCGAGAGCCACATGTTGAAAACGGCCCGCCCTCCATCCGTGAAGCTGTTGCGATGCTCTAACTTCAAGATCGTACGTGGTCAGGGAATGTCAGGCGAAACGCCTGGGTCGCCCTACCGACACGTCTGGGGGTGCGACAGGGAAGAGTTAGTTCTGAGGAGAAGGGGAAGGAGGAGGAGGAGGAGGAGGAAAAGGTGGAGGAGATGAAGAGGTGGAGGTGGAGGATGGGGAGGTGGAGGAGAAGGAGGTGGAGGTGGTGGAGGAGGAGGAGGAGGAGGAGGAGGAGGAGGAGGAGGGAGGAGGAAGACCAGGGGGAGGTGGAGCGTCCGCAGCACGACGCTCGGCGGCGAGCCGTTGCTGGGAGCGGAGGGGCTCCTCAGGGCTTCATGTGTCGCCGCGCCGTTTGTTCCGACGCTCGGCCTTCCGTCTCAGTAAGGGCGCCTTGGCCACCAGGGCAAACGCCGGCTCGGGCGCGGTGGGCTCACCGTGGGGTTTGCCGCGGTCCCCGCTTCGTCTACGTGGGGCGTGGGACGCAGAGTTTGCCATGGGTTTGCCGTGGAGTCGGCTTTGTCCATTTGCGTGCGTCGAGAGCAGAGGGCGCTGCGACATGTCTTCAGGGGCCACGTCGCTCGAGTCCTCTTACATGGGATCCGAGCAGATCAGGTCGGGCGATCGCGCCGCATGGCCGATGTGTCGACGATGCGGCTCGATGCGGAGTCCGATGTTCTCCACGCCGACTTTGCTGATGTGATGTGGAGCCCGAATTGCTCCACGCCGACGTCGCCGATGCGGCGCGATCCTCCGACACCATCCACTCCGCCCCCATCTGACAGGCCTCTATCCACGATGTACGGATCGGAATTTTGGCTTAGAGTGTTGCGCCACCAGTTTTGGTCCATCACGCTGCGGCGCGACACGCCATCCACGACCCCTTTCCCAAGCGTCAACCACCCGAGTTGTTCCCGGCCTCGCGCCCAGCGGGATGGAGCGACACGCTGTCCGCGTGCAGGGCATAGCATGTCGCCATGGCCACCGCCGCGACACGCTAAATAAAAGTTCCCAACCGTAGAGGGGATGGGTCGAGGAACATATCATGGCATAAGCAAAACCTGTCAGAGGTCCGCGCGGATTTCTCGGATCGGCGCTGGGCCCCCCTGGCGGCGCCTTTGGCGCCGCCCCTGGCGCGCTCCGCGCGCCAGGGGGAGGGGTCCAGCGCCGATCCAAAAAAATCCGCGCCGACCACCGAGAAATCATGAGTTTGTAGCTTTTGTTCCTCCGTACTGTCAGGACCTTTGGCCTTTCGTGTCGCTTCGCCAGTTCTCTGTCACATCTTACTTACTAACCTCATCATACTCCTCCTCTAATCCGCCTCCTCATACTCTCCCTCTCCTCCCTCCTCCTCCTCCTCCCCATCCTTCCTCCCTCCTGCTGTTCGTTGTCCTCCTCCCTAGATGGCGGTTGTGCGCCCGGTGTGCCACAGACCTCCCAGAGCCCGCCCATCGCCAGCCGCTCGCATCGGCCTCACGGCAGGTTCGCGCCGCCTGGACGCTGCAGCTCAAGAGGGGGAGACAAACACACACACACACACACACACACACACACACACGCACACACACACAGACACCGCGAATCGTCTTCATCCCAGAATGTAGAGGAAAATATGAGAAGTTGGGGGGGAAGACGAAAACCCAGAAAGTAAATGCCAAGGTTGGAAATCCTGGGATGTGTGTATTTATGTGTGTATTTATGTGTGTGTGTGTGTGTGTGTCCTTGGGCCCCTTTAGGCGTTGGCGCCAGCGCTGGAAGCTGAGAGCGCCAGCGGGGGGCCTGCCTGCGGGCCTTTTGGCCCACAGAGAGCAGCCCACGGCCAGAAGCCCCTGCGGAAGAGTTGGCCGAACGCATCACCGGGAACCTCCGAGAGGGCGGGGGCCGCCCACGGCGCAACGCTCCGCGCAGTGGCAGAAGCCGGCGCCCACACCACGATTTGATGGGCACATTTTTCACCACCACTACCATACGTAGGACGGGGGAGAGGAGAGGATGAGGAGATCCTCCTCGAGCAGCTCAGCGACGACATGCTCGGGCCTAGCTCGGAGAGTGACTGGATCATCTCTATCGTGGAGCTCCTAGCACTGGTGGCACTGGCGGCCTGCAGGGGACACCTGTGGGCAAGCGAGCTCGTTTTCTACGTCACGGACACCGCGAACGTGAAGCCCTGGCTGACGAAGCGCCGGCCCAAGAACGCCCTGGCGCGCCACCTGCTACGCGTGAGCGAGCGGCTCGAGGCCGAATACGGCTTCGTGTTCACGTCGTTTTACGTACGCATTTACCACAACGAGGTGGCGGACTGGCTGACGAGGGAGGAGGTGAAGAAGGTACACAGCGAGCTCGCGAGAGCCGGCTGGCATCGCCTGGAGCCGCCCGCTGCCTGGGGCTCGATCGCCGCGGATGCCCAGGACAGGCTCCTGCGGATCCCAGGCGAGACGGGGCCGCTGGCTGAGTCAGCGCTGCGGCACCGCGCGCTCCGGACGCCCTCCGCACCCAGGGCCAGCCTCCCATTGGCAGGCCAGATCGGCATCGAGCTGGGCGGCCTCCTCCAGGGATATCGGGACGCCTTCGTCAAATTCGGGACAGCCGACCAGGGGCAGGCAGCCGCCTGGGCGCTGACGTCCCTAACGATGGACCCCAGAGGCTTCGAAGCGGAGGCACTCCTTGTCAGAGTAGGCCAGGACCGCCCCAACGTGCTCGTCGTAAACACGCCTGTGGGACTGTCCACCCAGAGGCTCGAACGCTCTCTCAAACAGCTTGGCTACACGATGACCACGTTCGACCTCTTATGCTCCGAGCAGGGGGATGCAACATCGAGGACGAAGGTGCTGGTCGCGGGTCAAGTACTTCCTGGAGAAGGATCTGAGCGTGGGCTGGCTGGACAACGAAGGAAACATCCTCTTGGACCCCAAGATCCGCACCACGAGCAATCCGCTGTTGCCGAAGCCGGCGGGGCATATCACGATCGAGAAGGTTTGGCGCCGACTGCACAGACCAGACGGCCCTGCCGGCACCCCTCGGCGGCCAGGACAGGAGCCCACAGGACCCGGCGCGACACCTGCTGTACATCCCGGCGGCGCCCACGGAAAAGTCCGGGCCCTCGCTCCGACAGAGGTCTGGCGCATCCGGGGCGGCAGCGACGAGGTGTGGGACGCGCACATGGCCGAGGGTACCTCCACCGAGACGTTCCTACGAGCGGCGGTGCGTGCCCTGCCGCCGGAGTCGTCTCGGACGGTGCGCGAGGCGGTCGCGCAGGTGCTGGACTCCGACGCGGCGAAGGTCGGGGTGTGTCACGACCCAGAGGAGCAGGCAGCCTGGGAGGCCGGCCATTCAGAGGCGGTTCAGGGCCTGGGCCATTGCCCCCGACAGCCCGGCGGCCGAGCTCCTCCGACAAGGGAGAGAGGCTGTCGGGGGGGCGCTCTCGGAGGGCATCCGCAAGAGCCGGCGCAAGAGCCAGGCGATCCGCTGCGAGCAGGCCGACGAAGACACCATCTTGGGCCCTGCCAAGTCACCGGCGGCCGGAGAGCTCCAGCTCGACAAGATTGTGGCCCGGCCGCGCACCCCCAAGGGCGCGAGGTCAAGGCTGGCTCGCAAGGGGCGAGCGATGACGACGACCGCGCTGATCCAGCCACTGGCTCTGGGACGAGCACGCGAAGGACTGCCACCCACGCCCGCGCACCCCGTGCTTGGTGGAGAACGCTACGGGGAGGGGCTTCGCGACCAAAGGACCGAGGTCATGCTCCAGAAGCTCAACGAAGGTACCCAGAGTGGGCACGAAGGCGGGTGGCGCCAGTGGATGGCCAACCGCTCGGCGCAGGGCAAGAGCCATGGCTCCAGGGCCAGGACAGGGCTGAGAGGTCGAAGGACGAGGACGCCTTGATCGACTTCGTGATCATCCTGGCGGTGGTGTTGGCTCGCACCGAGGGGACGGTGAAGCAAGAGTATTGGCCATCAGGCATGCGCACCTGATTGTCGGGTACAGCGACCCGCTCCTACACCGGGGAAGGCGGTGGACGACTTTGGCTGGTCTGCAGAGGTTCCAAGGTCCCAGCCATCGGCGCAAGAAGCCAGTCACCCCACGGATGCTGCTGTGGTTGAAGCAGCACATCCACCAGGACGCAAGCCTCGGCCCAGCGGACGCCGCCACCGTGTATGCAGCCATCATGCTCGCATTCTTGTTCCTCCTGCGAGCGTCGGAGTACTTGGTTACAGACATGTCCTGGTCGCTGGAGATAGTGGTCCACGGCGAGGATGTGGAGGCGAGATCCGATCACGGCGGTCGCGGCCATGCAGGCGCAGCACCCGCAGCGCTTCGCTGAGAATCGGTTCCCATTCGCTGAGAATCGGCGGGGCCACAGCGATGTACCATGTCGCGGACGACATCGCCAAGGTCCAGCGATGCGGCCGATGGGCGTCGAATTTCGAATCGCACGAACCGCAGCGGGGCGTGGCCCGACGCATGGCCAACGACCGCTCGGAGCTGACGACCCCGGCCGCGAGGCCCCAGGCGGGGGCCGCCGGCGCCTGCGCCGGGCGAGCTGCCTCGGGGGCCTCTCAGCCTTGGGCGGCTGCAGTCACGCTGGGACACGCGGCAGCGGCCTGTCAGGATCTATCGCCCTCCTGGCGACGGCGCCGTGCGCGACCCTGGCGCTGGCCCGGCACTGCTGGCGCAGCACGCGGCCGGGCGAGCAGCCCGAGGGCCCGCGCGAGGCGCCGGGGGAGGCGGCCGCGAGCAAGCCGAAGCCGCCCAAAAAGCCCCAGGCGGTCTACTGCGACGCCGGGGATCAGGGCCTGGTTCACTTCAACGGCACGCGCTACCTCCACAAGAACCAGGGGTTCCAGCGCGGGGATGAAGTCAGGCGCGAGGTGACTGACACTAAGCATCGATGCGGGAGGAGGGGGGAGGAGAGACAAAGGGAGGAGGATCGAGGGGAACGAAAGATAATAGAGGAGGTGGAATGGAGGAGGAGGAGGAGGAGGAGGAGGAGGAGGAGGAGGAAGGGGAGGGTGGACTCGGGACCCTCAGCGGTCCGCCGTCCAGCATCGCTGGCACTGTTGACGCGCGCTCATCGAGAGCGGAGCGTCCAGAAGGCGAGTCGCGAAGTAGGGCAGTCCATTGTACAATCGACCAGGAGCCTCGAATATAAGAGAAGGAGGGGGAGAAGGAAGGGAGGAAAAGGAGGAGCAGGAGGAGGAGGAGAAGGAGGAGGAGGAGGAGGAAGAGGAGGAGGAGGAATGGATGATGCTGGTGTGGCAGCTGTTGTCGCGGCTCGCCCTGGGGCAGCAGCAAAAACCGACCACGCGCACGCGGGAGCGAATCCTGTCATGGCCGTTCAATGATTGTTTTGTGCATTGATGACGGGGGCCTCTTCCGTCAAGCGGTCAGGTACGCGTCGCTGGCCGACTTCGTCACCGCAGACGGCGCGCGTTTCTTTCTCGGGAGAATGTTTGTTTTCTTGTGTTCTTGTCCTGGCCCCTCCTCCACATCCTTCTCCTCCTCCCTTTCTCCTCCTACTCCTCCTACTCCTCCTCTTCTTCCTCCTCCTACCCCCCTGAGCTGCTGCTAACTTCTCTCCCCCTTCCCCATTGGATTGCCATTGTCACCCCCTCTCTCTGCATAATATGTGTCCTGGCTCATCCTCTTCCTCACCTTCCTCCTATGCGTATTGTTCCCCCTGCTCCTCATTGTCCATCTCATTATTCTCTCTCCTCCTCTTCCCCCTTTCCTCCCCTCCTCCACATACTACTGCCCTGCGTCACCCTCATCGGTTAAGATTGAACGATCCCCCCGGTGTAAGAAACCAACGCCGCAGTCGGCACGACACGGACCTGCCGTACGCGCGTTCCTCCTCCTATTCCCGTCTTTCATTAACTCATTCGTCTTCACTCCTCATCATCATCAGAATCATCATCAGCATCATCATCCTCAGCATCATCAGCATCATCAGCATCATCATCATCAGCATCATCAGCATCATCATCGTCATCATCATCAGATTCCTCCTCCACATCCTCATCACTACCATCATCAACACCATCATCAGCAGCAGCATCACCGTTATCACCATCATCATCATCGTCGTCGTCATCATCGTCAGCCTCGTCACCCGCATCACGTTCACACTCGTCACAGCTCCCTGCTCTTTCTCACCCGGCTCATTCCCCCCTTGTCCTCTTGTTGCCCTGCCATCACCCCTCACAAGATCGCAGCCGCACAAGACCGGGACTATTGGAAACAGATGGAGGATGATTACATTGAGTTCTGCAGGCGGTGAGCATGGCATCCACGGCTGCCAACAGTCGAGCCCTGTTTGGGGGCACGTGGCAGTGCGCGTCGCGCACGGCCCGTACTCGACTTCCGTTCCGTTCCGTTCCGTTCCATCACCCCTCCCATCCGCTCCCTCCGGTTGCCATGCCCGCTCCATGGCAGAGACCTCGCCGCACCACCGGACGTGACGGTACTTCGGGCAGGGCCACGCGTTCCGCTCGAGGTCCCGGCACCGCCTTTTGCTGCGGACCTTGGGAGTTCTTCTCGCGCGAGCACGGACAGAGGGCAGGTCGTTTCCAGATGCGGTTCTCGCCGTAGTGCCGAGCACTTTTTCGTGTGGGCAGTGCCCGACAGGCACACGGATTGAGAGCTAACCGTCCTCGAAGTATGGTGTCTGTTCTCGCGCCGCGCACGTTCGTCTTGAAGTGCCTCAAGGCTACACGGATGGAGGTCGGCCCGTTTGTTCGGTAATTATTCAAAGCCTTCGAACCAAAGTTTTGGCATGTCGGTCCCAAGACGACTCCAAGACGGCCAAGATGGCCCCAACATGGCCCAAGACAGCACACGCGGCCCAAGATGCCTCCAGGAGCCCGGTGAATGCCTGTACGTCGTAATCCTGCGCGGCCGGCGAAGATGGACCCACGGTCGCGACCAAGCCCTGGCAACGCCGGCTCCCGGCAGTCTTTGTTGCGCCGCGGCAGAGAGGGAGAAAGGGAACGATAAGCAAGCCGACGATGGCAAACCCGCAGGCGGGACCCAGGTCCGGCGGGACGTAGCAGGCGGGCGGGCGGGGAGGAAGTGACAGAGGGGAGATAGAAAGCGGGGAGCAAGGGAGGAGAAGGAGGAGGAGGAGGAGGGCGGGAGACGAGGAGGGAGGGGGTGACGAGAAGGGAGGGGGCCTCCAAGAGGACTTCAGGAGGGGGCCCAAGAAATCCAAACCATTGATTATCCATACGTAGGAGTTAGAAGATGCGGCCCAAGATGACACGAGAGGTCCCCAATGCGGATCCCGTGCGGCCCAAGAAGTCTCCAAGACAGCTCTAAGACAGCCTTAGAGAACTCGAAGACGGCCCCAAGAGGGTCTCAGGACGGCCTAAGAAGCTTCTAAGACGGCCCTGAAGGGCCCCAGGACGCCACCAAGACGGCCCAGAGAGTCCCACAAGACGGCCTCCGAAGTTGTCAGACGGACCAAAGCGCCGTAAGAAGGCTCAGGAACCCCCGAGAGACCAAGAGACCCTGAGGAGGCCCCAAGAAGGACCCGAGAGGGCTCCATAATAGGCCTCCTCCTCCTCGTCCTCCTCCTCCTCCTCCTCCTTGTCCTCTTCCTCCTCCTCCTCCCCGGTGTCCTCCTCCTCCTCCTCCTCCTCCTCCTCCTCCTCCTCCTCCTCCTCCTCCTCCTCCTCCTCCTCCTCCTACTCCTCCCCTGTGTCCTCCTTCTCTTTCCTCTCCTCATCCTCCTCCCTCACCTCCTTCCTCTCGCAGGTGTTACCCCAAGGGTTCCCACCACGGCTCTGATGAGACTGTGCCCGTTCGGTTGGCCGAGCTTTGGCACAACGTTTGGTCACATAGGGGCACTTAAAGGCAGGGTGCGGCGGTGGTTCGCTGCAGGCGCCTTCGATTAAATTCGGCCCGCCCAGCACCCTTCTGGCAGGCTTCGGGGCGGAGGGTCGAAGACGTCTACGGCGAGTCACCACCGCCCCCTGCTTTGCTGGAGATGCCGAAGTGGCCACACGTCGGACCAAGAGTTCGGCCAATGGATGGGAACAAGTGTTCCACCAGTCGTGGTGGAAACCCTTGGCGAAAGAAACATTTGAGGGGAGGAGGAGGTGGAGGAGGAGGAGGAGGAGGAGGAGGTGGAGGTGGAGGTGGAGGTGGAGGTGGAGGTGGAGGTGGAGGTGGAGGACGTGGAGGAGGAGGAGGAGGAGGAGGAGGGGAGGAGGAGAGGCAGGAGAGGGAGGAAAGGGGGGAGAGGGAGGAGAGGGAAGAGAGGGACGACAGGGAGAGGGAGAGGGAGGAGAGGGACAGAGAGGGAGAAGGAAGGAGGAGAAGGAGGAGGAGGAGGAGGAGGAAGAGGAGGAGGAGGAGGGAAGGAGGAGGAGGAGGAGGAGGAGGAGGAGGAAGAAGAGGCCTTTGAGGCCCTCTGAGGGCCCCCAAGCTGCTTCCTGGGAGCCTTTCCGGGGCCGCTCGGGGCCGTTTTGGCCTTCTTGGGGGCCTCTAAAGGGCCTGGCCTTCGGAGGCCGCTTGAGTGCCTCTCTGGGCCGGCGTGGGTCTCTCTTTGCACACTTTAGGGCCTTCTTGGAGGTCTGTTTGGGCCGTCTTGGCGGCCTCTTGGGCCGTCTTGCGGCTCTCTCTCTCTCTCTCTCTCTCTCTCCCTCTCTCTAGGCCTGTCTTGGGTCCCTCTTGGAGGCTGGTTGGGCCGTCTTGGAGCCGTCTTGGAGGCCTCTGGAGCCGCCTGTGGCTGCTGGGCTTCCAAAGGGACATGTCAGATTTTGATTTCTTCCGACTTTCACAGAGGGCCTCGTGGCGCCTTCATTGGGGCGTATTGTGGGGCTCTAGGGCCCCGTGGCTGTCATCGTGGGCCGTGTTGGAGCAGTGTTGGCCCGTCTTGGGCCATATTGGAACCATCTTGACACTACTGGGAGCCAGAGAACCGCGTCCGGCGGCGTGGGGGGCAGTGCAAACGCTGGCTGGAATGCACCGTCGAGTACCAGAACTGAGGGCGCTGAGGCGCCACCGCGCCACCCGTCTCGGGACGGCCTCCGGGCCGATGGAGCGCGTCGTTCGTTCGTTCGTTTGACACTACTGGAGGCCATCTGGGACCGTCTCGGAGGCCATTTTGGCCGTATTCGTGACATATCGTGACCTTCTTGGGCGGCAACGTATTCGGGATGCACATGTTCCGCGTGGACGGTTGTATTGGCCGAGGCCCGACTGTGGACATTTCGGAATTAGTCAAATTGTTTTCATTTGGCCCCCTGGCATCTTCTCTTGTAAGCAACAGGTGGCGGCGCAACCAGTTGCCTTCGGCCCATCCCGCCACCGCGCCTAGGTCGCGGACAGGATGTATACATCCCCAGGCCGAAAGTTCTTTCCTCTTGGACTAAAATATGAGAACACCGATGGATTAAATTGGATCCTGTTGCGGGTGTACGACAGTGTCGTGGATACTATTTTTGTCTTGCGCGGATCCAATTTTCCCGTGTGTGAAAAACTAGCTTGGCGAAGGACCCAACCATACGCAGTTGTGAATACCGCAATTGTGAATACCATCTTCGCCCGCGCTCCCTATGTAGCCACGGCTCCCCGCCCGGGCCCGACATGCTCAGGGACACGTTCTTGGCCGTCTTCGCGGGCGCCGACGACGACGAGGACGGCGTTCCCCTGACCGAGGAGCAGAAGCAGGAGAGGGCTCTGAGAGCCATGAAGGATGCTGCCACGGGCGACATCGGTGGGGCTCCCATGGGGCCACGATCCTCGTGAGGGGTGTGCCGAAAGTGCCCAAGGCCGCCATGCGAACCCTGACACTGGGGCTTTCGGTGGAGTTCCCTATGGGGCCACGAAACGTGTGAGGGGTGTACAGACATGGGGCAACACCGACATGCCGAACCTGCCGCTGCGGCATTCGGCGGTGCCGCCTCAGACCACGAAACGTGCCAGGGGTGTGCCGAAATGGAGGGTGGAACCGCATGCGAACGCAGCCACTGGGGCCTTCGGCGGAGCTCCCTTACGGGGCCACGAAACGTGTGAGGGGTGTGCCGACATGAGGGGTGGAACCGCATGCGAACGCAGCCATTGGGGTTTTCGGTGGAGCTCCCTATGGGGCCACGAAGCGTGCGAGGGGTGTGCCGAAATTCGGGGTGGAACCGCATGCGAACGCAGCCACTGGGGCCTTCCGTGGAGCTCCCTAAGGGGCCACGAAACGTGCGAGGGGTGTGCCAAAATGGGGGGTGGAACCGCATGCGCCGCACAAGCAAACGCAGCCACTGGGACCTTTGGCGGAGCTCCCGATGGGGCCACGAAACGTGTGAGGGGTGTGCCGAAATGGGGGGTGGAACCGCATGCGCCGCAAAAGCGAACGCAGCCACTGGGGCCGTCGGTGGAGCTCCCTATGGGGCCACGAAACGTGTGAGGGGTGTGCCGACATGGGGGGTGGAACTGCATGCGCCGCAAAAGCGAACGCAGCCACTGGGACCTTTGGTGGAGCTCCCTATGGGGCCACGAAACGTGAGGGGTGTGCCGACATGGGGGGTGGAACTGCATGTGCCGCAAATGGGACCTGGTGGAGCTCGGGGCCACGAAACGTGTGAGGGGTGTGCCGAAATGGGGGGTGGAACCGCATGCGCCGCAAAAGCGAACGCAGCCACTGGGGCCTTCGGTGGAGCTCCCTATGGGGCCACGAAACGTGTGACGGGGTGTGCCGACATGGGGAATGGAACCGCATGCGCCGCAAAAGCGAACGCAGCCACTGGGGCCGTCCGGTGGAGCTCCCTAAGGGGCCACGAAACGTGGAGGGGTGTGCCAACATGGGGGGTGGAACCGCATGCGCCGCAAAGCGAACGCAGCCACTGGGCCTTCGGTGGAGCTCCCTATGGGGCCACGAAACGTGTGAGGGGGTGTGCCGAAATGGGGGGTGGAACCGCATGCGCCGGCGAACGCAGCCACTGGGGCCGTCGGGGAGCTGGGGCCACGAAACGTGTGAGGGGTGTGCCAAAAGGGGGGGTGGAACTGCATGCGCCGCAAAAGGAAACGCAGCCACTGGGACCTTTGGTGGAGCTCCCTACGGGGCCACGAAACGTGCGAGGGGTGTGCCGAAATGGGGGTGGAACCGCATGCGCCGCAAAAGTGAACGCAGCCACTGGGGCCTTCGGTGGAGCTCCCTATGGGGCCACGAAACGTGTGAGGGGTGTGCCGAAATGGGGGTGGAACCGCATGCGCCGCAAAAGCGAACGCAGCCACTGGGGCCTTCCGTGGAGCTCCCTAAGGGGCCACGAAACGTGTGAGGGGTGTGCCAAAATGGGGGGTGGAACCGCATGCGCCGCAAAAGCGAACGCAGCCACCGGGGCCTTCGGTGGAGCCCCCTACGGGGCCACGAAACGTGTGAGGGGTGTGCCGAAATGGGGGGTGGAACCGCATGCGCCGTAAAAGCGAACGCAGCCACTGGGGCCGTCAGTGGAGCTCCCAATGGGGCAACGAAGCGTGTGAAGGGGGTACCGAAATGGGTGTGGGAGGGGGAGGAGGGGGGAGGAGGGAGGGAGGAAGGAGGCGGGAACGCGGGGCACCGTCTTTTCAAAACGAGGACCCAACACCACAGGATGGTTGGGAAAAAACAATGGATCCATGAGAAATAAATATAGAATGCAGAGGAACATCCCGGACCCAGGGGAAATTTGATCCGCGGGGCACCGCACGTGAAGCATCATGATATCCACGGAATTGCGGACCTGCTGACCAAAGCTATGATTATACGGGGAAGGGGGGTCGTCCTAGGACGGAGAGGGGAAGGAGGAGGGATGAGGCACGAAGCCGAAGAGAACGCTACATGTATCCGATCACCTGAACGGCACGTCGCTTCCGACACGGGTCTCAAGAGGAAAACCTTTCGGCCTGCCAAAGTATGTGGCGTCATTTGGGCCCCTCTTGGAGGCCTCTTTGTGGGCTATCGGTGCCTTCCTGGGGGGGGGGCTCTTGGAGGGTCATGTGCGCTCCTTGGGGGCCTGTTGGGGCCCTGGTGGCTGCGTCGGGGGCCAGATGGTCGTTGGATGGAGGGCTTTAACGTAAAGTTCACAAATGCCCGCCTCTGACCGATCTGCAAAGCCGTGTTGGATCATCTTGGGCCCCTCCGGGGGGCTCGGAGGATTTCTTAGAGGGTGCCTTTGGGGTCCCTTGGGCGCCCAGGAGACCAAATAGCCGAGCAAACGCAAATCAAACAAACATTGATTATGGCCTCTTGGGCCCGTCCCCAGGGCTTCGAAAACGACCCAGGAGGCCCCCGAGAGAAGATCCGTAGCCATTTTGGCTCGAGCCAGTGAGGTTCAAGTCGTGCCGAATCGCACCACTCGGGTGCAGGCCACAAAGCATCAGCAACACCAGGCTCCGTGCACTCGCATAGAACAGATGTCTCGCATCGACCAACTTGTTGCAGTGCACGCCCGCTCTCTGATTACAATTGCTGTGTTGGGTGCGCACTTGACGCCAGCGCGTGCTGACTGCATTGGCGGATCAAACCCAGAAGATGTCATCCGCCAGCTTACTGCCGCACCATATTCGAGATTGGTGCGTCCTGATAGCGGGGGCCCGCCGACCAAGGTGGCTACCCAGCTCTACCTGGAATCGCTCAACTCTGTCGACGAGAAGGGCAACGCGGTGGACGTGTCGGGCTATTGGCGCATGAGTTGGA
Organism: Prorocentrum cordatum; assembly: GCA_963575745.1. Taxonomy (NCBI): domain Eukaryota; class Dinophyceae; order Prorocentrales; family Prorocentraceae; genus Prorocentrum; species Prorocentrum cordatum. The sequence goes on from CAUYUJ010006651.1 coordinate 14,330, forward strand.
CGGACCAGCGATTGAGCTTCGCGTCGGTGGAGGATGGCGGCTGCTTCGACTCCCTACATCTGCCCCTTCAGGGCTCTGGGAATATTCCGTTAAAATCACCTGACATATGGGTTCCTGACCTCTACTTCTCGACTGCCTTGTCAGAGTCCTATGGCTCTAATTTCTTACAGGTGTCCAACACTGGCTCAGTGTACGTGTCGGCCCGCTTCAAGCATAGCTTCAAGTGCGTTATGGATTTCTCCAACATGCCGTTCGACACGCAGAACTGCACGATCGATGTCCTGTCGTACACAGAGGATGCTTCCTTGGTTGAGCTTGCCGCCAAGGATGATCTCGGAATCGAGCTCCCAGAAGCGGGCGTAGGGCTCCCCGAGTGGACGATCAGCGAGACCGGCCACAGGTTCCATGTGCAGCAGTATGTCGGGCCGGGCGAAAGGGGGGGATTGGGAAAGGGGGGGATACGAAATTTGCTGCATGCAGCTGGTTTCGGCCTCACCGAGGGGCCCATTCCTCGATACATAGCCGCCTCCGGCGCCGGGAGGCGCCGGGAAAATCAGCTACGTGAGCTGATTCTCAAACCCCCCCTTTGCTATCCCCCCCTTTCGCCTGATCCGAGTATGGCACCGGGGCCAACGCAATGCAGTGGCACACGCTCAAGCTGGACGTGGCCCTCGAACGCTCCGCGGGGTACCACATCATGAACGACGTCCTCTACGGAATCCTTTTTGTGGCCATGTCATGGACTGGCTTCTTCGTCGCGCGGACGAACGCGCCCGCGCGAGTTGCGCTGTCCCTTCTGCCCGTGCTGACCATGCTGAACCACATCCGGGGCGTGCAGAGCCACCTCCCGCGCATCTCCGAGACGACCTGGCTGAGCGCGTTCCTCCTCAAGAGCCTGGTCTACAACGTCGCCGCGGTTCTCGAGTACGGCCTGGTGTCCTACCTGCTCAGCATGGAGGAGGAGCGCGCCGCGAGGCTGCGCGTCCTCCGGGCGCTCTCGACGCAGCTCGGCGATGCCTACAACAGGCAGCTCACGCAGCGCCTGCAGTTCCCTCTGCCTGCGGACGAGGAGGTCGCGGGCGTGGAGGCGGAGGATCAATCGAGGAGAGGAAAGGGGGCCCATACCTCTACCCTTTCCTGGCTTTCCCGCTTCTGGGCCTCCTCGGAGGCCCTCGTCGCCACCGCCGGATCCGCCCCGAAGTCCTGGTCAGGACGCGCCCCTGGAGAGGTCCCGGGAGTGGTGGTCTCGGTACCTCCTGGTCTCCCCGGAGGAGGTCGTGGAGGTGGAGGTGGAGCAGGGCGAGCCGCGAGCGACGGTCTGCAGAGGCCTCTCGGGGCTGCAGGTGTCGCGCTTGCTCCGCAGCCACTTTGCGTGCCATCCGCCCGCGGGCGGCGAGGGCGAGCCGCGAAGGAAGGTCTGCAAGAGCCTCTCGGGCCTGCAGGTGTCGAGCCTGCTGCCGACGCAGCAGCGCACGGTGCAGGCCGCGATGAGGCTCTTCGACAACGGCGACGGCGTCGTCAGCAGGGCGGAGATGCGGAGAGGCTTGCGACACTTCGACATCTACTACACTGCGGAGCAGGTGACAGAGATCTTCGCATCGATGGGAGTGGAGGATGGCCAGGGGATGCCCATGTCCACGTTCCTTAAGTACCTGAAGTCCATGCAAGAACCTAGCCCGACGTTGCAGAAGGGGTTCCTTGACCGGCCTCCCTCCATGCAGTTGGACACTGTGATGCGATACGGATTTTTTCTGAGTTACATCTTGGTGTTGTTGGCTCTGATCCCAACGGCTACATCCACTCGACCCTGATGGCTGCAGATACCGCGAAGTCGTCGGATCAAGTTCATTCAATTCAGAGCTCGTTTGGTTGGTTTCAAGCTCGCGCAGTGGGGCACAAGACCCTTGAAGCCACGTAATTAAGTGCGTCCTGAGGACGAGGACCTTCCACATATTGCGACTTAGGCACGGACTGGTGGAACAACCAGCGATTGAGGTGCGGCCAGAAGTGCGGCCTCACTTGGCCAGGCCACATGGGCAGGCTAGATTACGTTACCGGGCTTCTTGACGAGGTGGTGGCACACCCGATTGGCCACAGTTTGCCAGGGGAGTCGGAACTCGCTCGGTTGGCCACCTCATCCGGGATGACACCGCGAAGTGAGCCCCAGGAGCTCCGAGAAAACAGGGGCCTTCATGGACCCTCGTGATCCCTCGACTCACGCGTCTGTGCGCAGTGTGGCACTCCACTGCTTGCCGAACGCCCCGTGGCGGATGGGTCGGGTGCGCACACACGGCTTTGCCGAGCGCGCGGGAGGTGCAGCCACGATCCGACGCGAGACCCAGCCCGAGCCAGGCGGGGCTCGCGCGGAGCGCTGCGGGTATCCCGATCGGTTCCCCACAGAATCTTGAAGTCCAAGGCAGCTTCCGCGAATACAGGCGTGTCGCGTGTTTGATCCGCATCGCCTCGCGCCTGTTCCGCTTCCGCTTCCAGATCCCCCAGCATTGCCATTGGTTTCCGCCTCCATCCCACCTCGCGCTTGCATGATCCCGCCGCTGCTCCCCCTCCTCATCTCCCATCTTTGTGCTCATCGTCCCACTGCCATCCCGGCATCTATCTTCCCATTCCCCCTCCTCTTGTTAAGAATGCCTCCCCCTGTCACCATCTCTCCTGAACGGCATTCCTCCTCCGTCAAAGCCCTTCATGTGTTCCATCAGTCCCTTTCCTCATCCGTCTCGGCATTCTGCCATCTTCCTCGTGATCCTTTTCATCCGCATCATCATGCTACTTCCCGCCTCCCCGTCCTTGTCCTCCTCTGGCCCGCCCCGTGGTTCGTTTCATCGTACGGTGGATGCGTTCGTGAAGGATTGTGCCCAGGAGGCTTCCTTATCTGATGAGGGCGGCGGTGAGATCCATGGCCAGGCCTCAATTGGTGCCCCACCCGCTTCCAGACCCTGGGTTCCTTATCCAATGCCCTCACCGTATCCCTCGTGCTGCCCTCCTCCTCCCCCTAGTCTCCCATCCCCGTCCTCCTCTTCATCTTGCTACACGCTCAGTCCGAGGGAGGGGCCCTTGGCGCGGGCGGATGTCCGAGCTGTCGCTCCAGATCGCAGAGGAATCATCTACAACAGCACAGCCAAGTATCATCATCCCTCCTTCTGTCGTCCTTCCCCTTCTGTCCTCATGCTCGTTTCTCATCCTCCTTTTGCTTATCATCTGTCTCCCCATCCTTGACATCCTCTTGTCCTCGCCATGTCCTTGACATCCTCTTGTCCTCTTGATCACCACCCTCCCCGTCCTCCTCCTCGATCACCGTCCTCCTTGCCGCCTCCTCCTCAGGAGGTGGAGCTGGCAAATCGTCATGAAGACCCAGATGCCGACTTCTGAAGGTCCCCAGGGCCACTTGAGGCTTCTAGAGGCCCGCGGGGGCCCAACAAGAGCCAAGCCGGGTTCAAGACACGTCGAAACGACCATGCTGCAACCCCACCCGCGATCCTCGAAGGTCGTGAACGAGATTTGCCATGATGAGGAGGAGGAGGAGGAGGAGGAGGAGGAGGAGGAGGAGAAGGAAGACAAGACGTGTTGGCTGTTCACTACGCAACAGCTGTACAGCTTGTGTCCGATCAGCGCAAGAGTTGGCTGTGCTACTGCTCTCTGGAGGGGGTCGGCACCCTCCCGATTCGCGCCGGCAGCACGCGCCGCGACCGCGCCGACCAGCCTGCGACGACGACGACGACGACGACGACGACGACGTTGACGACGGCGCCAGCGGCGGCGACGTCGACGACGATGACGACGACGGGCCCCCGAACGGCGCCGCGACCACACCGCGTGGTGAGTCGCCAGAGATTCGGGGTCGCCGCACGGGGTCGTGGACTCGCGCCGCTCCCCGAGGACTGTCTCGGGCGGCGGGGGCCTCCCGGGCCCCACAAAAAGTCGCGCTGCGGCGGACCGTGCGGAGCCGCCTGCGACCCGATACGATGGGGTTCGACTCGCGGATTGGGCACGCGATTCCGATGCGAGTCGCCTCGGCTCCCTCCACCTGCATCGGCACGGGCCAGCCGGAGACGGGCGCGGAAGTCCGATCTCGATGCGGGGCGGTTCGTGGGCGGCCCCATCCGTTCCCGATCCGACCCGATTGCGCGATTCGAGGGGGAGGGAGGGAGGAGGGGGAGGAGGAGGAGGGAGGGAGGGGGAGGAGGAGGAGGGAGGGGAGGGAGGGGAGGGAGGGGAGGGGGGTGGGGTCTCTTGGGATCTCGAGGCCACCTCACGGCCCTGGGAGACCCCCGAGCTCCAGCACGAGGACGAGGGGGCAGGCTGCGCCCCGATGGTGTCAAGCGTTTTGCCTCAGCACGGGGCCCCTGGAAGTCCCGATGCTTTCCCCAGGGCCAGTTTTACCTCCCGAGTCATTCCAGGCATGCTGGCATCGCGAAAAAGGCTCGGGAGGGGAGGAAAAAAAAACGCAGACGCCATGGTCGTGGATTCCCAGGAGGATATCGGGAAATATGGGAGGTGGAAGGGAAGACGAACATCCTGGAAATACCTGGAAAAATTTGGGGAATTCTGGGATTTACGTGTCCAGTGCCGTTTTTTATACGTGCTCCGCGTGCGGATCATGTATTGAAAATGCAGGGATGTTGGATTAAAGCCAACGATGAGTTCATGCATAAATTCATTCATAGATTAATTATGTATTTAAAGTCCTATAGGTTTTGAAATCCTATGTGTTAAAAGCTGCCCTGTATTTATGCGTGTGTGTGTGTGTCCCTGGGCCCCCTTGCACACCACGACGGGAGGCTTCTGGCCGCGCCCACGGGCCCACGGGGGCCCCCCCATCGCCTGGCCCCACCGGGAGCGTCAGCGGCCGATGCTCCTCGGGGAAGGGGCTCCGGAGCGAAAAAGAAGGACGCACACGGACATGAATCCGCGCTGGTTTCGAGAGCACGCCTTGCCCGAACGTTCGTATGACGCGGCCCGTCTCGCAGATCGCGGGGCCGTGCTCATGTACACAGCTGGGCGCGTAATTACGCCCTTTTTTGGGTTCCCCAAGAGGGTCGGGACGCCAGGGGACGGCTCGTCGAAGGACCAGTGCGCCGCACGACGGGGCGCATTGACTCGAAGAAAAAAATAAAATAAAAAAAAAAAAAAAAAAATATATAAAAAAAAAAAAAAAAAAAAAAAAAAAAAAAAAAAAAAAAAAAAAAAAAAAAAAAAACTTGTGGCGCTCCGCGCGGGTTTCTCGGATCCGTGCTGGGAGCCCCCTGGCGGCGCCTCTGGCGCCGCCCCCTGGCGCGCTCCGCGCGCCAGGGAGGGGGGCACAGCGAGGATCCAAGAAATCCGCGCGGCGCGCCAAAATTTTACAAATGGATCGTTTCTACTTCTTCGAAAGTTCTTCGATGTTTGGGGGGCCAAGATCCTTTCGTTTCTACTTGTTCTATCCTGGGCCACTTCCTGGCCACTCGGGGGCCAGGAACAATTAGAAACGAGCACAATTAGAACTGAGCACGATTAGACATGAACGACGTGTACGGTTATGTGCTTTGTTTCTTCTTCTATTGACGGTCCCAGGCCAAGCTGTACGACGCGAGCATGCTTGGGCCCGGAGACCCACTGGTTGCGAGAGGCGTCCCAAGACGACCCCCTCGACCTCACATCGTCTCCTCTCCTCGGCACCCTGGCTACGTTAAACCAACGTAAGCTGAAATGCTGGAGCGTACCATCCTCGACATCCTCCACCTCTTCCTCCTCTTCTTAGTCCTCCTCCTCCTCTTCTTCCTCCTCCTCTTCCTCCTCCTCTTCCTCCTCCTCCTCTTCTTCTTCCTCCTGCTCGCTGCCTCTCGTCCTCAGAACGAGGACGAGAGGCGGCGGCGAGCCCCCCCCCCCAGCCCCTCCCCGCGGCGAGACGTGCGCAAGCTCTACTTCGAGCCCGGGCGCGAGCCGCCCGAGTTCCGCGAGGGCGTCGCGGCCTCCGCCGCCCGAGGCGGGTGGTCGCCCGTTGGGGTGGTCGTCGCCCTCGTCGTTGTCGTCGTCCTCCTCGTCTTCCTCGTCGTCGTCCTCCTCCTCCTCCTCGTCGTCGTCGTCTTCCTCGTCGTCGTCTTCGTCGTCGTCGTCCTCCTCGTCGTCGTCGTTGTGTGCCTCGTCGTCGTCGTCGTCTTCCTCGTCGTCGTCCTCCTCCTCGTCGTCGTCGGCCTCGTCGTCGGCGTCGGCGTCGGCGTCGGCGTCGTCATCGTCGTCGTCGTCGGCGTCGTCGTCGGCGTCGGCGTCGTCGTCGTCTCGGCGGTGTTTTGGCGACTGCGGAGGTGCTCGTCGACACGGCCGGACGCGGTTCGAAAGGCTGGCCTGGGTGGACCTTGAGAGGGGTCTGGGGACCAGTTGGGAGCGGATCTTGGTCGGACGTCGGCGTCGTCGGCCTCGGCGTCGTCGGCCTCGGCGTCGCCGGCGTCGGCGGCATCGGCGTCGTCGTCGTCGGCGCCGTCGGCGTCGTCGTCGTCCGCTCAGATCCGACCGGGCGTTGCCCTTATTTTGCACGCTGCGTGGTCGCCTGGTTGCGGGGCCCAGGGCCATCACAGGTCGATGCGGCTCGAAACATGTCGCAGGAGGATGGGGCCCAGGGCCCTGAACTTGATGTTTCGTGATGCTGCAGTTTGTGCGCAACATCGGGTCTCTGGGTCGTCGATGTTGTAAATGTCATCGCCGCCGTGGGTCATCCGACCTGCCACCTTCGTGCCCGCTGCCTGAAGCATGCGGCCACTCGTCAGGCTCAACCGACCCTTGCTACAGCCACGGCGCTGAAAGAAGGACCACGTTGGGCTCAAGAGGGGCTCTGGTATTCGGACCGTTCCATAGATCTAGGTCGGGGAACCTGTTCGTGGCCGAGGCTCGCCGTGGAAAGCCGTCGTCCCAGATCCGTCTACGAAGGAGCTGCCGCGAGCGACAGGCTGGAGTGGGTGGCGGGCGCTGCTCGCCTTCGGCGCTCCGCGCTGGTGCTCTTCTCGCCGAGTCCTCTTCCACTCCCGCACGGGCGATGTCGCGGGCGGCCTGCGGTGGCGCCAGCACAGCTGGGACGATGGCCTCTGCACGATTTGTCGCTCCTTTCTCACCGGCCGCATGGGCCTACCTGCGGTGCCGCCAGACCGGAGATTGGAAATGTTGTTGCCTCTGCACGTGCTCTGGCGATGAGCGGGCAAAGCGGGCCGTTGCCCTCTACGCGCTCTACAGCGCGCGTTGTGCTCTCTCGCACAGCGTGGCTGGAGGTTTCAGTTGGCAGAAGGCCAAAGACGCAGTTGCCGGTCACCCGCGCTCTGCGGCATTGCTGGTCTAATCCCGTCTTGTTCCTCCCCCTGTGCCCTCCTGTCGTCGTCGTTGTCGTCTGGCTGCATGTTTTTTCCCAGTTGCGAACTCACCATCGATTCCAGATAGCGAGTTGTATTTGTTGTCCCGGGCAACCTGGGCTGCTTCGTTCTGATACGAATGTGGGGTATTATGTATCATCGTACCTGCTCCCGTTTCTTCTCGTTCGCCCTCCGTCTTCTCCTCCTCTGCCTCTTTGGAGTCGAAGCTGTGTCATCTAATCGTCTGCACTTGCGTTGCAGCGGTTATGTGGGTGCCCAGACTGACTAGCTGTCGGGCGATGACCTCTGTGGCCAGCGCGCCGTTGACAAACGCAACATTTTGTCAACGCCAGTCTGTTCGATATCGAATATTGACGCTCGAGCTGGCTAGCTGCTCGTGTCTCGCGCTCGGCGCGCAGGTGTTGTCTCCGTCTGTGCAGTGCCCCTCCTTTCTTCCAACTGTCCTCCTCCTGGTCTGTCCTTCCTCCTCGTCGTCGTCCTACTTATTCTGCACTTGCGGGTCACACTTCGTGACATGTTCGTTGCGTGTTGCAGCCTGTACAGGCCGTCTCTTCAATGTTGTGTACCGGCCGTGTTGTGTACCCGCCGATCCTCGATTTGAGGCCCGTCCCCGGTGAAGCTTGCCCTTGCCTGTTCAGTTTGCCCGTTTCCGTTGCCAGCCATCGGCCGCGTTCGTAGGACAATGCTGCAGGGTGTATGCTTTGTCGACGGCGCGTTTGGCGAGGAGGTTCATTGTGAGCATAGTTATTCATTTGTTTTACACCCAAAAAAGATGGGATGAAGGCCATCACGCGCGTGGGCGAAACGATCGAGGCTGCACGCGCGGCTGGAACGCGGCCCTGGCCTTCTGGGCGGCCGTCCACGGCGGCAGTGCGGCCGCAGCGGACACAGAAGTGCACGCCTTCAGATGCAACTCCTGGGAGGTCAAATTCTGTTTTCGCCCTGGTCCGAAATTCGGTTTAATCCAGCTAAATCCCGCTTAATCCCGCTTAATCCCGTTTAATCCAGCTTAATCCCGCTTAATCCGAGGCCCATTCCGGCGTAACAGCTCCCAAATGGGGCTTAATCCTCTTTAATCTTTCCGACGAAAACCTCCCAGCAGTTGCCTCCTAACACGCCGCGCAAGGCCCCGACGGCGAGGCGATGCGAGGCATGCGGCTTCGTGCCTCCGACCACCGCGGGGCCACGGGCCACAGCAGCAGCGCCACGACACGGAAGGCCGAGGAGCTCAGCACCGGGAAAAAAAGCACTCCGAGCCGAGAGGGCCCCAGGAAAGCGCCTGCTTTTGAGACACCGCGCCGCATTGCCTACGGTAGGTTTGCGTCGTGTCGACCAGCGGCGACCCCAGCGCGGGCGTTCAAGGTGGAACGCCGCAGGCGACCCAGAATCGATCGATGTTGAACATTTGGACGTTGCGGCAGCGGCCGATCGTTCAAGGTTGAACGATCCCTGCGGTGTCAAAAACCAACGCTGGGGTCGGCACGACACGAACCTGCCGTACAGCGGAGCGCATGTCCAAGGGGCTCCTCGAATTTCTCGGGCGCCAGCTCGTGCAGCAACTTCGAGTCTGGTGCCGCGCCCAGGCTTCGCTCCAGAACGACGGGGTCCTCCGAGGACCTGGAGGGGTCGGCCGCGCCGGCATCAGCAAGCGAAGCGCCCCTCGAGCGCTGCGTGGCTGTCCATGTGCTACGGTCAGGAACTTTGGCTTAGCGTGTCGCTCCGCCGGTTCTGGCCCACCACGCTGGGGCACGACACATGAACCACTCCCCAGTCCCCAAGGGTTAACGTCCCGAGCCTTTCCCGCCCCGCGAAGCGGAGCTGAACGCTATCCGCTCGCAAGGCATAGCGTGTCGCCGGGGCCGCCACCGCGACACGCTAAGCAAAAATTCCCGACCGCGAAGGTGTTATGATGCCCCAGGCATCGGCAGGGGGCTCGTGGGCAACAGCCAGGGATCGGGAGCAGGCGGCGACTTCCCTGGACGCCTCGTCGGCGAGCTGGCTGCCGCAGGCCAGGAAGCGCTCACACTCTGAGAGGTGGGGGTCGTCTGAGACGGAGCCTACTCGACCGCGACATTACATAAGCCCCTCGCCCCTCGTGTCAAGAGCACGCCGAGTTCTGCACCGGAGATGACCATTCCTCCCGCCCACGCTTCGAACTCCACCACGCTCCCAGCCTGTCAGTAGTGAGGGCGTGTGGTCAGTGATGACATGCACTAGCCACTCGTCTCTTCGAGGTACAGGGCAGGCGCAAGAGGCCTGGCACGAGGAACAGGCTGGGCCCTGCCGTTCAAAACAAGAGAAGCGCCCCCCTGGACAAGGCAGGCGGGAGGCCGACAGGTGGGCCAGATTTCCTTACCAAAACCACAGACGAGCGGCCTGTCGAACCATCCCTGAAGCTGCTCAGAGCTTCCAAACCGTCGGCTCCAGAGCAGGAGCGCCAGCTAACTATGAGGGCCGCCCTTCAACCTTGCTAGCTCCTCAGCTGCGGGGTGGGTGAGGCTCACGGGAGAGCGCTTACGCTGAGTCAGAGTTTGGGATTTGCTTCTGCCCCTTCTGACGTTTGGGGTCAACAGGATGATCATCACTGCTCCGGCAGCGCCAAGTGTGGCGCAGCAAGGGCTCTTCTGCCTCGCCGCCTCGCAGATGCAGCCGTTTCTCGGCGGGTCCCGAAAGAAATTGGTGCTCGCGAGTCCATTGAGCCCTGCTGTGACACAACCGTTCAGGCAGATCATGTCCAGCTTGCCTGACTTCGCAAATCGATTGAGCTACAGCCTAGACCAACATAAGTCAGCTGATCGAGCAACTCCGCAACATCGAAGCTTGTGGCTTCGTAACCAGGGCAGACGCGAGGACGGGATATTCCGTTCCTCCGAGGTTGTCGCCGAGTGGCCTTCTCCATTTAACAGCATGGGGGGGCTTGCTAGCCGGCGTCCATGAGGCTCGCAATGACGAGAGGGGACCTGTGACAAGGCCCCACCTCTTCGGCCATGCTGCCTGAAATCGTCGGGCGACGCACGGCCGTGTGAGCTCGGCGCGCAGTCAGGCGTCACAGGGCAAAATATTCAGAAACGAGCGCCCGTCGCAGCTCCAGGCCGGGGTCCTTGGGACCGCGCATGAGGCCCAGCGTCGTTGTCGAGCAACGGCCTCTCATGGGCCCAGCACCTGCGCCAGCAGCTCGCCTGCGAAGCACTCGTGTGCTGGAGGGCGAGAGGCCCTGCGCTTGATCTGGGCCTGGCGCACCGCACTGATTTTCTGTCCTGGGCCAGGCGTGAAAAAAGTGGCAGGCCCCCGCTGACAAGCCCAAGGGGGTCCACGTCGCCTACTAACAAGCACCTGGGGGCCCTACTGACACACACCCCAGGGGTCCTACCTGACAAGCCCTGATAAAAGGGGATCCTACTGACAAGCCCTCGCGGGTCTCCTGACACACACACACACACACACACCAGGGGCTTGTCCGGGGACCCCCGGGGGCCTGTCAATGGACACCCGGGGGCTTGGTGGGACCCCCTGGGGGCTTCACAGGGGACCTCCTGGTGCGGCTTGTCGGTTGATCCCAGGGGTGGCGTGTCAGTGGAGCCCCAGGGGATCTTGCCCGTAGCCCTCGGGGGGTAGAGGATTCGCCACAAGTGATTTGCACCACCTCGAGCACTTGATTGCCCACGAGGGGGGAGGAGGAGGAGGAGGAGGAGGAGGAGGAGGAGGAGGAGGAGGAGGAGGAGGAGGAGGAGGAGGAGGAGGAGGCCCTGTGGCGGACTGCCAGGCCCTGCTGAGTCGGCCGGCAGAGTCGCGGGATGGTGGCATCGGATATTCTGTTTGGCAGGTCGCTGAGCCAGCCTGCCGGCCGGCAGCGCCCGCGGGGGAGAAGCCGCGGCAACGCTCGAAGAAGAAGAGGAAGGAGGAAGGAGGAAGGAGGAAGGAGAAGGAGAAGGAGAAGGAGGAGGATAATGAGGAGAAGTTGGAGGATGAGGATGAGGAGGAGGAGGAGGAGGAGGAGGAGGAGGACGAGGGAAAAAGGGAAGCACGACGAGGAGGGGGGGGGGGATAATTATGGATTGTGCAGCGACACCACGGAACTGAAGCACTGCTGGGGGTGAAATGCCTCGCTCCTCTCGGCTTACATGCTCCTGCCGTTTCTTGGCCAACGCTGGGAGGACGCTGCAAATCGAGAGCCCGAGGCGATTCCTCCTCCTCCTCCTCCTCCTCCTCCTCCTGGCTCAAGCCATTTTGGCTCAAGGTAATTGAGCGGGCAGCCCGCCGCAGTGGGCGCTCTCGCGTGTCGTGCGCGAGCGGAACCAAGACTTTCTTACAATTTACACCGATGGATGACGCTGCTCCCCCCCGCGGCGCTGACAAGCGGCCCGGCCGGACCCGTGCGGGCCAGCGCGAGCGCCGGCCCGCCGACTACGACCGGCAGCGGCGCCACGTGGATCGCAGCCGCAGTGAGGAGCTGGATGGGTCCTCCGGCAGTGAACCCACGGCAGCCGCGGCACCGTCGCCGCCATGCGCCCGCCGCCCCCGCGGCGCCGAGGGCCGGGGTGGCCGCGATCCCGGCGCGCCGGCAGTGGACCCGCTCCAAGGGCGTGCTGACCCGTGGGCTGAAGCACGTGCTGGCAAAGGTGGTCGCCCCGCAGCCCCCCATACCGCGCAAGGGGGGCCCGGTCCTGCCCAAGTCGGACCTGCTGCAGGAGTACCTCGTGGCGCCGCAGGCTCGGAAGGTGTGGCGCCGGCCGCGGCTCCTGCTGCTGGCCCTCCTGATGCGGCCTCTGGCGCTCCCCCTGGTGCAGCACCCCAGCCACCCGGGCCCTCCCTCGGTGACAGGATCAAGGAATCCGTCGACCGACTTCCAGCTTCCTGTCCCGAGGACATGCGGACTGCCCTGGCGGACATCCTGGGCAGCACCGCAACCCAGCTGGAGACGGCCTGTCGGTCCGTCACAACCGACTTCCAGACCAAGATCTCCGGCCTCGTCGCTGCGCACGCCGCCAAGCTGGACGGCAAGATCGGCGAGCTCCACGACGAGGTCCACAAGTGCTCCAAACGGGTCGACGCCACAGCAGCCCAGCAGGACGTCCTGGCCGGCAAGGTCCGCGAAATCGAGGAAACGCTCCGCATCGCGGAGCGTGCCGCGGGCCTCACGGACCTCGTCCGCCTCTCCGTTTGGGACCGCAACCCCGAACCGAACTTCTTCACGATCAACGCCAAGGACGACACAGCTCCAGAGGCAGTGCAGCATGCCCTCAGCGCTTGGCTGCAGGCAGCGGGACTCCACCCAGAGCACATCACCCTTCACGGCGCCGGCCCTGCCCGGCGGTTCCATGTCGAAGTACACGGCGGCGTCGTCGGCAACGCCCGCGCCCTCGCCTTGGCCCAGGCCCTTAAGCTCCCGAACGGGCGCTGGCGGCAGTTCAGCGCTATCACCGTGGCTGGACCCGCAGGCCCCCTGTACATCAACCCTGACCGCTCTCCACGCACTCAGCGGATGGAGTTCCAGTCCAAGCGCTTGGCCCAGACCTTGGAACGCAACTACGGCCAGCTTAATTTCTGGGCCAACCGCGGCAAGGGCGAGGTCAAAGTCGACCGCATGCCGATCGCCAGGGTCATCGTCCCGAACGTCCCCGACGAGCCCTCCAAGATCGAGTGGAAGCGCCCCGAGGCGCAACGTCTCGGCATCGACTGCGACCTCATTGACGCGGAGTTCCACAAGCTCTTCCAGGACCAGGGCTCCGACGTGCCGTGGTCCTAGCCGGTGCTGGGCCCCCTGGGCGGACGCGTGCAGCCCCCTGACTGTGGTGACGTGGAATGCACATAGCCTATTGTGTTCCTCCCGTCGTAAACGGAGGCGCAAGCAAGCTGCGCTGCAGAAATTCCTACAGAAAGGTGCGGTAGTCATGATCCAGGAGGCCCACGGCGATGAGGAGCAGCTCAGGGCTTGGCTCTCGAGCCTGCCTTGTCGTTACACATTCTTTTACTCGGGCTGTGCCAACAGCACTCGTGCTGGCGGCTTGGCTTTCTTGGTCCCGATGGGCATCTTCAAGGCCCCCGTCGAGGACCACATGTGGATGGACGTCATCGTTCCTGGCCGCGTCGCGGCCCTCCACATCGCGAAACACCCGGCCACGGTCAACGAGGACCAGCCGGCGTCTTCAACCTACACTTGTTTGTCGTCAGCCGCGCCACCGCATGCTGACGAACCCGCAGTAATGCAGCCTGGCCGGCCTCAGCCTGCGGCCGCGCCCCCTGACGCTTCTCCAGAGTCGCCGGCATGGTCACGCTGCTCCTCACCTGAGCGCTCCGAGTGCGCAGGGGGATCGGGCATTGTGCAATCAGCTGGGCATTCTGCGGCATCTTCCAGTCCACGCTCTTCGACCACAAGTTCCTCGGGACCGACCGACGCGTCCCCCGCGTCCCCTTCATGCTCACGCTCATCATCCACTTCATCATCATCGTCGTCAACTACTCGTTTGGACGCCCAGGATGGCGGCTTAGATTGCCACGCTGGTCGCTGTCCCGGCCGCGTGGCCGATGCGCCGCAGCCGCCCCGCGGCTGCCCTCCGGGCAAAACTTCCGCCCTCACGCTGCTAAACATCCACAACTACGACCTGACGCTCCACGATCGGCGCCGCCTGGCCGGTGAAGTGAAAAAGTATCGCGCCTGGGCCTCCGCGTCGCCGCAGCAACGGCTGGTCGTCATCGGGGGAGACCTCAATTTCGACGACGGCGCCCACCTATCGTATGAGGACCCGCAGCGGACTCGCCAGCACGAGGCTCGCCGTGACCATGCCGCACCTCGGTACTGGCAGCAGCTGCTCGGCCGCTTCATGGAGATCAAGATCGACTCCCCGACGCATTACGACGTACACCGGCTTAAATCTTCGACGTTGGACCGGCTCTACGTCTCGGTGCCGCCCGAGGCCGTGTTTGGCATCTCCATGCGCGCCTACCTCGCCTCAGACCCGGCCACGCTTTCCGACAGGAAGCTCAGCGACCACGGCATCCTCGTATTGGAACTGTCCAATGCCAAGGCTCCCAGACGCCGAGATTGCCCCATACCAGAATGGATTTGCAAGGAGCCGCTCTTCGCCACCACATTCGCGAAGGCGATGGCCGTCTCCCGGATGCCCGGGGACCCGATCCAGGTGTGGAAGATCACGAAAGCCAACATCTTGGTTGCTGCCCGCACCACACGCGACGTGCTCACCCGGGAGCCGGACCTGAGCACCAGGGCGTCTTATCCAGATGCACGTCTGCTCGTCCTGCGCGCAGCAGCCCGCGCGCACTGGCGCGAGGACAGCCGCACGCTCAGCGCATTGGCAAACTCTGCCCCGCTGCTGGCAGAGTTCTTCACGGTCTCCGAGGCCGGCACCTCTCTCTCTGACCAGGCGGGCTTCGCTGCTGCGATCCGCGCGGCGGCCTCCGCCGTGCTCGACCGGGACCGCCAGGCTGCCACGGCGAACTCGTCCACGGCTCTGCAGCGCGGCGCCCAGGCATGTGGGGCTTTCTGGAAAGGCAGGGCTGTGCGAGCCGCCCAGAAGGCCCAGCTCTGGCGCCCCTTCCAGAGCGCCCAGGTCTTGGCGGGCATCCTCCAGCCATCGACGCCGCCAGCCGACGCGCCCCCCGCAGGTGCTGCTGCCCCCCCGCCGCTGCTCCCTCCCGCGGCACCAGGAGTGGCTCGCGACCCCGCTGGCATGGCCGCAGCTCTGCGCGCCCACTGGGAGCCGATTTTCGCGGCCAAGGCGGTGCCCAGTGGCGAGGTTCACAACTACCTCCAGTGCCACTTCCCCCGCCTCCCCGACACCCAGCTGCCGTTGCCGGACATCGAGGACGTGGAAAGAGCAGCACGACGCGCCCGCCCCACTGCGGCCGGACCCGACGGCATACCTTATGTAGCGTGGGCACGGGCTCCTGGAGCTATTCAGCACCTGCACGCAGCAATGCTCGCCATCATGGGCGGGGCGTGCCCTCCGGAAGGCCTCAACGCCTCGTGGCTCCAGTTCGCGCCTAAGGGGGACGGCGCCCCGTCGGCGGTGCAGGTGGAGCGGGAACCTGCTAAGACCCGCCCACTTGCACTCAAGAACTCCGACGCGAAGCTGATGGCGGCGGCGACCAACAGGTACCTCTCCGTTGTCGCGGAGAGGCACGTCCCGAGCCCGCAGCGCGGCTTCGTCAAGGGCCGGAACTTCCTGGAGAACGTGTGGCGGCTCGATGCCCAGGCGAGGGTCGCCACACTCGACCCCCCGGTGGCCCTCGCCCGCCGCCGCCCGTGCCTCGTCTCCTTCGACGTGGCCGCGGCATTTCCCAGCCTGGCATGGGATTGGCTCTTTGCGGCGCTCTCCCAGTTCGGCATCCCGGACTCGTACATCCAGTTGATCCGGGCGCTCTACGACGGGCAGCACTGTTGGACGCGCATCGGGGCACGGTCCTTCTACATGTGCCTCGTCCTCACGGGCGTTGCCCAAGGCTGCCCTCTTTCGGGCACTCTGTGGGCTCTTGCCACGGCCCCATTTGTGGAGGCGCTGGCCGGAGCTCTAGCGTTGCCCTCCCGCTCCCTGGCCAGCCGCCCACCCCGCGCAGCGCGGCTGCTCGGTCCTGGCAGGGATGCCGAGCTCGGCGTCTGCGCTGACGACATGGGCATCGTGCTGTGGGACTTCGGCCTCCTCGCCCCCATTGAGCCTCACTTCCGGGCCATGGGGCGCCTCGCATGCTTGCACCTGCAGCCGCGGAAGTGCGTGTTGGTGCCGCTGTGGCTGGACGCCGCTGACCTGCCAGCCACGCTCCAGGCCATCCGCGCAGCTCTCAGAGAACTCGTCCCTGATTGGGCTGATTTCGACATAGCCTCTAAGGTCAAGTACCTAGGGTTCGTGCTGGGCCCAGGGTCAGACCTCGCAGATTCATGGCATCCTGCCGCCACGAAGTACAAGCAGCGCACGGCCGTGCTCCAGACCGTGCCGGTCCCGACTGCAGAATTGATCACACTGTACAATGGTTCAGTTGTCTCTGTCCTCAGCTACCTGGCCCAGCTCCTGCCTTTGCCTGAGGACCTCATCAAAGGCGAGTTGGACACGTTGCATCGCATCTTGAAGGCGCCCCCCAAGAGCTTCGCTCTGAACGACCTGCTGAGCATGGGGGAGTGGGCGCCTGGGCCCGCGTTGAAGGCGCTGCTGCCTGCAGCTTGGGCTGCTGCTTGGAGGACAGCTGAGGTCACTCTCAAAGGGTGGCGTCAGTTCGCGGCGGAGTGGCAGGAACGCGCCTTCGATATGCTCCCGGCCCGTGCCGTCCTGGAGGGTCGCTGGGCCGCCCCTGTCTGGACGCGGACCCAATCAATGGTCCAGTACATGCTCTCGGTCACCGAGGCCGCGGTTACCGCGCCCAGCAAGCGGCTTGGCCAGCGGCGCCGGCATGCGCTTGCAGCGGGCAATGCCGCGGCGAAGGATGAGGTCCGCCAGTCTGCTGCTGCGGGCCGCCGCGCCCGCGTGCAGCGAACCCACGCGCGCGTGGCCACCCAGCACTTGCACCCCGAGGCGTTTCACATGACCATCGGGCGCCGGCTGCGCGCGTGGTGGCCCCGCCGCCCCCTCCCGAGCGATTTGCAGCATCGCTGGGATGTGCTCCGGCGACAGCTGGCCTGCGCAGCTCCTGGCACGTGCTGGGCCGCGTACCGGACGCTAGCGGGAGGATGGCCGACGTCGCACCGCATGCACGTCGGCCAGCCCCGGCTGCCCTGCAGATGGGGGTGCGAAGGACATGCAGACGAAATCTCCCACTACTTGTCCAGTTGCCGCGGGGCGTGGTGGAGCGTCTGTGTGGCCACGCGTGCCATCGCGCACGCGTGCCCCCTGCATCGTCTCGGCCTCGGTGCATCGGCGGACTACGACGAAGAGCCACAGGGCGAGAACGGGCTTCCCCGAACGGTGGCGCGGCTGGCTGCGCTGTACCACACGTACAACCTGCTCCGCCACCGGCCCGGCCCGATACAGCCGCCGCCGGAGGTGGCCCAGGCCTTGGCCCGCGCCGCGGCCCAGCGCGTCCAGGTCCCGCCGCTGCCCGCGCAGGCCCGGCGCGCGCTGCCCACCTCTACATCAAGACCTACATCGTCGGCCAGTCGGCCGGACCCGGGTGTGACGGGCGGCTCGCGTCCGAGCCTGCCCGGGCGCGCCTCTTCCTCCTCCTCCTTCCTCCCCCCGTGCCCGCGCGGGTAGGCGTGCCTGACTCTGGGAGGTACGGGCGCTCCTCCTCCTCCTCCTCCTCCTCCCGCGCCTCCTCCTCATCCTCCTCCTCCTCAATTCCTTTCCCTTATAGATAACTACTTCCTGTCTCACTCCGAGGCCGGTCGAAAGGGCTGGCCAGGCGTTTCGCCTGAGACTTCCTCACCAGCTATGACCCGAATGCTAAAACATTGACAGCAGCTTCACGGATGGAGGGCGGGTGGTTTTCAAAATGTGGTTCTCGTCGTAGCGCCGTGCACATTCGTCTTAAATGTTTGCCAGATTTCACGGCTTGAGGGCGATTTGTTTTCAAAATTGTGGTTCTCGCCTTAGCGCCGCGCCCATTCGTTCTTGACATTCGCCATAGATTCACAGATAGAGGGTGGTTTGTTTTGAAATTGTAGTTTTCGCTTCAGCCCCGCGCACATTCGTTGTTCAAAATTGTAAGAGCTTCCCGGGTTGAGGGCGGTTCGTTTTCAAAACGTGGTTCTCCCCTTAGCGCCGCGCACATTTGTTCAAACATTTGCAAGAGTTCAATTGCTTCCCATGGCTAACGTACCAGAAGATTCGGTTTGGGAGCGGGATTGTCAGGGCGCAACAGTTGCGTTGATTCGCGGTGTTGAAGTTCGAGGAATCGCGTTCTGGCACGATTCAGGATCGCTAAGACGCAACAATCAGGTTCATTCGTGGCCTTGAAGCCCTGAGAATGTTTTTCTGGCACGCTTCAAGATGTTCACACGGTTTCCTCCCAACGCGGCAATTCCCTTAGTGGAGATGACCCCTTGTAGGGGCCTATGGCGAGGGATTTTGAATGGAGGGTGTACATCAACATCGTTGATGAGCCTTGGGTTTACACTGGTCCTCCTCCTCCTCCCCCTCCTCCTCCTCCTCCTCCTCCTCATTCCCCTCCTCCCGCATCCCTCCTCCCTCGTCCCTCCGCCCTCCTCCCCCCTCACTCGGCGGCTGACTATGCCGGCAGCTCCCGCATGCCCCGTAAGGCCGAACATGTAGAGCATTGAGATGCACCTTGCGACGACAGACGCGCACCCGCCCACCCGCAAGGTACAGACGGAACCGCGCCCCCTGGACCCCATCATCTTGCGTCATTCTTCGAGCCAGATCGCTCCATGAGGGTCCAGGGGCCCGAAATGGGGCAAAAACGCCCGGTGTGTGTGTGTGTGTGTGTGTGTGTGTGTGTGTGTGTGTGTGTGTGTGTGGGTGTGTGTGTGTGTGTGTGTGTGTGTGTGTGTGTGTGTGTGTGTGTGTGTGTGTGTGTGTGTGTGTGTGTGTGTGTAGTGTGTGTGTGTTGTGTGTGTGTGTGTGTGTGTGTGTGTGTGTGTGTGTGTGTGTGTGTGTGTGTGTGTGTGTGTGTGTGTGTGTGTGTGTGTGTGTGTGTGTGTGTGTGTGTGTGTGTGTGTGTGTGTGTGTGTGTGTGTGTGTGTGTGTGTGTGTGTGTGTGTGTGTGTGTGTGTGTGTGTGTGTGTGTGTGTGTGTGTGTGTGTGTGTGTGTGTGTGTGTGTGTGTGTGTGTGTGTGTGTGTGTGTGTGTGTGTGTGTGTGTGTGTGTGTGGGTGTGTGTGTGTGTGTGTGTGTGTGTGTGTGTGTGTGTGTGTGTGTGTGTGTGTGTGTGTGTGTGTGTGTGTGTGTGTGTGTGTGTGTGTGTGTGTGTGTGTGTGTGTGTGTGTGTGTGTGTGTGTGTGTGTGTGTGTGTGTGTGTGTGTGTGTGTGTGTGTGTGTGGTGTGTGTGTGTGTGTGTGTGTGTGGTGTGTGTGTGTGTGGGTGTGTGTGTGTGTGTGTGTGTGTGGTGTGTGTGTGTGTGTGTGTGTTGTGTGTGTGTGTGTGTGTGTGTGTGTGTTGTGTGTGGTGTGTGTGTGTGTGTGTGTGTGTGTGTGTGTGTGTGTGTGTGTGTGTGTGTGTGTGTGGTGTGTGTGTGTGTGTGTGTGTGTGTGTAAGTAAGTAAGTAAGTAAGTAAGTAAGTAAGTAAGTAAGTAAGTAAGTAAGTAAGTAAGTAAGTAAGTAAGTAAGTAAGTGTAAGTGTGTGTAAGTGTGTGTAAGTGTGTGTATGTGTAAGTGTGTGTAAGTGTGTGTAAGTGTGTGTAAGTGTGTGTAAGTGTGTGTAAGTGTGTAAGTGTGTAAGTGTGTAAGTGTGTAAGTGTGTAAGTGTGTAAGTGTGTAAGTGTGTAAGTGTGTGTGTAAGTGTGTGTGTGTGTAAGTGTGTGTGTGTGTTTGTTTGTGTGTGTGCGTGTGCGTGTGCGTGTGCGTGTGCGTGTGCGTGTGCGTGTGTGTGTAAGTGCGTGCGTGCGTGCGTGCGTGCGTGCGTGCGTGCGTGCGTGCGTGCGTGCGTGCGTGCGTGTGTTTTTGAATGCAGCGCCAGGATATCAAGGTGCACCCGCCCACGCGCAAGGTGCAGACGGAACCGCGCTGTCCGAGCCTCGTCGTCGTCCTCGTCCTCCTCCTCGTCTCCTCCGACGGCGGCCTCGGCCCTCGGCCTCGCGACGAGGACGGCGCCGAGCTGCCGCGAGCCGGTCCGCAGGCGAGGATTGCCTTCCGGCTCGGATCCGTCGGCGAAGCGAGCCCGGGGACAGTGGGGAGCCCCGGGTTGCGGCGGAGGTCGTCGACGTGCGGGCGTCGCATGTGCTTCACGCTGGGCGCTTTCGCCCAGCTTCGGGCTCCAGGACCAGCACAGGTCGATGCGGCTAGAAGCACGCCGCAGGAAGATGGGGCCTACGGTAGGTTTGCGTCGTGTCGACCAGCGGCGACCCCAGCGCGGGCGTTCAAGGTTGAACGCCGCCGGCGACCCAGAATCGATCGATGTTGAACGATCGGACGTTGCGGCAGCGGCCGATCGTTCAAGGTTGAACGATCCCTGCGGTGTCAAAAACCAACGCTGGGGTCGGCACGACACGAACCTGCCGTAGGGCTCCTGTCGCGATTGTCTGCGATGCTGCATTCTGTTCGCGACGTTGGAAATCTCACGGGAGGTCGCTCCCGCAGGGGACGGGGCTCCAGGGCCCCGTGCCCTGCGGAGATTCGCTCGGAGGCCCTCGCTGCCCGCGAGGCGTGAGGCTCGTTTTCGTGGGGTCGGGGGGGGGGGGGGGGCACTCGCGGCTCTTCGGCCCCTGCGAGCCCGAGCAAAATCGGCGAGTGCACAGTCCCCGGCGGCTCGTGATGCAGTCAACGCGCCTAGTAAGGACTCGCGCCTTCATCTATCGGGGGAGCGTAAGACCCGGGTTTGCCAGGACTCGGGTTCGCCATCGTTTTTTGACGACCGCGCCTCGGATTTTGACGAGGAGGAGTTTCGTGGGATGTCTGCAGCGGGAGGCCTCGTCAAAATGCAGGCTCGGCCTCGTCATTTTTGTTGACGACCTCGTCGGGGATTTCCGAGTCCCCTGTACCCAGGTCTTACGTCCCCCTGAATCTAGGGCACCCTTTGTGTCCTTGCCTCCTGCGGCCCGTCCTCTGCCGTCCTCACGCGTCGCCCGCCGCCCAAGAAAAATCCCCACCTCGGCCACCAGAGGGTCACGCGTCCCTGGCGCCCGTCCTTAGTACACGTTCTGACTGTACGTACAGAATCCACAAACTCCACAAACTGCTTGAGCGACAGGATGACAGCCTCGATGGAGGAGTCCTTCTCGCTCGGCGGGAGCGGCTCTCAGTCGAGCAGCGCCTTCAACGGGCCCAAACAAAGGAGGATACCCATACGACAACTGGCAATCTGCATATCAACTCGACGATGATGATCACGATGTGCACTGGTTGTGATCCATCCGCTTTTGGATGTAACTCGTGGCTGACGAGTCGGGCACCCGCATCCGACAGTCCCTGAGCTGGCCGCTCCCGCGCCCCACCCGCTCGGACGGCCGCGCGAGGCGGCTGTGTCGCCCCGTGGGGGCGGTGCCCACCGCCTCGGCAGGCGCTCCACGGCGCGCTGTTGGGCCCTCCTCCTCCTCCTCCTCCTCCTCCTCCTCCTCCTCCTCCTCCTCCTCCTCCTCCTCCTCCTCCTCCTCCTCCTCCTCCTCCTCCTATGCTTAGCACGCTTGCCGTTTCACCCAATTGTCTAGTATGTCTCACATCTTCTGCCAACGCACCTATGTTGTGCATGGCGTCTGTCTGTCTGTCTGTCTGTCTGTCTGTCTGTCTGTCTGTCTGTCTGTCCTCTGGGGCCCGAAGTCGCGCCGGGGCCTGGGCGGGAAGCGCGCGCGGGGGCTTCGTCCACAGATGGGGCGCTCCAGAAGGGGCTTCGCCGTCGAGGGTCGAAGGAGTTGGCGCATGTTCCTCGGCCGAGGCCAGCGGACGGCGCGGAGGCAGAAAGGTGCCGGCCAAAAGGTTCCCGCCAGGGCGTGGGGAGTTGCATGGTCCGCCGCGGGGGAAATGAGTTTGATGTTTTGCGCGTATCCATGTTCTGCGTCGGCGATTCCAACCTTGCTTGTTCGAGCACAGTTATGATGGGTCTCTGTCCCCGATGCCCTCGGTCGCTGCCATTTGGTTGAGGAGTGTGCCTCTCGCCTTTTCCAGCCCGCTCGCTTCCGCCCCCGACCCATGTTCGGGGGCCCCCAGACGGTGTGGTGACCACACCATGTGGTGAGTCAGTGGGAATTCGTGGTGGCCGGTCGGTTTTGGGACTCGGGTCGCTCTCCGAGGACGTCTCAGGCGACTGGGGCCTCCAGGGTCCCAAAGACGCTGCGGTGACGGACCGTGCGGTGAGGATTCCGAGGTCACCGCACGGTCTGTCGCCGCACCGCTCCGGGACCCCCAGCACCAGAGTGAGGGGAACCACCCCGCGCCCGTCCCTGTACTCTCATCCGCAATTACGGGTAGCTACAGATTCGTTGTCCGTCTGAGGCCTGCCTGGTTCTTTCGCGAAGCTGTCTTCCATGTCCTTTTCGCCGACAGTTCGCGTCTGTAGGACGGCTGTCGATGCTTGCGCTCTCTCCTCTCCTCCTCCTCCTCCTCCTCCTCCTCCTCCTCCTCCTCCTCCTCCTCCGCCTCCTCCTCCTCCTCCTCTTCCTCCTCCTCCTCCTCCTCCCTCCTCCTCCTCCTCCTCTCCTCCTCCTCCTCCTCCTCCTCCTCCCTCCTGCCCCTCCTCCACGGAACCTCTGGAGGCCCCCAGGGGCCTCCGGAGGCTCGCCCTTCCAATGTCGTGAGGTCCTGCCTGCGGCCTCCTCGCCGCCACGGCCGCCGCCGTCGCCACGCGCCGCCGTCGACAGGCCGCCGCGCGCCCGCGGCGGCGGCGCGGGCGGCGCCGCTCGCGGGCGCGCTCGTGGGCCTCACCGCCGCGCTCGGGCTGGCCGCACGGCGGAGGCCTCCGTGGCCGAGGCGCCGCGCGCGCCGCAGGGGGCCGCGGGCTTCGCAGGTCGTCGCAGCCGGCGGTCGCCCAGGGTCGCCAGGATCGTGGTCTCGGGGGCAATGTCGTCCTGATCGATCCATGGGATACCTCGTTCGGCCGGTTCGATGCGACTCGATGCCGATTTCTCGGCGATCCGATGTTGCCCGATGCTTGCACGGCGTCGTTGTGCATCCCTGCGCAGCCGATCCCACTCGATTTCGACTCCGTGCCGATGCGGCCCGATCCGACGCACACTCGGATTCGATACGATTTCCCGATTCGATGCTGACCGATCTTGGGTTTCTGGCGAGCTCTGTCGAGGAATGAGAGACGGCATAAAGATGATTTCTCGGAGCTGCGTGCGGATTCCTCGGATCGGCGTTGGGCGCCCCATGGCGGCGACTCTGGCGCCGCCCCTGGTGCGTCCGCGCGCCAGGGAGGGGGGTCCAACGCCGATCCAAGAAGTCCGCGTGGAGCTTCGAGAAAGTATGCTCGTGCCGTTGCTCTTTCCTCGAAGCATCGAGGCGTCCGAAAGCTCTTTGGCCCGCGTGAGCCTCTCCAGAGGCGTCTCTGGCGCCTCCTCCTCCTTCTCCTCCTCTAAAAAACAGAAACAAAACACACAAAACACACACACACACACACACACACACAAACACACACAAAAAAAAAATCTGGGGACCCCTGGAGGCCCCGACGCCCCAGAGTTCCAACGCTCGGCAAGCATCCGGGCGGCAGGGCCGCAAGGGAACAGGCCAGGGCCGTCGGATAGCCGTTCAGGACGAAGCACGGCCCCGTGGAAAAGGTCGAGAGATCTCAGGGGAACAAAAAGTGGCATAAACATAAAAACTCGGCGGCCCGCGCGGATTTCTGGGATCGGCGCTGGGGCCCCCCCCCGGCGGCGCCTCCGGCGCCGCCCCTGGCGCGCTCCGCGCGCCAGGGAGGGGGGTCCAGCGCCGATCCGAGAAATCCGCGCGGACCTCCGAGTGTTTATGTTTATGCCGCTTGTTGCTCCCCTGGATCTGGGCCCCGCGGGTCGAGCAGGTCGTGACGTCGGCCGAGGGAGTGCCGAGCCGCGGCCCCGCTGCCTCGGCGTGGCTCGGAGCTTCCCACCCAAAAAATCGGAGGCGCTTCCGAGGATGTCAGTCCTTCCTTTGTTCGCCGCCACGGCCAGACGCGTCGCAGAGACTCGGTCGGAGTAGGCCCAGGCGGGGCCTGGGGATCGATCTTCAGCGGGTCCAGGGACGAGGCGTGACACCCAGGCCCCGTTAAACATCACGGCGGGCGGTTGGTTCTTGTGTCTGGCCGTGGTGCCTTCATGGATCGATCCGGCTCAAGAAGACTGGCATACACAAAGGTCGAGATCGAAAGTTTTGGTCATGCTTTTCGATGGGGGAGTTTTTCTCTTAGGATTAGGCCATAATATGCGCGTCATGCCCTCCACCCTGCCCCCCACCCCAGAACGTAAGGCCCCCCCGTCCCAAAACCCCCACAGGCCGCCACTGGCACTGCCCCCGCGCCACCCACCCGCACAGTGCGCCCTTTGTATTGCCGCAGGGCGCGCGTCATGCAGAAAAGCCTCTCAGCAGGGTGCGGTCGCAGCGCTTGCGCGCACCACTGCATCGCAATGGCGATCATAGGCGTGGTGGTCGCGAGCACGTTGGTGCTCAGACGCGTGGTTCTGTGCTCGCGGGCTATTGTGGCACCCATGTGATTATTGCCAGTGCGCGGTGCTCGCAGACACGTTGGGCGCTCACATGCGCAAGGCTGGTGCGCGCAGACATGTTGCAATGAGGGGAACCAGGAGGAGCTGGAGGAGGATGGTAAGCCAGACGACCTAGTCGATTACGTTGTCCGTGTCGCTTCGCATCCCGAGACGCCGAGCAATCCGGAGAGAGGAGGGCGAGAAAAAGGACGAAGAGAACGACGCGGAGGAAGCGGCGGAGAAAGAGGAGGAGAAGGAGGACTAAGATGTCGGAGGTCGTCTTCGTCGTCTTCATCGTCTAGTCGTCGCCCTTCTCGTGGTCGTCGTCTGCGTCGTCGTCGCCCAGTCTTCGTCGTCGTCGTCGCTCAGTCGTCGTCTTTGTCGTCATCGTCCCATCGTGGTCGTCGTCGTGCGTCGTCGTCGTCGCCCGTCGTCGCCGCCGCCACTGTCGACGTCATCAGCGTTATCGTCTGCGTCGTCGTCTTCGTCGATAACGGCGCCCAGTTGTCGCCCAATCGTCATCTAGTCGTCGTCGCCGTCGTCGTCGCCCATTCATCGCATCGTCCAGTTGTCGTCTGGGTCGTCGTCGTCGTTGTCGTTGTCTTCGTCGTCGTCGTCCGCGTCGTCGTCGTCTGCGTCGTCGTTTCTTCTCGTGCAGTCGTCTCAGCGTGCAGTCGTGCAGTCGTCGTCGTCGTCATCGTTGTCGTCGCCGTCGTTGTCATTATCTCGTTGTCGTTGTCGTCGTCTGCATCGTTGTCTGCCGTCGTCGTCGTCGTCGGCCTCGCCCAGCCGGCGTTGCTGTTTCCCAGTCGTCGTCGTCGCCGCAAGGCCCAGGAGCGGACGAGCGCTCTGGTGGCGGGCGCCTGGGCCCACTGCAGGGGGGGGGGGGGCGTTACGTGATACGTCCCCCGCCCACCCATAACGCCCCCTACCGTCATGGAAAAAAACACCATCTAATTACACACGTCGTTTTTTTCACCACGACATCGTTTGTCAAGGAGCAGTTCCCCCGCCTCCCCGAAATCCGATGACGTGAAAACACGCGCACACACGCACACACACACACATCCGTAGCCATTTTGGCTCAAGGCTATGAGATTCCCGACGACCGCGAGTCTCTCGGGGCGATCAAGCGCGAGGGATCTCCCCTTGCGCCAAATCTCTCCACCGACAAAACCGTGCTGCTTTCTGGGCTACTGCACTGAGTGGCGCCCACACTCACGAGCCCTGCTGGTCCGCCCCAGCAGTGGCCGTCACGTTTCCGACTCGGCACGTCCCTGCTGGCCGTATGCCCGATGGCGCCGACACTTGTGCTCCGCGACGCTCAGGGCGTGCACGTGCGAGTGGCGATGGGCGTCAGTCGCCACGCAGCCGTGTCAGCTCGGCGCGCTGCGAAGATGACGTGCGGAGCAGGAGCCAGGGCTCCCCGATGGCTGCGCGTGCTTCTGCCCGCGCTGGTGCTGCTGGCAGCATGGAGACGGACGATCCGTTGCAGCGCGCTGATCCCTGGTCTGCTGAAGGAGGGGGCGATGGACGAGGAGGCCGTGCTGGGCGTGGTCAGGCCGCTGCCGCTGGGGCGCCGCCTGTCATCGCCATCGACTCCCCGCGCCACCCCAAGGACAAGACCGCCCCCGTCCTCCACGGCGACCTGGATCACATTCTGGCCACCCTTCAGTCAAGCATCATCAGCTCGGTGTCCGCCTCGGTCAAGGAGTCCGCGGATCGCATGCAACGCAGCATCACGGAGAGCACAGCCACTGCCATCCGAGCGTTTGCGGCGCGGCAGGAGACCATCAACGAGGAGACCAGTCTTCATCTTCGTGATCTCGATGCCCGGCAGGACGCGCTGGAGAAGGCTCACCGTGATATGCGGTCGCAGCTCGCTCAGATGCAGGAGATTGTTCACCAGTGCGAGAAGGCTGCGCCGCCCGAGCTGGATGTCACTAGCAACGTCGCCTTCACTCGCGAGCCGAACCACACCATCTTTGTGGCCACCACTAAGGAGCCTGTGGCGATGGCTGCTATCCGCGAGTGCGTGGCCCCCTGGTTGGCTGAGGGCGGCTTCACTGACGAGCAATGGAAGCTTGAGGGCGATAGTCCAGGCCGCCGCTTCATCATTCAGTTCCTGGGTGCGGAGGGCTTCGCCGCTAGGCACGTGCACCACGCGTTCAAGCATCTCAAGCTGGCCAGTGGCGAGTGGCGCAGGTTCGACGCCGCCACCCCCGCGGGGGCCCGCACAGCCGTCTTTGTGGGCCTTGACAAGAGCCCGCAGATGGTGCGGCGCGAGATCGAGACAAAGAAGCTGCTGGAGATTGTTAAGGAGTCGTGCGTGGGCAGGTGGAAGGCGCACCGCGCTCAGGGCGTCATCTACAGGGGCTCCTCGCCTGTCATCAAGGTCCTCGTCCCCGAGACGCCATCCGAGGCAACAACGCTCCAGTGGAACTACCGCATGGTCCTCGAGACGGGTATTGACAAGCAGAGCATTGCGGAGGCGTTCGAGGAGCGCTTTGGCGCGTCAGAGCGCATCCAGTGGGCCATTTAGCAGGCGGCTGGCATGCTGGCGCCCTGTGCTATCGTCTTCGGGCGCGTCGGGATCGAAGATTCCCCCGGCGATGTTTGGCACTTGGAATGCGCGCGCTCTTCTTCATCATGACCGTACCGCGGGTGGCATCCGCGAGCTCAAGCTCCGCTACTTGGCACATTTGCTGAAGCGAGGAGTGGTGATGGCGGTCCAGGAAGTCCATGCCACGCGGGCTGAGCTTCGTCAGGCTCTGCATCGGCTGCACATCTCCTGCCAGGTCTTCGAGTCCATCCCACGCGTGGATGCTGGTGGCGTCTGCATCATCGTGCCCTGCGATCCCTTGGTTCTGCAGCGTGCGCGCTTTCTTCCTGAGGTGATCGTCCCTGGCCGCATCCTGAGGCTGAGGATCTCTGCGATCGCCGCGGATGGCAATTCATCTTGCAGCACTGTGATATACAATGTACACAACTTTGGTTTAAGCGATGAGGATCGCTCGAAATTTCGAAGCAAGCTCTTCTCCGACCTCACAATGGCCGACTTGGCACCCGAGAAGGTCACCGTTCTTCTGCTAGGAGACTTCAACCTGTACAAGCAAGCGCCCATGTACCCGCGTGCTCCTGAGGTGGACAAGAGGCGTAGTCAAGGTGATGTTGCTGTGCGCGCTCACGACGCCTTCTGGCAGAGCGTGTTCAGCCGCCTGATGGAGCTGGACAATGAGCTGCCCACACATTACGTCACTAATGAGTGGCAGCCCAAGCTCACCCAGATCGATCGCGTGTTCGTATCGATGCCGAGCTGGGCCGCCCTGCAGCAGCACTTCTCGGCGCTTACTGAGGATAAGCCAGAGGACCTGCACGAGAGAGGCATAAGCGACCATGTGCCCGTCGTGATCTCGGTCTCGGCCCGTCAGGTAGCGCCCGCCGAGGAGCAGAGGATCCCCTCCCACTTCTTCAAGGATCCTGAGTACGCTGCTCAGTACGAGAGGCTGCGCGTGCTCGTCGATTGGTCCAAGCTCGGGGTGTATGCGACGCGGCGTCGGCACAAGGAGCTGATGAAGGAGGCCGCGAAGTATGTGAGGGATCTGCGCTGCCGCAACCCGAAAGGCGAGACGAAGCTGATGGTCTTTCGCTCGATGTCTCGAGCGGTCTGGCGAGACGATGTCGAGTTGGGACAGAGGCTCCTCCTGACGTGCGAGATCGCGCCGAGGTACATCTCGGTCACTAGCGTCCAGGTCTCGCTGATCGATCCGCCGTCGTTCGCTAGGGACTTCGCCGAGGCCCAGCGCATGCACTTCGAGGCTCGAGCGGCCGCCCTCTCGGAGCAGGAGGCGAAGGCGTTCGACTCCACATCGTTCAAGATGGTGAATGCTGCCCGGCGCAAGATGCGCAGGCGGGAAGCTTTGTGGTCGCCCTTCAATCGCACGCTCAAGTTGCAGGGCATCAAGGTGCCCGACGACGAGGGACACAAGGTGCTCACGGACCAGGTCGACATGGTCGAGGCCCTCCGCAACCACTGGGCCCCGATCTTCCAGGTCAAGCCGAAGGTTCCCGACTGGCAGGTCATAGCGAGCAAGTACATCACAGAGCACGCGCCGCAGCTGGAGGTGGCCGGCCTGCTCCCCCCTGATCGGCAGGCGCTGTTGCGCGCTGCTGCTCGAGCGAAGGAGTCGGCGCCTGGGCCCGACGGCCTGCCGTATGCAGCCTGGCGTGCATGCCCTGCGGCGCTGGCGGCGCTGGAGGACGTGGTCCTGGAGATAGCGTCTGGCAGGCCTCCGCCCGTCGACTGGAACGACCACCTGCTCGCCTTCCTCCCGAAGGGCTCGTACGAGGAGGATCTCGTGGAAGGCGCATTTCGCACGCCTTGCACCACGCGGGCGATTGCGCTCAAGAATGCGGACTGCAAGCTGGTGGCCTCGGCGGTGAATGCGCGGATCAAGGGGCCCATAGAAAAGGCTTCGCCTGCCCCCCAGCGGGGCTTCCTGCAGGGCCGCAACTTCCTGGACAACATCTGCCTGCTGGACGCCACCGCGCGCGCCGCGGGGCTGCAGGAGTCGAGCAAGCCCATCATGGCTCTGTTCGACTTTGGCGACGCGTTCCCTTCGCTGATGACCGAATGGATGCTGCTCATGCTGATCCACTCGGGATTCGTGGGAGGCGTTCGGTACTTGCTGGAGGCGCTCTACTGGCTCCCCACGGCGTATGTGGAGCTCGCGGGCGCGATGGTGCATTTTGTTTGCGTCTCCTGCGGGCTCGCCCAGGGATGTCCGTCTTCTGGGAGTCTCTGGGCTATTGCAATGAACCCGTTCATCCATCACATGATGCAGTACACTGACCGCGATGCCAGTCGCCTCTCCGCCCTCGGGGTATGTGCTGACGACGTCGGAGTGGTGCTGCGGTCGCGCCGCTTGCTCCGTGGGCTGTGGCGGGCCTTCGCTGCTGCTCGGGCGCTCGCCAGCTTGCACCTGAAGCTCCACAAGTGCGTGCTGATCCCGCTGGAGGGCACGCTCACGGACGAGCTCGTCGCAGATCTCAGAGGGTGGCTGGCCGACGCCCTGGGCGAGTGGTGCTGCATGCAGGTGCGCGACCAGGGGGAGTACCTGGGCTTCGCTGTCGGCCCTGGCGCGACGGAGCGGGACATCTGGAGGAAGGCGGCGGCGAAGTGGCTCTCCCGCGTCGTGGACATCGCGATGAGCGGTGCGGCCCCGTCGCTGGCTGCTCGGCTTTATAATCGACGTGTTTTGCCTGTCTTGGGATATCTCCAACAACTGGCGGCCACCCCGAAGATGCTGCTGGCCAAGGAGGGGTGGGCGGTCGCCAAGTTGTGGCGCATGCCCCCACAGGCGCTGGGCAGGCACGACTTCCTGGCGCTGGGTGCGTGGGCGCCTGGCCTTCGTATCCGCTCGATGCTGGCCACGGGCTGTGCGGCGGCCATGCGCACTGCCCTCTCCACGGTGAGCAACTGGAAGGAGCTGCACGCATGGCTGCAGAGCCAGGTCCTGGACCACGGGAGCCTGTGGGTCATTGGCAGCGGCACATTGTCCCCGCCGTATTGGCAGACCAGGCCGATCGTACAGTTCCTTGCCTCCGCGCAGGAGGATTTCGTGAATGATCGTGTGCTCGCGCGCCCAGCCGCCGCTGCGAGGAGGGCACTCGACCGTGCCATCCGCGAAGCAGCCGAGCAGGGCGTGCGAGTGCGTGCGCAGAAAACATTGTATTCCTCTTTGCACGCCTCGCTCCATCCCGACCTCCTCCACCTCCTGATCCAGCGCCGTCTGAAGGCGTGGGGGCTCGAGGTTGAAGGTCGCGTCGGGTGTCCCAGGGCCTGCGGTTCCCACGCGGTGTCGTGCCAGGCGCGGTGGGCCGGCCTGAGAGATGCGATTTCGCGCCTCGCGCCGTCGTGGCAGAGTGCGATGCTAAAGACGGTCTCTGGCGCCTGGCTCACATCGGGCCGCCTTCACGTACAGACTGGCGTCGGCGTGTGTCGCTTTCGGTGCAGGGAGCCTCCTCTGATAGCTGCGCCTGACACATTCTCGCACTATTTGGACTGTAATGTTCTATGGTCTATCGCTTACCCGCCCCAGGCCGAGATTCCGAGTTGTGCAGTCTGTCGTCTTGGCCTCGGCGGATCGCCCAGCCCATCCATAATTGAGGCTGTGGTCACCGCCTATCATATTTATAACTCTGCCAGAGTTCTGTGCCCGCCGCCCAATCCCTCTGAGGAAGCTTGGGAAGGCCACTTGTACGAATTGCGACGTGCTGCCTGTGCACTCGTCGAGCTCACAAGAACTCGAGAGGCTCCGTAGGGCTCGTTAGGGCTCGTTGGTGACCTCTGAGGACTCCCTTTGAGTACGTGCGACGCACACACACACACACACACACACACGCACAAGCACTCGCAATGTGTAAGATTACGGCAGGAACATTCGACCCCATCTTTCTACACCTCGAGCCAAATCCACTCCCGGACCAAGCCGAAAATGGCCGTCGTGAAGCTTTCCGCGGAACTTGGCTCCGAGGGCCTCCAGAAGCAGGCGGCCCCATCACAATGTTGCTGGTCCCGTGGCCCCAGGGAGGGCCTGGAACCGCATGTGGGCGCATCGGCGGTCTGTAGGCCGCATCGTTGCGCGGAGGCGATGCAACTCGCCTGAGCAATTGCTTAGGTGCCTGGCGTCGTGGCACGATCCAGAACTGCTGTTTCTCGCCAAACGTGGGCCTCTGGAGGTCCGCTTCGGGCCCGCGACTGCACAGAAGTTAGCCCACGGGGGGAAGTCGAGAGCCCCAGGAGCCCCACATGGAAAAAAGCACAGCAATCGTCGTCGGAGGCCTACGGTCAGGAACTTTGGCGTAGCGTGTCGCGCCGCCGGTTCTGGCCCACCGCGCTTCGGCGCGACATGCTAATTACGTCCCAGTCCCCAAGTGTTGACGTCCCGAGCCTTTCCCAGCCTTCCGCCCCGCGAGGCGGAGCGACACGCCATCCGCTTACAAGGCATAGCGTGCGGCCGGGGCCGCCGCCGCGACACGCTAAGCAACAGTTTCCGACCGTAAATCCTCCGCCCGTCTCAACACGTCCAGCGGCTCGATTCTTTCGAGATGTGCGCCCCTCCAGACCTCTCGAGCCCATAGGGCCAACTTCTCCTGTGGACGGACACTGGCCTCTGAGGCCCCAAATCGCACTCCTCACTGATCCCTCCTCCTCCTCCTCCTCCTCCTCCTCCTCCTCCTCCTCCTCCTCCTCCTCCTCCTCCTCCTCCTCCTCCTCCTCCTCCTCCTCCTCCTCCTCCTCCTCCTCCTCCTCCTCCTCCTCACTCCTCCATTCCTTCCGCCTCCTCGCCGCCCCGCGGCATGCAGCTTTCGCGCTGCCCGAGGCAGGCTCGGGAGCAGCAGCGCCCGCGGACTGAGCCGATCGCCCCGCGGAGGTCCGAGCCCGATCCCAACGGGGCCGCGGCCGCGTGGCGGCCACGGCCCCGGGCCGCGCGCCGGGCCGCGCCGAGGCAGCAGCCGCGATGCGCGGGCCCAGGGGCGGCCTGACCGACCCCCTCGCGCTGTGAAAAAAACACCACGGGAGGTTTTTCCGAATAACCTCCCGTTGTTGTTGTTTTCGTTGTTATCCCGAAAACAACGAATAACTTATTCGTTGTTTTCGGCCTCCAGGGGCCTTCGTTGGGCCTCGGGACCGTCAAGAACGATTCAGGATATAAAAATCCAGTCCCCAGGAAGGGGTCCAGACCTTTGGTGGTCGACGCTGTGAAAAAGTCACGGCGTCGGAGGTCTGGGGACCCTGAGATCCTGGCGTTGCATTTTTTCACAACGGGCATTTTCGCCCAGTTTCGGGCCCCGGGACCCTCAGATCGATCCGGCTCGTGGTCCAGAAAGATGGGGTCCGGGGCTCCGGTGGTGACTTGGCGATGCTGCAATTTTGTTTTGCAACGTCGGATCTCAGGGCCTAGCAATCCTTCCCCTTCCGTGACGTCCCCTTCGCCTCGCCCCAAGACGTACGTATGGGTGTGGCCTACAAGCTGTGGCCCCCACTGGATGGTTGCCACATGTGTGTGTGTGTGTGCGTGTGTGCGTGTGTGTGTGTGCGTGTGTGCGTGTGTGCGTGTGTGCGTGTGTGTGTGTGAAAAAGGCAGTACTGGATCCCAAGAACTGCCGGGGCGTGCACCTCACGGCACAGCTGGCCAAGGTCATCGAGAGATTTCTGCAACCAATACTCTGCCCTACATTCATGTCTGAATCGAGTACTGGCCGCAATCAGTTTGCGTACAGTTGAGGCAAGGGCGCCCAGGACGCCTTGGTATTCCTTGTTCTGTCTTGGCTAACACCCTTCCAGGAAAAAGCGAAAGTGGCATTATACATGTCCGACGTGTCTGCTGCTTTCGACAGGGTCTTCGTTGGTAGATTTATAGGGGAATTGGCCGCGAGAGGGGCACCGCCAGAAATTCTGCAGCTATTCAAATCGTGGCTTGGTGCCCCGAGAGCCCAAGTTGTGGTAGAAGGCTGTAAGTCCACCGAGATGCTGCTGGACAATATGGTGTTCCAGGGCACAGTGTGGGGCCCGACGTTGCGGAATGCGTTTTACGCTGATGCTGCACTGAAATTGTTTTTGCTGATGGCCTCAACGCTTTCCGGGTGTACGGGGGAGCTGCCCGACAGGCCGTTATTCTCAGCGACATGGACCCCTGTCAATATGAGCTCCATCAGTGGGATAAGGCGAACCAAATGACTTTCGACGCAAACAAGGAATCGAACACACATTTTTTTCAGATCACCATGACCGACTTGGTGCTGCAGTCGGCGAAGGATGGCAGGTGGAAGTTGAAGGCGATTTTGAAGACTCGTAAATACAATGCTGGCGCCCAGCTGGTCTTGCTGCGCAAAGCCCAGGTTTTGTCTTTCATAGAGTACCGGACTGCTGCAATCTACCACACCTGCAAAACAGCGTTGGAGGCCTTGGATCATGTCCAGGACAAGCTGACCGAAGCAGCCAGGGCAAGCAAAGAAGAGGCACTCTTGGCTTTCAAGCTGGCACCTTTGTCGTCAAGGCGAGACATTGCGATGTTCGGACTGATTCACAGATCCGTGCTTGGGAGAGACCCAGGGCATTTCAAGCAGTTATTCAAGCTGGACACGAAGTCGGGGGCAAGCCGGTCGGGGAGACGTCGTCTATAGCTGATCGAGTATTCAGACGGGCATTCGAGCGATTTTGTCTTGCCCAATTCTCGTCCTGCTGATTATAGAAAACTCGCTGCTTGGCTTGATTTTCATGTACAACAGGCTGCCACCGGAAGTTGTTGAGGCTTCAAGTGCCGTGTCGGAGTTCCAAGGTGCACTATAAGAATTGGTCGGTGCTGCTGCACATTCGCCCGCCGTCGAGTTGGAGCACCCATTCAGTCCGCGAGCGCCTTGGCACAGACACCCGCTGCGGGCTTAATATGAGGTATCATCGTAGCTTGTAAGACAAATCGGGAGGCGAGGATGACGTCACGGGAGGGGATGGTTTGCTAGGGGGCGGCCAGGCCGCGCCCGACAGGTCCCTACAGACGTCCCCAATTCTATATATATATATATATGTATATATATATATATATATATAAATATATATATATTATATATATATATATATATATATATATATAAACGATCGGGAAAAGGAGGGAGGAGGAGGAGGAGGAGGAGGACGAGGAGGACGAGGAGGACGAGGAGGAAACAAAACAGCAAAACGAGGACCAGAAGGAAGGAGGAGGAGAAGGAAGAAAAGCAGCAAAATTAGGACCAGACTGATGGAGGAGGAGGAGAAGGGGGAGGAAGAACAAGAAGACGAAGTAGAAGAGGACGAAGAAACATAGTAATACTACTACTACGACTACTACTAATAATAATAATAATAGTAATACGAATAGTAATAATAATAACCATAATAATAATTATCATAATAAAACTAGCATAAGAATAATTATCATAATAATAACAGTAATAATAATAATATTAATAATATTAATAATACTAATAATAATAATAATAATAATAATAATAATAACAATAATAATAACACTAATAATAATATTATTAATAACAATAATAATAACAATAATAACAATAAGAAGAAGAAGAAGAAGAATAAGAAGAATAATAATAAGAAGAATAAGAAGAATAGGAGGAGGAGGAGGAGGAGGAGGAGGAAAAGGAGAAGGTGGGGGAGGAGGAGAGGAGGAGGAGGAGGTGGAGGAAGAGGAGGAGAGGAAGGGGAGGAGGAGAGGAAGGAATAGGAATAGGAATAGCAACGTGACGGTGTCAATGAAAGAGAGCGAACTACCCCCCAGGCTTGAGGAGGAGGAGGAGGGGGGAGAGGAGGAGGAAGGTGAGGTGGAGGGGGAGGGGGAGGAGGAGGAGGAGGAGGAGGAGGAGGAGGAAGGAGGAGGAGGAGGAGGAGACGAGGAGGAGGAGGAGGAGGAGGAGGAGGGGCGAGGGGGAGGAAGGGGAGGAAAGGGGAGGAGGAGGGAGGAGGAGGAGAGGAGGAGGAGGAGGAGGAGGAGGAGGAGGAGGGGAGAGGAGGAGGAGGAGGAGGAGGTAGGAAGGGGAGGAGGAGGGTAGGAGGAGGAGGAGGAGGAGGAGGAGGAGGAGGAGGAGGACGGGGAGGAGGAGGAGGAGGAGGGGGAGGAGGAGGAGGAGGAGGAGGAGGAGGAGGAGGAAGACGCGGCCACCGCTTGGCCACGCGCAGGCGGCCGGCGCTGTTGCAAAAAACATCGCCTTCCCACACATGGGCCGCCAGGGTGGGCTGGCGGCGAGGATGTCGTCGGCCAGGGACTGGGATTAGAGGAGGGAAGGGTACCCATACCTCCACCCTTCCCTCGTTCTCCCCTTTTTGGGGGCCTCCTGGGAGGCCCTCGTCGCCACCGCTGAATTCGCTTGAAATTTTAGTCAGAGCGCACGCCAGGAGAGGTCCGGGGAGTTGCGGTGTCGGTACTTTCTGGTCTCCCCACGGGATTGCGGTGGGCCTTCTCGACGGGCCCAGAGCCCCGACGCCCTGATTCTGTTGCACCGCATCGGCCCCCAGAGGTCTCGACCCGCTCCCCCGGGGATGGGCTTCTCTTCCTGAGTCGGTTTGTTGCCGGTCCCGAGGCCTGGCGAGGGCTCCCAGAGGCCAGGAAGTGCACAACAATTTCCAGTCCCAGTCTTGTTCATGACCCGAGGCGGTCTGGAGCGAGGTGGGGGAGGGGCCACGTCCTCCCGCACGGACAGCGGGGGTGCAAGATTAAAGCTTCAAACTTGCAACAGTTAATCGAATGGAGGGCGGCTGGTTTTCAGAATCGGGTTCTCGCTCTGGTTCCGCGCACACTCGCTTTCAGCAAGTATCAAGAAGATACGTCGATGGAGGTCAGCTGGTTTTCAAAATGGGGTTTCCGCGTTGACGCCGCGCATTGTCATCTTAGAAATGCCTAACAGTTACACGGATGGAGGGCGGCTTGTTTCCAAAATGAGTCTCGCATTGGAATTACGCGCACTCGCCATAGAAATGTCAACCAGTTAGAGGGATGGAGGGTGTTTCGTGCGTCAAATGGGTTGCCTCTTCTTGCTGTAGTATTACGTATCGCTACTACATGCTAGAAGTTGTGCAACCGTTTCACGTGTAGATGGCGGTTCCTCTTCAAGATGGGTTTGTCGCTCGAGACCTCCGCGAGTCGAGTGACCAGAAGTCCGAGAGTGTGCCACACCTCCACCGATGGCAGGGCATGCTCTTGCAGAGCACGGGCCTGGCTACTTCCTGCCACGTGACCCTCCGACCCCCCTCTGCGATCTGTCTGTAGCTCGAGGGATGGAGCGCGCATCCTTGACAGAACGGGGCATCGCCTGCCTCGGCAGGCGCAGGGAGGGCGCCGGTCACTCCAGGGGGGTGCCTCCCGCACGAGGCAAGACTACTTCCCGGGATGGGCGAGGAGGGGGCGTGGGACGGGCAGGCGTGTTGCAGCATCGTCGGTGCATCTTGTGTGCTACTCTGGTCGTCCTCCTCCTCCTCTTCCTCCTCCTCCTCCTCCTTATTACCCGCTCCGCCTGAACTCCCTCCGACCTCCCCCGCCTCCTCCTCTTCATTCCTCCCTCCGTCCGCTCCGTCCGTCCTCCCTCCTTCTCTCCTCTCTTCATTCTCCTCCTTCTTCCTCCCCTTCTTCTCCTTCATCTATCCTACTTTACGCCCCTTCTCCCTACTCCTCCGGCGACATGTGCCCCGGGGCTTTCCTTACGACTCGCCTCCTCATTCCTCCTCTCCTTCCTCCTGCACCTGTGTGATGGGTCCGGGGCGCGGGTCCCGCATTCTTCTTCTTCTCCTTCTCCTCCTCTCCTCTTCCCTTCCCCCGCCTCCTCCTCCTCATCCTCCTCCCCTCCCCCTCCTCCTTCCTCCCTCCTCCCTCCTCCCTCCTCCTCCTCCTCCTCCTCCTCCTCCTTCTTCTTCTCCTCCTCGTCCTCCTCGTCCTCCTTCTACTCATCCTCCTCCTCCGCCTGCCCCCTTCCGCTGCGAGGCTTGGGGCGCGACGCGGCGGAAGGGGCGCGCTGGCCCAGAGGGCGATGCTCCCTGGCATCGGCGGCACCGAGATCGACGGGGGCACCGAGGACCCGGCAATCGCGTGGAAGCTTATCGACCGCCTGAAGCAGAGGCCGCATTTTGCCGGGCTCCTTTCGGCCTCTCCGACTCGACTCGACTCGATGGCGATCGATCCCGGTTCGGATTCGAATCGATGTCGGAATCCGATGTGGGTTTCTGTTTCTCATGGGGGCCTTACTAGCCTGTCGAGTTCCTCCGATTCGACTTCTTCCTACCTGGCTGCCGATTTCCGCCGATCCGATTCGTTTTGATCACCGATCCGACTTGTCGATTCGATTCTGGGCCCTCCAGCCTCTTGACGAATAAAATGCATAGGCATAAGCTTGCGGAGGCGGCGGCGCCAGAGGACCCAGCGCAGATGCAAGACATCCGCGCGGAGATCCGAACGCTTATGGTCATGCCCCTGTACCCTTCCACCTTGGGCAGTGACTCGGGGGCTGCGCACATCCTCCTCCTCCTCCTCCTCCTCCCCTCCCCCTCTTCCTTCCTCCCTCCTCCCTCCTCCCTCCTCCTCCTCCTCCTCCTCCTCCTTCTTCTTCTCCTCCTCGTCCTCCTCGTCCTCCTCCTACTCATCTGGTCTCAGCTGGCCCCCAGGGTAAACCCGG
>CAUYUJ010006652.1:0-15000 GCA_963575745.1 Prorocentrum cordatum
CGCGGCCGGGCACCAGCTGGGCTTGGCCCCGTGGCCATGAGGCGGGGACGAGTCGCAGCCGCCATCGGGCTGAGGCTTCAGGCACAGCTCCCGCGAGCCGCAATAGCCCGTCACGCACGAGTCCTCGTCGCCGCACCCGTTGAAGCAGCACTTCCCCCCCGTCGCATTCTCGGCGGCCGGGGTCGTGGAGGAGAGCTGCTGCGGAGCCGCGGCCGGGCACCAGCTGGGCTTGGCCCCGTGGCCATGAGGCGGGGACGAGTCGCAGCCGCCATCGGGCTGAGGCTTCAGGCACAGCTCCCGCGAGCCGCAGTTGCCCGCTCTAGCCCGTCACGCAAGAGTCCTGGTCGCCGCACCCGTTGAAGCAGCACTTCCCCGCCGTCGTATTCTCGGCTGCCGGGGCCGTTGACGAGAGCTGCTGCGGAGCCGCGGCCGGGCACCAGCTGGGCTTGGCCCCGTGGCCATGAGGCGGGGACGAGTCGCAGCCGCCATCGGGCTGAGGCTTCAAGCACAGCTCCCGCGAGCCGCAGTAGCCCGTCACGCAAGAGTCCTGGTCGCCGCACCCGTTGAAGCAGCACTTCCCCGCCGTCGTATTCTCGGCAGCCGGGGCCGTTGACGAGAGCTGCTGCGGAGCCGCGGCCGGGCACCAGCTGGGCTTGGCCCCGTGGCCATGAGGCGGGGACGAGTCGCAGCCGCCATCGGGCTGAGGCTTCAGGCACAGCTCCCGCGAGCCGCAGTGGCCCGTCACGCACGAGTCCTCGTCGCCGCACCCGTTGAAGCAGCACTTCCCCCCCGTCGCATCGCGGCCCGACCCGCGCAGGCTGTGCGCGGGAGCACCCGAGGCGCCCAGGACGAACACGCTCACGAACAGCACTGAGCACGCCATAATTACCCCTGCCAGGTTGTCCCCGACAGGCCTCCTGGTGCCACGAGTCACAAGCAACTTGAGCCAAGACTGGCACGCTGGTCTGTCGAGTGAGTCTGCCGCCCTGTGCAAATGATGGACCTCGTGAGCTGTGAAGGGCTCTTTGGGGCCCTTTGGGGGGCCTTGTTGGGGCCGTTGGGAGGGAGCATTTGGGGAGCCTCTTGGAGGCTTCTTTGACCCTCTTGGACTATCTGGGCGTGTCTCGAGGGTCTGTGGGGTCTCTCTTGGCCTGTCTGGGCGTTCTCTTTGACTGTCTTGGGGCTCTCTTGGCCAGTCTCGGGGCCTCTTCGGGCGCTCTGGGGGCCCTCTGGGCGCCTCTTGGGGGCCTCTTGCGAGTCTCTTGGGCCGCTTTGGGGGTCCCTTGGGGAGCCTTCGGAGGCTCTCTTGGGCCGTTTTGAGGCCCTCCGGGAGCGATTCCAAGATAATGCTGGTTCAGAATGTCTCGAGCGGAACGGCCATTTGTCCGCAACCTGACCGGAGAAGCTTTGCTTCTGTCCACCAAGCATGTGGAATATGCTCTGTTGTTGTTACGCCGCGCAGGTATGCCGTGGCGCGCGTGTCGGCGTGCGTGCGGGGTGCGTTTTGCTGTGCTCCTGTGTGTTCCGCCGCGCTCCTGTTCTGCCGTGCTTCTGTGTTCTGTCGTGCCTCTGTGTGCTCTGTGTGTTCTGCCGTGCTCCTGTATTCTGCCGTGCGGATCGTCGCGGTGGTCGTCTTGGCGGAGCTTCTGGGCGCGCACGGCATAAAAAGATCAGGAGCACGACAGACTAGGTCCCAAGAGCGAAGGAGCAGGGCAGAAAAAGACCAGGAACACGGCAGAGTAGACCCCAAGAGCAAAGGAGTACGGCAGAATAGACCCCAAAAGCGAAGGGGCACGGCAGAAAAAGACCAGGAGCACGGCAGAATAGACCCCAAGAGCGAAGGAGCAGGCAGAAAAAGACCATGAGCACGGCAGAATAGGGCCCGAAGAGCGAAGGAGCTCGGCAGAAAAAAAACAGGAGCACTGCAAAATAGACCCCAAGAGCTAAGGAGCACGGCAGAATAAACTAGGAACACGGCAGAGTAGGCCCCAAGAGCGAAGGAGCACGGCAACAGAAGACCAGGAGCACGGCAAAATAGACCTCAAGAGCTAAGAAGCACGGCAGAAAAAAAAACAGGAGCACGGCAAAAGAGGCCCGTAGAGCGAAGGAGCACGGCAGAAAAAGACCAGGAGCACGGCAGAATAGGCCCGAAGAGCGAAGGAGCACCGCAAAAAAAAGCACGGCATAATAAACCCTAAGAGCTAAGGAGCACGGCAGAAGAGGCCCCAAGAGCGAAGGAGCACGCCAGAAAAAGACCATGAGCACGGCAGAATATACCCCAAGAGCTAAAGAGCACGGCAGAAGAGGCCCGAAGAGCGAAGGAGCAAGGCAGAAGACCAGGAGCACGGCAAAATAGACCCCAAGAGCTAAGGAGCACGGCAGAATAGGCCCCAAGAGCGAAGGGGCACGGCAGAAAAAGACCAGGAGCACGGCAGAACAAACCCAAAGAGCTAAAGAGCACGGCAGAAAACGACCAGGAGCACGGCAGAACAGACCCTTTGAGCGACGGAGTGCGGCAGAAAAAGACCAGGAGCACGGCAGAATAGACCCCAAGAGCTAAGGAGCACGGCAGAATAGACCCCAAGAGCGAAAGAGACGCCCGAAAAAGACCAGGAGCACGGCAGAAGACGCCCCCAAGAGCTAAGGAGCACGGCAGAAAAAGACCAGGAGCACAGCAGAATGGACCCGAAGAGCGAAGGAGCGCGGCAGAAAGAAAACCAGGAGCACGGCAGAATAGGCCCCAAGAGCTGCCGAGCACGGCAGAAAAAGACCAGGAGCACGGCAGAATAAACCCCAAGAGCTAAGAAGCACGGCAGAATAGGCCCCAAGAGCTAAAGAGCACGCCAGAAAAAGACCAGGAGCACGGCAGAATAGACCCCATGGGGCGCATGGGGAGGACAGCGTGCAGGACGTCGAGCACAGCGCCAAAGAGCAGGATGATCATGAGTGGGATGGTAAGACAATGGCATGGAGTATGAGAGTTAAGAAGACGAGCACGAGGGAGAAGGAATGATCAACAGAAGGAGAATGTGCAGCATGAGGATGACAAGGATGATGACGGGTTCTCTTGGACCGTCCTGGGGCCCTGTAGGGCCGTCTTGGGGGGCCTAGGCCGTCTTGGGGCCCTCTTGGGGCTCTCCGGAACCCTCACCAACACACGCGCCATCGATTCATTGTGCTGGTCCCCCGCTCAACTTCAAGGTAAACGCTGCCGTGCTGGACTGGCACGCTGGCTTTCTTTTTGTTTTTTAGTTGCGCTCACCCGCATGTGTTCGAAAAGTGTCCCAAATGCGATACGTACCTGCGGCCTTCCTGTATGCAAATGTTGCACACTCTTGGAGCAACAATGGCGACGACCAGGTATCGAACTCGTCTAAAACGCATAGACGACAAAATCACACTCAACCTTGCAAACGCTATCACAATAACTGCACTCGTCGGTATTACACAATTCTGTACGTAGAGCAGCTACTGCATCTTCAAATCGTGCACACAAAACAAATTAAATAAACGCCTCATGCGTCCAGCATGCACGTTCACCAGATGCACCAGCTGGGCTTGGCGCCCTGGCCGTGAGGAGGGGACGAGTCGCAGCCGCCATCGGGCTGAGGCTTCAGGCACAGCTCCCGCGAGCCGCAGAAGCCCGTCACGCACGAGTCCTCGTCGCCGCACCCGTTGAAGCAGCACTTCCCCCCGGACGCATTCTCGGCGGCCAGGGCCGTTGACGAGAGCTGCTGCGGAGCCGCGGCCGGGCACCAGCTGGGCTTGGCCCCATGGCCATGAGGCGGGGACGAGTCGCAGCCGCCATCGGGCTGAGGCTTCAGGCACAGCTCCCGCGAGCCGCAGTAGCCCGTCACGCACGAGTCCTCGTCGCCGCACCCGTTGAAGCAGCACTTCCCCCCCGTCGCATTCTCGGCGGCCGGGGCCGTGGACGAGAGCTGCTGCGGAGCCGCGGCCGGGCACCAGCTGGGCTTGGCCCCATGGCCATGAGGCGGGGACGAGTCGCAGCCGCCATCGGGCTGAGGCTTCAGGCACAGCTCCCGCGAGCCGCAGTAGCCCGTCACGCACGAGTCCTCGTCGCCGCACCCGTTGAAGCAGCACTTCCCCCCCGTCGCATTCTCGGCGGCCGGGGCCGTGGAGGAGAGCTGCTGCGGAGCCGCGGCCGGGCACCAGCTGGGCTTGGCCCCGTGACCATGTGGCGGGGACGAGTGCAGCCCGCCATCGGGCTGAGGCTTCAGGCACAGCTCCCGCGAGACGCAGTAGCCCGTCACGCACGAGTCCTCGTCGCCGCACCCGTTGAAGCAGCACTTCCCCCCCGTCGCATTCTCGGCGGCCGGGGCCGTTGACGAGAGCTGCTGCGGAGCCGCGGCCGGGCACCAGCTGGGCTTGGCCCCGTGGCCATGAGGCGGGGACGAGTCGCAGCCGCCATCGGGCTGAGGCTTCAGGCACAGCTCCCGCGAGCCGCAGTAGCCCGTCACGCACGAGTCCTCGTCGCCGCACCCGTTGAAGCAGCACTTCCCCCCCGTCGCATTCTCGGCGGCCGGGGCCGTGGACGAGAGCTGCTGCGGAGCCGCGGCCGGGCACCAGCTGGGCTTGGCCCCATGGCCATGAGGCGGGGACGAGTCGCAGCCGCCATCGGGCTGAGGCTTCAGGCACAGCTCCCGCGAGCCGCAGTAGCCCGTCACGCACGAGTCCTCGTCGCCGCACCCGTTGAAGCAGCACTTCCCCCCCGTCGCATTCTCGGCGGCCGGGGCCGTTGACGAGAGCTGCTGCGGAGCCGCGGCCGGGCACCAGCTGGGCTGCCCCCATGGCCATGAGGCCGGGGGACGAGTCGCAGCCGCAATCGGGCTGAGGCTTCAGGACAGCCCCGCGGCCGCAGTAGCCGTTCACGCACGAGTCCTCGTCGCCGCCCGTTAAGCAGCACTTCCCCCCCGTTCGCCATTCTCGGCGGCCGGGGCCGTGGAGGAGAGCTGCTGCGGAGCCGCGCCGGGCACCAGCTGGGTTGGGCCCCATGGCCATGGGCGGGGACGAGTCGCAGCGCCATCGGGCTGGCGTCAGGCACAGCTCCCGCGAGCCGCAGTAGCCCGTCACGCACGAGTCCTCGTCGCCGCACCCGTTGAAGCAGCACTTCCCCCCCGTCGCATTCTCGGCGGCTGGGGCCGTGGACGAGAGCTGCTGCGGAGCCGCGGCCGGGCACCAGTTGGGCTTGGCCCCATGGCCATGAGGCGGGGACGAGTCGCAGCCGCCATCGGGCTGAGGCTTCAGGCACAGCTCCCGCGAGCCGCAGTAGCCCGTCACGCACGAGTCCTCGTCGCCGCACCCGTTGAAGCAGCACTTCCCCCCCGTCACATTCTCGGCGGCCGGGGCCGTGGACGAGAATTGCTGCGGAGCCGCGGCCGGGCACCAGCTGGGCTTGGCCCCGTGGCCATGAGGCGGGGACGAGTCGCAGCCGCCATCGGGCTGAGCCTTCAGGCACAGCTCCCGCGAGCCGCAGTAGCGTACGCTCGAGTCCTCGTCGCCGCAACGTTGAAGGCCGATCTTTCCCCCCCGTCGCATTCTCGGCGGCCGAGGCCGTGGAGGAGAGCTGCTGCGGAAAGCCTCAACTCACTCTGTGTCACCACTCCGCTTCCCCACGAGGCGGGGACGTAGTCGCAGCGCCATCGGGCTGAGCTTCAGGACAGCTCGCGAGCCACCCCCCCAGTAGGGCCCGTCACGCACGAGTCCTCGTCGCCGCACCCGTTAAAGCAGCACTTCCCCCCCAGTCACATTTCTCGGCGCCCGGGTGGCCGTGACGAGAGCTGCTGCGGAGCCGCGGCCGGGCACCAGCTGGGCTTGGCCCCGTGGCCATGAGGCGGGGACGAGTCTCAGCCGCCATCGGGCTGAGGCGTCAGGCACAGCTCCCGCGAGCCGCACGAGTCCTCGTCGCCGCACCCGTTGAAGCAGCACTTCCCCCCCGTCGCATTCTCGGCGGCCGGGGCCGTGGACGAGAGCTGCTGCGGAGCCGCGGCCGGGCACCAGCTGGGCTTGGCCCCGTGGCCATGAGGCGGGGACGAGTCGCAGCCGCCATCGGGCTGAGGCTTCAGGCACAGCTCCCGCGAGCCGCAGTAGCCCGTCACGCACGAGTCCTCGTCGCCGCACCCGTTGAAGCAGCACTTCCCCCCCGTCGCATCGCGGCCCGACCCGCGCAGGCTGTGCGCGGGAGCACCCGAGGCGCCCAGGACGAACACGCTCACGAACAGCACTGAGCACGCCATAATTACCCCTGCCAGGTTGTCCCCGACAGGCCTCCTGGTGCCACGAGCCACAAGCAACTTGAGCCAAGACTGGCACGCTGGTCTGTCGAGTGAGTCTGCCGTCCTGTGCAAATGATGGACCTCGTGAGCTGTGAAGGGCTCTTTGGGGCCCTTTGGGGGGCCTTGTTGGGGCCGTTGGGAGGGAGCATTTGGGGAGCCTCTTGGAGGCTTCTCTGACCCTCTTGGACTATCCGGGCGTGTCTCGAGGGTCTGTGGGGTCTCTCTTGGCCTGTCTGGGCGTTCTCTTTGACTGTCTTGGGGCCCTCTTGGCCAGTCTCGGGGCCTCTTCGGGCGCTCTGGGGGCCCTCTGGGCGCCTCTTGGGGGCCTCTTGCGAGTCTCTTGGGCCGCTTTGGGGGTCCCCTGGG
Source organism: Prorocentrum cordatum (assembly GCA_963575745.1). Taxonomy (NCBI): domain Eukaryota; class Dinophyceae; order Prorocentrales; family Prorocentraceae; genus Prorocentrum; species Prorocentrum cordatum. Next base: position 6,660 of record CAUYUJ010006652.1, read on the forward strand.
GAGCCTTCGGAGGCTCCCTTCGGCCGTTTTGAGGCCCTCCGGGAGCGATTCCAAGATAATGCTGGTTCAGAATGTCTCGAACGGAACGGCCATTTGTCCGCAACCTGACCGGACAAGAACGGGAAGCTTTGCTTTAGTCCACCAAGCATGTGGAATATGCTCTGTTGTTGTTACGCCGCGCAGGTATGCCGTGGCGCGCGTGTCGGCGTGCATGCGGGGTGTGTTTTGCTGTGCTCCGGTGTGTTCTGCCACGCTCCTGTTCTGCCGTGCTTCTGTGTCCTGTCGTGCCTCTGTGTGCTCTGTGTGTTCTGCCGTGCTCCTGTATTCTGCCGTGCGGATCGTCGCGGTGGTCGTTTTGGCGGAGCTTCTGGGCGCGCACGGCATAACAAGATCAGGAGCACGGCAGAATAGGTCCCAAGAGCGAAGGAGCAAGGCAGAAAAAGACCAGGAGCACGGCAGAATAGACCCCAAGAGCTAAGGAGTACGGCAGAATAGACCCCAAAAGGGAAGGGGCACGGCAGAAAAAAACCAGGAACACGGCAAAATAGACCCCAAGAGCTAAGGAGCACGGCAGAATAAACCAGGAGCACGGCAGAGTAGGCCCCAAGAGCGAAGAAGCACGGCGACAGAAGACCAGGAGCACGGCAAAATAGACCTCAAGAGCGAAGGAGCACGGCAACAGAAGACCAGGAGCACGGCAAAAGAGGCCCGTAGAGCGAAGGAGCACGGCAGAAAAAAACCAGGAGCACGGCAGAAGAGGCCCGAAGAGCGAAGGAGCACGGCAGAAAAAAACAGAAGCACGGCAGAATAAACCCTAAGAGCTGAGGAGCACGGCAGAAGAGGCCCCAAGAGCTGCCGAGCACGGCAGAGAAAGACCAGGAGCACGGCAGAATAGACCCCAAGAGCTAAAGAGCACGGCAGAAGAGGCCCGAAGAGCGAAGGAGCAAGGCAGAAGACCAGGAGCACGGCAAAATAGACCCCAAGAGCTAAGGAGCACGGCAGAATAGGCCCAAAGAGCGCAGGAGCACGGCAGAAAAAGACCAGGAGCACGGCAGAACAACCCTCAAGAGCTAAAGAGCACGGCAGAAAAAGACCAGGAGCACGGCAGAACAGACCCTTTGAGCGACTGAGTGCGGCAGAAAAAGACCAGGAGCACGGCAGAATAGACCCCAAGAGCTAAGGAGCACGGCAGAATAGGCCCCAAGAGCGAAAGAGACGCCCGAAAAAGACCAGGAGCACGGCAGAAGACGCCCCCAAGAGCTAAGGAGCACGGCAGAAAAAGACCAGGAGCACGGCAGAATGGGCCCGAAGAGCGAAGGAGCGCGGCAGAAAAAAAACTAGGAGCACGGCAGAATAGGCCCCAAGAGCTGCCGAGCACGGCAGAGAAAGACCAGGAGCACGGCAGAATAAACCCCAAGAGCTAAGAAGCACGGCAGAATGGGCCCCAAGAGCTAAAGAGCACGCCAGAAAAAGACCAGGAGCACGGCAGAATAGACCCCATGGGGCGCATGGGGAGGACAGCGTGCAGGACGTCGAGCACAGCGCCAAAGAGCAGGATGATCATGAGTGGGATGGTAAGACAATGGCATGGAGTATGAGAGTTAAGAAGACGAGCACGAGGGAGAAGGAATGAACAGCAGAAGGAGAATGTGCAGCATGAGGATGACGAGGATGATGACATCACACCGGAAGCAATCAAACATACTCCATATCAGAGAATAAGCGGGCGGCGGAGAAAAAAAACTGAAAGAGTAACTGACGTATCGAAGAAAACGGCGGCAAGACAAACCAACAAATGCAAATCAGCTGGAACTCCCGATAAAACATTGGCGGCGAATCGTCTTGTAACCAGTACGGAATGATTATGGCGGGCTCTGTTCTGGAATCAGTTGAATAAAACTACAGCGAATATATACATATATATGCACTGTACATATATATATATAAACATACATACACATAACCATAGAACTATCTATATCTTATCACAAAAAACTCGGAAATCAAGCGCGGGCGCAAGCGCTCCCACGCGCTCCCAGGCGCCTCCTGGCGTTCCCAGGCGTTTGTATGCGCTCCTGGGCGACCTCCCCCCAGCACTCGCAAGCACTCGCAAGCGCTCGCATGCGCGCGCAAGCGCTCCCAAGCGCTCGCATGCGCTGTCAGGCGTCCGCCGGGGCATTCGCAAGCGCCCGCGAGCGCGCGCGGGCGCTCCCAGGCGCCGGAGTTAGCAACCTCATATGACAAAACAAGCGCGGGGAAAAAAACAACAAAATGGTGGCGGGCTCGCCGGCCAAAATCAGTTCAAAATGACGGCGGCGGCGGAGGGGGGCGCCCAGTCAGTACTGCAGTGAGCACCGAAGAAACCGTAGTGATATGATGACGGGGTTCTCTTGGGCCGTCCTGGGGCCCTGTAGGGCCGTCTTGGGGGGCCTAGGCCGTCTTGGGGCCCTCTTGGGGCTCTCCAGAACCCTCACCAACACACGCGCTATCGATTCATCGTGCTGGTCCCCGGCTCAACTTCAAGGTAAACGCTGCCGTGCTGGACTGGCACGCTGGTCTTTCTTTTTGTTTTTTAGTTGCGCTCACCCGCATGTGTTCGAAAAGTGTCCCAAATGCGATACGTACCTGCGGCCTTCCTGTATGCAAATGTTGCACACTCTTGGAGCAACAATGGCGACGACCAGGTATCGAACTCGGCTAAAACGCATAGACGACAAAATCACACTCAACCTTGCAAACGCTATCACAATAACTGCACTCGTCGGTATTACACAATTCTGTACGTAGGGCAGCTACTGCATCTTCAGATCGTGCACACAAAACAAATTAAACACCTCATGCGTCCAGCATGAACGTTCACCAGACGCACCAGCTGGGCTTGGCGCCCTGGCCGTGAGGAGGGGAGGAGTCGCAGCCGCCATCGGGCTGAGGCTTCAGGCACAGCTCCCGCGAGCCGCAGTAGCCCGTCACGCACGAGTCCTCGTCGCCGCACCCGTTGAAGCAGCACTTCCCCCCCGTCGCATTCTCGGCGGCCGGGGCCGTGGACGAGAGCTGCTGCGGAGCCGCGGCCGGGCACCAGCTGGGCTTGGCCCCGTGGCCATGAGGCGGGGACGAGTCGCAGCCGCCATCGGGCTGAGGCTTCAGGCACAGCTCCCGCGAGCCGCAGTAGCCCGTCACGCACGAGTCCTCGTCGCCGCACCCGTTGAAGCAGCACTTCCCCCCCGTCGCATTCTCGGCGGCCGGGGCCGTGGACGAGAGCTGCTGCGGAGCCGCGGCCGGGCACCAGCTGGGCTTGGCCCCGTGGCCATGAGGCGGGGACGAGTCGCAGCCGCCATCGGGCTGAGGCTTCAGGCACAGCTCCCGCGAGCCGCAGTAGCCCGTCACGCACGAGTCCTCGTCGCCGCACCCGTTGAAGCAGCACTTCCCCCCCGTCGCATTCTCGGCGGCCGGGGCCGTGGACGAGAGCTGCTGCGGAGCCGCGGCCAGGCACCAGCTGGGCTTGGCCCCGTGGCCATGAGGCGGGGACGAGTCGCAGCCGCCATCGGGCTGAGGCTTCAGGCACAGCTCCCGCGAGCCGCAGTAGCCCGTCACGCACGAGTCCTCGTCGCCGCACCCGTTGAAGCAGCACTTCCCCCCCGTCGCATTCTCGGCGGCCGGGGCCGTGGACGAGAGCTGCTGCGGAGCCGCGGCCGGGCACCAGCTGGGCTTGGCCCCGTGGCCATGAGGCGGGGACGAGTCGCAGCCGCCATCGGGCTGAGGCTTCAGGCACAGCTCCCGCGAGCCGCAGTAGCCCAACGCACGAGTCCTCGTCGCCGCACCCGTTGAAGCAGCACTTCCCCCCCGTCGCATTCTCGGCGGCCGGGGCGTGGACGAGAGCTGCTGCGGAGCGCGGCCGGGCACCAGCTGGGCTTGGCCCCGTGGCCATGAGGCGGGGACGAGTCGCAGCCGCCATCGGGCTGAGGCTTCAGGCACAGCTCCCGCGAGCCGCAGTAGCCCGTCACGCACGACTCCTCGTCGCCGCACCCGTTGAAGCAGCACTTCCCCCCCGTCGCATTCTCGGCGGCCGGGGCCGTGGAGGAGAGCTGCTGCGGAGCCGCGGCCGGGCACCAGCTGGGCTTGGCCCCGTGGCCATGAGGCGGGGACGAGTCGCAGCCGCCATCGGGCTGAGGCTTCAGGCACAGCTCCCGCGAGCCGCAGTAGCCCGTCACGCACGAGTCCTCGTCGCCGCACCCGTTGAAGCAGCACTTCCCCCCCGTCGCATTCTCGGCGGCCGGGGCCGTGACGAGAGCTGCTGCGGAGCCGCGGCCGGGCACCAGCTGGGCTTGGCCCCGTGGCCGTGAGGCGGGGACGAGTCGCAGCCGCCATCGGGCTGAGGCTTCAGGCACAGCTCCCGCGAGCCGCAGTAGCCCGTCACGCACGAGTCTTCGTCGCCGCACCCGTTGAAGCAGCACTTCCCCCCCGTCGCATTCTCGGCGGCCGGGGCCGTGGACGAGAGCTGCTGCGGAGCCGCGGCCGGGCACCAGCTGGGCTTGGCCCCGTAGCCATGAGGCGGGGACGAGTCGCAGCCGCCATCGGGCTGAGGCTTCAGGCACAGCTCCCGCGAGCCGCAGTAGCCCGTCACGCACGACTCCTCGTCGCCGCACCCGTTGAAGCAGCACTTCCCCCCCGTCGCATTCTCGGCGGCCGGGGCCGTGGAAGAGAACTGCTGCGGAGCCGCGGGCGGGCACCAGCTGGGCTTGGCCCCGTGGCCATGAGGCGGGGACGAGTCGCAGCCGCCATCGGGCTGAGGCTTCAGGCACAGCTCCCGCGAGCCGCAGTAGCCCGTCACGCACGACTCCTCGTCGCCGCACCCGTTGAAGCAGCACTTCCCCCCCGTCGCATCGCGGCCCGACCCGCGCAGGCTGTGCGCGGGCGCACCCGAGGCGCCCAGGACGAGCACGCTCACGAACAGCACTGAGCACGCCATAATTACCCCTGCCAGGTTGTCCCCGACAGGCCTCCTGGTGCCACGAGCCACAAGCAACTTGAGCCAAGACTGGCACGCTGGTCTGTCGAGTGAGTCTGCCGCCCTGTGCAAATGATGGACCTCGTGAGCTGTGAAGGGCTCTTTGGGGCGCTTTGGGGGGCCTTGTTGGGGCCGTTGGGAGGGAGCATTTGGGGAGCCTCTTGGAGGCTTCTTTGACCCTCTTGGACTATCCGGGCGTGTCTCGAGGGTCTGTGGGGTCTCTCTTGGCCTGTCTGGGCGTTCTCTTTGACTGTCTTGGGGCTCTCTTTGCCAGTCTCGGGGCCTCTTCGGGCACTCTGGGGGCCCTCTGGGCGCCTCTTGGGGGCCTCTTGCGAGTCTCTTGGGCCGCTTTGGGGGTCCCCTGGGGAGCCTTCGGAGGCTCTCTTGGGCCGTTTTGAGGCCCTGTGGGAGCGATTCCAAGATAATGCTGGTTCAGAATGTCTCGAGCGGAACGGCCATTTGTCCGCAACCTGACTGGACAAGAGCGGGAAGCTTTGCTTTAGTCCACCAAGCATGTGGAATATGCTCTGTTGTTGTTACGCCGCGCCGGTATGCCGTGGCGCGCGTGTCGGCGTGCGTGCGGGGTGTGTTTCGCTGTGCTCCTGTGTGTTCTGCCGCGCTCCTGTTCTGCCGTGCTTCTGTGTTCTGTCGTGCCTCTGTGTGCTCTGTGTGTTCTGCCGTGCTCCTGTATTCTGCCGTGCGGATCGTCGCGGTGGTCGTTTTGGCGGAGCTTCTGGGCGCGCACGGCATAAAAAGATCAGGAGCACGGCAGAATAGGTCCCAAGAGCGAAGGAGCAAGGCAGAAAAAGACCAGGAACACGGCAGAACAGACCCCACGAACAAAGGAGTACGGCAGAATACACCCCAAAAGCGAAGGGGCACGGCAGAAAAAGACCAGGAGCACGGCAGAACAAACCCCAAGAGCTAAAGAGCACGGCAGAAGAAAGACCAGGAGCACGGCAGAACAGACCCTTAGAGCGACGGAGTGCGGCAGAAAAAAAAACAGGAGCACGGCAGAATAGACCCCAAGAGCTAAGGAGCACGGCAGAATAGGCCCCAAGAGCGAAAGAGACGCCTAAAAAAGACCATGAGCACGGCAGAAGAGGCCCCCAAGAGCTAAGGAGCACGCCAGAAAAAGACCACGAGCACGGCAGAATAGGCCCCATGAGCGAAGGAGTACGGCAGAAGAGGCCCCAAGAGCTAAAGAGCACGGCAGAAAAAGACCAGGAGCACGGCAAAATAGACCCCAAGAGCTAAGGAGCACGGCAGAATAGGCCCCAAGAGCGAAGGGGCACGGCAGAAAAAGACCAGGAGCACGGCAGAACAAACCCCAAGAGCTAAAGAGCACGGCAGAAAAAAAGACCAGGAGCACGGCAGAACAACCCCCAAGAGCTAAAGAGCACGGCAGAAAAAAAGACCAGGAGCACGGCAGAACAGACCCTTAGAGCGACGGAGTGCGGCAGAAAAAAAAACAGGAGCACGGCAGAATAGACCCCAAGAGCTAAGGAGCACGGCAGAAGAGGCCCCCAAGAGCTAAGGAACACGGCAGAGAAAGACCAAGAGCACGGCAGAATGGGCCCGAAGTGCGAAGGAGCACGGCAGAAAGAAAACCAGGAGCACGGCAGAATTGGCCCCAAAAGCTGCCGAGCACGGCAGAAAAAGACCAGGAGCACGGCAGAATAGGCCCGAAGAGCTAAGAAGCACGGCAGAATAGACCGCAAGAGCTAAAGAGCACGCCAGAAAAAGGCTATGAGCACGGCAGAATAGACCCCAAAAGCTAGGGGGCACGGTAGAAAAAGACCGAAGCACGGCAGAATAGGCCCGAGAAGCCAAGGAGTACGACTGAAAAAGACCAGGAGCACGGCAGAACAGACCCGAAGAGTGAAGGACCACGGCAGAATAGGCCCCAAGAGCGAAGGAGCACCACAGAAAAGACCGGGAGCACGGCAAAATAGACCCCAAGAGCTAAGGAGCACGGCAGAAAAAGACGAGAACGGCAGAATAGGCCCGAAGAGCGAAGGAGACAAAAAAAGGAGCACGGCAGAATAGGCCCCATGAGCGAAGGAGCACGGCAGAATAGACCCCAAGAGCTAAGGAGCCCGGCAGAAGAGGACCCAAGAGCGAAGGAGCAATGCAGAAAAGACCAGGAACACGGCAAAATAGACCCCAAGAGCTAAGGAGCACGGCAGAATAGACCCCAAGAGCGAAGCAGAACGGCAGAAAAAGACCAGGAGCACGGCAGAGTAGACCCGAAGAGCCAAGAAGTACGGCAGAAGAATACCAGGAGCACGGCAGGATATACCCCAAGCGCTAAGGAGCACGGCAGATAGACCCCAAAAACAAAGGAGCACGGCAAAAATACTCATTCTCTGCCGTGCTCCTATTTTTTCGTCCGCCGTGCTCCAAACGATGTTCTAAGGATGTCTGCAGCGAAAGCGCCATGTTTAACATGAGAGGTAGTAAAACCGCCTCTTTGACATATCATTGTTGTGAGGATGTCTGAGGAGATAGAACAGTGTTTGAACATATGTCAAATTCGCGACCTCCCATTGTTGGGGTGATATCTCAGGCGAAACGCTTATTTGTGATAAAATCGATGCTACGTACATATCAATGTTGTGAGGATGTCTCAGGCGAAATCACATGCTGGGTCGGCTCGAGGGCGATCCTGGGGGTCATATTGGGGCTCGCTTGGGGCCCTTTGGGGCCCTCTTGATGCCCTCAAAAAACATTTCAGTGCGATCTTAGACACATTGAATGTATGAGGATGTCCCTAGCGAAATCGTCATTTGTCGAAGGCTGACTTAGACCATCTAGAAGCCTTTTCAGGAGCGATACCAAGACGATGTTAGAACAGCAGTTTTCAAAACGATACTATTGCTGTTCCTCATTGTTTGAGGATGTTCCCAGCGAAATCGTCATGTTCGGCAGTCTCCAGGGCGCTGTTGGAGCCATCTTGGGCTCCATTTAGGGCTCTCATGTTTCATCTTGAAGCACTTCGAGAACGATGTCGAGGCGATGTTGCCAACATCTCATTTTTGGGGGGTGTCCCCAGCGAACTGATCATGTTCTGCCGTGCTCTTTTTTTCAGTCTGCCGCGCCCCTCCCGATTGTCTGAGGATGTCCCGAGCGAAAGCGCCATGTCTTATATGAGAGGTAGTAAAACAGCTTTTCCAACATATCATTTGTTCGAGGATGTCTCGGGCGAAACGCTCATTTTTCATGCTCAGCCAAATGCTTGACATGTCTCGACATCCCGATGGTCTGAGGATATCTCGAGCGAAAACGCCATTTTGAACAGAAAACGTCTTAGACGATAGCCTCCAACATCTCCAT
>CAUYUJ010006652.1:20000-52124 GCA_963575745.1 Prorocentrum cordatum
TTGAAGCAGCACTTCCCCCCCGTCGCATTCTCGGCGGCCGGGGCCGTGGACGAGAGCTGCTGCGGAGCCGCGGCCGGGCACCAGCTGGGCTTGGCCCCATGGCCATGAGGCGGGGACGAGTCGCAGCCGCCATCGGCTGAGGCTTCAGGCACAGCTCCCGCGAGCCGCAGTAGCCCGTCACGCACGAGTCCTCGTCGCCGCACCCGTTGAAGCAGCACTTCCCCCCCGTCGCATTCTCGGCGGCCGGGGCCGTGGACGAGAGATGCTGCGGAGCCGCGGCCGGGCACCAGCTGGGCTTGGCCCCATGGCCATGCGGCGGGGACGAGTCGCAGCCGCCATCGGGCTGAGGCTTCAGGCACAGCTCCCGCGAGTCGCAGTAGCCCGTCACGCACGAGTCCTCGTCGCCGCACCCGTTGAAGCAGCACTTCCCCCCCGTCGCATTCTCGGCGGCCGGGGCCGTGGACGAGAGCTGCTGCGGAGCCGCGGCCGGCACCAGCTGGGCTTGGCCCCATGGCCATGAGGCGGGGACGAGTCGCAGCCGCCATCGGGCTGAGGCTTCAGGCACAGCTCCCGCGAGCCGCAGTAGCCCGTCACGCACGAGTCCTCGTCGCCGCACCCGTTGAAGCAGCACTTCCCCCCCGTCGCATTCTCGGCGGCCGGGGCCGTGGACGAGAGCTGCTGCGGAGCCGCGGCCGGGCACCAGCTGGGCTTGGCCCCGTGGCCATGAGGCGGGGACGAGTCGCAGCCGCCATCGGGCTGAGGCTTCAGGCACAGCTCCCGCGAGCCGCAATAGCCCGTCACGCACGAGTCCTCGTCGCCACACCCGTTGAAGCAGCACTTCCCCCCCGTCGCATTCTCGGCGGCCGGGGCCGTGGACGAGAGCTGCTGCGGAGCCGCGGCCGGGCACCAGCTGGGCTTGGCCCCATGGCCATGAGGCGGGGACGAGTCGCAGCCGCCATCGGGCTGAGGCTTAAGGCACAGCTCCCGCGAGCCGCAGTAGCCCGTCACGCACGAGTCCTCGTCGCCGCACCCGTTGAAGCAGCACTTCCCCCCCGTCGCATTCTCGGCGGCAGGGGCCCGTGGACGAGAGCTGCTGGCCCCCCCGGTGAGGCTGCGTCACGCACGAGTCCTCGTCGCCGCACCCGTTGAAGCAGCACTTCCCCCCCGTCGCATTCTCGGCGGCTGGGGCCGTGGAGGAGAGCTGCTGCGGAGCCGCGGCCGGGCACCAGCTGGGCTTGGCCCCATGGCCATGAGGCGGGGACGAGTCGCAGCCGCCATCGGGCTGAGGCTTCAGGCACAGCTCCCGCGAGCCGCAGTAGCCCGTCACGCACGTGTCCTCGTCGCCGCACCCGTTGAAGCAGCACTTCCCCCCCGTCGCATTCTCGGCGGCCGGGGCCGTGGAGGAGAGCTGCTGCGGAGCCGCGGCCGGGCACCAGCTGGGCTTGGCCCCGTGGCCATGAGGCGGTGACGAGTCGCAGCCGCATCGGTGAGGCTCAGGGCACAGCTCCCGAGCGACCCGCAGTAGCCCGTCAAGCAACGAGTCCTCGTCGCCGCACCCGTTGAAGCAGCACTTCCCCCCCGTCGCATTCTCGGCGGCACAGGCGAGCCGCAGTAGCCCGTCACGCACGAGTCCTCGTCGCCGCACCCGTTGAAGCAGCACTTCCCCCCCGTCGCATTCTCGGCGGCCGGGGCCGTGGAGGAGAGCTGCTGCGGAGCCGCGGCCGGGCACCAGCTGGGCTTGGCCCCGTGGCCATGAGGCGGGGACGAGTCGCAGCCGCCATCGGGCTGAGGCTTCAGGCACAGCTCCCGCGAGCCGCAGTAGCCCGTCACGCACGAGTCCTCGTCGCCGCACCCGTTGAAGCAGCACTTCCCCCCCGTCGCATTCTCGGCGGCCGGGGCCGTGGACGAGAGCTGCTGCGGAGCCGCGGCCGGGCACCAGCTGGGCTTGGCCCCGTGGCCATGAGGCGGGGACGAGTCGCAGCCGCCATCGGGCTGAGGCTTCAGGCACAGCTCCCGCGAGCCGCAGTAGCCCGTCACGCACGAGTCCTCGTCGCCGCACCCGTTGAAGCAGCACTTCCCCCCCGTCGCATTCTCGGCGGCCGGGGCCGTTGACGAGAGCTGCTGCGGAGCCGCGGCCGGGCACCAGCTGGGCTTGGCCCCGTGGCCATGAGGCGGGGACGATTCGCAGCCGCCATCGGGCTGAGGCCTTCAGGGCACAGCTCCCGCGAGCCGCAGTGGCCCGTCACGCACGAGTCCTCGTCGCCGCACCCGTTGAAGCGCAACTTCCCCCCGTCGCATTCTCGGCGGCCGGGCCGTGGACGAGAGCTGCTGCGAGCCGCGGCCGGGCACCATCTGGGCTTGGCCCCGTGGCCATGAGGCGGACGAGTCGCAGCCGCCATCGGGCTGGGCTTTCAGGCACAGCTCCGCGAGCGCAGTAGCCCGTCACGCACGAGTCCTCGTCGCCGCACCCGTTGAAGCAGCACTTCCCCCCCGTCCATTCTCGGCGGCCGGGGCCGTGGACGAGATTGCTGCGGAGCCGCGGCCGGGCACCAGCTGGGCTTGGCCCCGTGGCCATGAGGCGGGGACGAGTCGCAGCCGCCATCGGGCTGAGCCTTCAGGCACAGCTCCCGCGAGCCGCAGTAGCCCGTCACGCACGAGTCCTCGTCGCCGCACCCGTTGAAGCAGCACTTCCCCCCCGTCGCATTCTCGGCGGCCGGGGCCGTGGACGAGAGCTGCTGCGGAGCCGCGGCCAGGCACCAGCTGGGCTTGGCCGCGAGCCGCAGGGTCACGCACGAGTCCTCGTCGCCGCACCCGTTGAAGCAGCACTTCCCCCCCGTCGCATTCTCGGCGGCCGGGGCGTGACGAGAGCTGCTGCGGAGCCGCGGCCGGGCACCAGCTGGGCTTGGCCCCGTGGCCATGAGGCGGGGACGAGTCGCAGCCGCCATCGGGCTGAGGCTTCAGGCACAGCTCCCGCGAGCCGCAGTAGCCCGTCACGCACGAGTCCTCGTCGCCGCACCCGTTGAAGCAGCACTTCCCCCCCGTCACATTCTCGGCGGCCGGGGCCGTGGACGAGAATTGCTGCGGAGCCGCGGCCGGGCACCAGCTGGGCTTGGCCCCGTGGCCATGAGGCGGGGACGAGTCGCAGCCGCCATCGGGCTGAGCCTTCAGGCACAGCTCCCGCGAGCCGCAGTAGCCCGTCACGCACGAGTCCTCGTCGCCGCACCCGTTGAAGCAGCACTTCCCCCCCGTCGCATTCTCGGCGGCCGGGGCCGTGGACGAGAGCTGCTGCGGAGCCGCGGCCGGGCACCAGCTGGGCTTGGCCCCGTGGCCATGAGGCGGGGACGAGTCGCAGCCGCCATCGGGCTGAGGCTTCAGGCACAGCTCCCGCGAGCCGCAGTGGCCCGTCACGCACGAGTCCTCGTCGCCGCACCCGTTGAAGCAGCACTTCCCCCCCGTCGCATCGCGGCCCGACCCGCGCAGGCTGTGCGCGGGAGCACCCGAGGCGCCCAGGACGAACACGCTCACGAACAGCACTGAGCACGCCATAATTACCCCTGCCAGGTTGTCCCCGACAGGCCTCCTGGTGCCACGAGCCACAAGCAACTTGAGCCAAGACTGGCACGCTGGTCTGTCGAGTGAGTCTGCCGTCCTGTGCAAATGATGGACCTCGTGAGCTGTGAAGGGCTCTTTGGGGCCCTTTGGGGGGCCTTGTTGGGGCCGTTGGGAGGGAGCATTTTGGGAGCCTCTTGGAGGCTTCTTTGACCCTCTTGGACTATCCGGGCGTGTCTCGAGGGTCTGTGGGGTCTCTCTTGGCCTGTCTGGGCGTTCTCTTTGACTGTCTTGGGGCTCTCCTGGCCAGTCTCGGGGCCTCTTCGGGCGCTCTGGGGGCCCTCTGGGCGCCTCTTGGGGGCCTCTTGCGAGTCTGTTGGGCCGCTTTGGGGGTCCCCTGGGGAGCCTTCGGAGGCTCTCTTGGGCCGTTTTGAGGCCCTCCGGGAGCGATTCCAAGATAATGCTGGTTCAGAATGTCTCGAGCGGAACGGCCATTTGTCCGCAACCTGACCGGACAAGAGCGGGAAGCTTTGCTTTAGTCCACCAAACATGTGGAATATGCTCTGTTGTTGTTACGCCGCGCCGGTATGCCGTGGCGCGCGTGTCGGCGTGCGTGCGGGGTGTGTTTCGCTGTGCTCCTGTGTGTTCTGCCGCGCTCCTGTTCTGCCGTGCTTCTGTGTTCTGTCGTGCCTCTGTGTGCTCTGTGTGTTCTGCCGTGCTCCTGTATTCTGCCGTGCGGATCGTCGCGGTGGTCGTTTTGGCGGAGCTTCTGGGCGCGCACGGCATAAAAAGATCACGAGCACGGCAGAATAGGTCCTAAGAGCGAAGGAGCAAGGCAGAAAAAGACCGGGAACACGGCAGAATAGACCCCAAGAGCAAAGGAGTACGGCAGAATAGACCCCAAAAGCGAAGGTGCACGGCAGAAAAGGACCAGGAGCACGGCAGAATAGACCCCAAGAGCGAAGGAGCAAGCAGAAAAAGACCAGGAGCACGGCAGAATAGGGCCCGAAGAGCGAAGGAGCACGGCAGAAAAAAAAGGATCACGGCAAAATAGACCCCAAGAGCTAAGGAGCACGGCAGAAGAAACCAGGAACACGGCAGAGTAGGCCCCAAGAGCGAAGTAGAACGGCAACAGAAGACCAGGAGTACGGCAAAGTAGACCTCAAGAGCTAAGAAGCACGGCAGAAAAAGACCAGGAGCACGGCAAAAGAGGCCGGTAGAGCGAAGGAACACGGCAGAAAAAGACCAGGAGCACGGCAGAAGAGGCCCGAAGAGCGAAGGAGCACGGCAGAAAAAAAAGAAACATAAGCACGGCAGAATAAACCCTAAGAGCTAAGGAGCACGCCAGAAGAGGCCCCAAGAGCTAAAGAGCACGGCAGAAAAAGACCAGGAGCACGGCAGAACAAACCCCAAGAGCTAAAGAGCACGGCAGAAGAGGCCCGAAGAGCGAAGGAGCAAGGCAGAAAAAAACGAGGAGCACGGCAAAATAGACCCCAAGAGCTAAGGAGCACGCCAGAAGAGGCCCCAAGAGCGAAGGAGCACGGCAGAAAAAGACCAGGAGCACGGCAGAACAAACCCCAAGAGCTAAAGAGCACGGCAGAAAAAAAAACAGCAGGAGCACGGCAGAACAGACCCTTAGAGCGACGGAGTGCGGCAGAAAAAAAAAAAACAGGAGCACGGCAGAATAGACCCCATGAGCTAAGAAGCACGGTAGAATAGGCCCCAAGAGCGAAAGAGACGCCCAAAAAAGACCATGAGCACGGCAGAAAGAAAACCAGGAGCACGGCAGAAGAGGCTCCAAGAGCTGCCGTGCACGGCAGAAAAAGACCAGGAGCACGGCAGAATAAACCCCAAGAGCTAAGAAGCACGGCAGAATAGGCCCCAAGAGCTAAAGAGCACGCCAGAAAACGACCATGAGTACGGCAGAATAGATTCCAAGAGCTAGGGGGCACGGTAGAAAAAGACCGAAGCAAGGCAGAATAGGCCCGAAGAGCCAAGGAGTACGACTGAAAAAGACCAGGAGCACGGCAGAATAGACCCGAAGAGTGAAGGACCACGGCAGAATAGGCCCCAAGAGCGAAGGAGCACGACAGAAAAAGACCAGGAGCACGGCAGAATAGACCCGAGGAGTGAAGGAGCACGGCAGAAAGAAAACCAGGAGCACGGCAGAATAGGCCCGAAGAGCGAAGGAGACAAAAATGAGAGGAGCACGGCAGAATAGGCCCCATGACCGAAGGAGCACAGCAGAATAGACCCCAAGAGCTAAGGAGCCCGGCAGAAGAGGCCCCAAGAGCGAAGGAGCAAGGCAGAAAAAGACCAGGAACACGGCAAATAGACCCCAAGTGCTAAGGAGTACGGAAGAATAGGCCCCAAGAGTGAAGCAGAACGGCAGAAAAAGACCAGGAGCACGGAAGAGTAGACCCGAAGAGCCAAGAAGGACGGCAGAAGAATACCAGGAGCACGGCAGGATATACCCCAAGCGCTAAGGAGCACGGCAGATAGACCCCAAAAACAAAGGAGCACGGCAGAAATACTCACTCTCTGCCGTGCTCTTATTTTTTCGTCCGCCGTGCTCCGCCCGATTTTCTAAGGATGTCTGCAGCGAGAGCGCCATGTTCAACGTGAGAGGTAGTAAAACCGCCTCTTTGACATATAATTGTTGTGAGGATGTCTCAGGCGATACACCAGTGTTTGAACACATGTCAAATTCGCGACTTAGAACCAGATGGAGTTCACGATCCGCGCAAATTCCGACGTGCCGCTCACCTCGAACGTCCACAAAGGATACCGCATGGAATTTGACCATCCACTACCCGCGCGAGTTTAGACGTCGCTCTTGCCCCAGACGCCCGCAAAAGATATCAGGTGGAGTTCACTTCCCGCGCGAGTTCAGAATTTGTTGGAGGTTGTCTCGAGCGAAACGCGATGGTTTTAACCAAACTGTGGAAAACCCATGGTTGTTTCAATAATTTCGCCTTCGAGGACCCGTCCGAAGGCAATTGTTGGAGGATGTCTCTAGCGAGACGCTGATTTTTCAACGAAAGTGTTAAAAACACGTGGGTTGTTCAATAGTTTCACTTCTTGGGCCATCTTGGAGGTCATCCGAGATCGCTCCGAAAAAATGCCTCACAAGAGCTCTGTCGGCATATCACACCGGAAGCAATCAAACATACTCCATATCAGAGAATAAGCGGGCGGCGGAGAAAAAAAACTGAAAGAGTAACTGACGTATCGAAGAAAACGGCGGCAAGACAAACCAACAAATGCAAATCAGCTGGAACTCCCGATAAAACATTGGCGGCGAATCGTCTTGTAACCAGTACGGAATGATTATGGCGGGCTCTGTTCTGGAATCAGTTGAATAAAACTACAGCGAATATATACATATATATGCACTGTACATATATATATATATATATATATAAAAACATACATACACATAACCATAGAACTATCTATATCTTATCACAAAAAACTCGGAAATCAAGCGCGGGCGCAAGCGCTCCCACGCGCTCCCAGGCGCCTCCTGGCGTTCCCAAGCGTTTGTATGCGCTCCTGGGCGACCTCCCCCCAGCACTCGCAAGCACTCGCAAGCGCTCGCATGCGCGCGCAAGCGCTCCCAAGCGCTCGCATGCGCTGTCAGGCGTCCGCCGGGGCATTCGCAAGCGCCCGCGAGCGCGCGCGGGCGCTCCCAGGCGCCGGAGTTAGCAACCTCATATGACAAAACAAGCGCGGGGAAAAAAACAACAAAATGGTGGCGGGCTCGCCGGCCAAAATCAGTTCAGAATGACGGCGGCGGCGGAGGGGGGCGCCCAGTCAGTACTGCAGTGAGCACCGAAGAAACCGTAGTGATGTCGGCATCCCATTGTTTCCAGGATATCTTGGGCGAAACGCCCATTTTCGAGGATCCGAAAACCTTTCCTGACATGAACGGGAAGCGCGTGAAAGGGAAGAGTTGCGATTAAATGTAATACAGGCGAGCTCCCCGAACGCTCACAAAGGATACGTATGGACACGCGCCCCCCGAACGTTTACAGGCATCTTCCTGATTACCCTCCTCACTCCTCCGCATGAGGACGACGGCGAAAACGACGACCGTGGGAGGAGGAGGAGGAGGAGGAGGAGGAGGAGGAGGAGGAGGAGGAGGAGAAGCAGGTGGTGGTGGAGGAGGAGAAGGGGGGGGAGGAGGAGGAGGAGGAGGAGGAGGAGGAGGAGGAGGAGGAGGAGGAGGAGGAGGAGGAGGAGGAGGAGGAGGAGGAGGAGGAGGAGGAGGAGGAGAGGAGGAGGAGGAGGAGGAGGAGGAGGAGGAGGAGGAGGAGGAGGAGGAGGAGGAGGAGGAGGAGGAGGAGGAGGAGGAGGAGGAGGAGGAGGAGGAGGAGGAGGAGGAGGAGGAGGAGGAGGAGGAGGGGGGGGGGAGGGGGAGGGGGAGGAGGGGGAGGAGGAGGAGGAGGAGGAGGAGGAGGAGGAGGAGGAGGAGGAGGAGGAGGAGGAGGAGGAGGACCAGCAGCAGCAGCAGGAACAGAGGGTGAGAAGGGGACGGGGGGGAGGAGGGAGGACGAGGAAGAGGAACAGGAGCAGGAGGAGGAGGAGGAGGAGGACGAGGCGGAGGAGGAGGAAGGAGAAGGAGGAAGAACGGGGCCCCAGGGGGGCCACGGGTCATGTAATCCAATATTCCTTATCGGATTTGGATAGCCCGTGAAACCTCAAAGGACCAGGAAATGTCCAATCCAACCTTCCTTATCGGAATTCATCCTCTTCCTCGTGCGTGGGAGTGAAGAGAAAGATGAGAAGGAGAGGAGGAAGAGGAGGAGGAGGAGGAGGAGGACGAGGAGGAGAAGGCAATTGCTGGAGGCTGTATCGATCGAAACGCTTTGTTTTTAACAGAACTGTTGAAAACCATTGGTTTTTTCATAAGTTCGTCTTCGAGGACCCGTCCGTACGCAATTGTTGGAGGATGCCTCGAGCGAAACGCTGACTGATCAACGAAAGTGTTAAAAACACGTGGGTTGTTCAATAGTTTCGATTCGTGGGCCATCTTGGAGGTCATCCGAGATCGCTCCGAACAGATGCCTTACAAGAGCTCGTTCGGCATCCCATTGTTTCGAGGATATCTCGGGCGAAACGCCCATTTTCGAGGATCCGAAAACCTTTATTGGCATGAACGGGAAGCGCGTTAAATCAAAGAGCTTGGCAAGAACGTGCACCAACATCAAGTTCGCATGTCGCGTAGGCGCTCTTCCCGAACGTCCACAGGGGGTACCAGGTGGACTTCGCTATCCGCGCCAATTCAGACGTGCCGCTGACCCCGAACGTCCGCAAAAAGAACCAGATTGAGTTCACGATCCGCACAAATTCCGACGTACCCCATCACTCCGAACGTCCATAAAAGATACCAAACGGAATTCACAATCCGCGCAACTTCAGTCACCGCTCACCGCGAACGTCCGCAAAAGATAACAGATAGAGTTCACTACCCGCACGAGTTTAGGCGTCGCTCTTACCCCGAACGCGCACAAAAAATATCAGGTAGAGTTCACTTTCCGCGCAAGTTCAAAACTTGGAGGATGTCTCGAGCGAAATGCTTTGTGTTTAACAAGACTGTTGAAAACCATAGGTTTTTCAATGATTTCGCCTTCGAGGACCCGTCCGAAGACAATTGTTGGAGGATGTCTCGAGCGAGACGCTGCTTTTTCAACGAAAGTGTTAAAAACACGTGGGTTGTTCAATAGTTTCGCTTCTTGGGCCATCTTGGAGGTTATCCGAGATCGCTCCGAAAAGATGCCTCACAAGAGCTCTGTCGGCATCCCATTGCTTCGAGGATGGCTCTGGCGAAACGCCCATTTTCGAGGATCCGAAACTTAGGCGAGCGATTTCAAGATCTCCATGTTTGGAGGATGCCTCGGGCGAAACACCCATTGATTAGCAAAAGACGTCTTAAGATACGACCCCAAATTTCACGATGTTGCGAGGATGTCTCGAGCGAAACGCTCGTTTGGGGAACCTTTCCTGACATGAACGGGAAGCGCGTGAAAGGGAAGAGTTGCGCAAGAACTTGCAGCATCATCGCGACCAAATGTAATATAGGCAAGCTCCCCGAACGCTCACAAGGGATACGTATGGACACGCGCCCCCCCGAACGTTCACACGCCTATTCCTGAGTATCCTCCTCACTCTTCCGCGTGAGGAAGACGACGACGAAGACGACTACCAGGGGAGGAGGGGGAGGAGGGGAAGGCGGAGGAGGAGGAGCAGGAGGAGCAGCAGCAGCAGCAGCATCAGATGGTTAACTTTTAAAAACGATGGCGTCGCCATCAGGCCCCAGGTGGCCCACGGGGCATGTAATCCAACCTTCCTTTCGGATTTTGGATAGCCCGGGAAACTCAGGAAGACCAGGAGATGTCCAATCCAACCTTCCTTATCAGAATGTGTCATGTGCCTCGTGCGTGGGAGGAGGAGAAGCAGGAGGAGGAAAAGGACGAGGAGGAGGAAGAACAGGAGGAGGAGGAGGAGGAGAAGGCAATTGTTGGAGGATGTCTCGAGCGAAACGCTCTGTGTTTAACAGAACTGTTGAAAACCCATGGGTTGGTTCAATAATTTCGCATCGAGGACCCGTCCGAAGGCAACTTTCGGAGAATGTTTCGAGCGAAACGCTCTGTTTTGAACACAAGTGTTAAACCAAGTAGGTGTTTCAATAATTTCGCTTCTTGGCCAATCTTGGAAGTCATCCGAGATCGTTCCGAAAAGATGCTTACAAGAGCTCTTGGCGCATCCCATTTGTTCGAAGATCTCTCAGGCGAAACGCCCCTGTTCGAAGAGCCGAAAATTAGGACGTCGATTTCAAGATCTCCATGATTGGAGGATGTCTCTGGCAAAACGCCCATTTTTAGCGAAAGACGTCTTGAGATACGACCCCCAACTTCACGATTTGGCGCAACGCGCGTTCCCCCCACAGACCCCCCCCCCAGTTTTATATATATATATATATATATATATATAATATATATATATATATATATATATAAAGAAAGAAAGAAGAAGAAAAAAAAAAAAAAAAAAAAAAAAATATTAATAATCAAAAAAAAAAAAAAAAAAAAAAAAAAAAAAAAAAAAAAAACACTCTGGGCACGCAGACGTCCATCGCGCGACTCTTCGACTCCTAACGCGCGTCCCGTTCTGTCTCGAGAGAAAGACTCATTGGGAATCCGCCAGGCCCCCGACCACGAGTGCGCAACGCGCGTTCCCCCCCCAGACCCCCCTCAGTTGATAAAATCCCTCTGGGCACGCAGACGTCCATCGCGCGACTCTTCGAGTCTTAGCGCGCGCCCCGTCATCCGCCAGGTCCCCGACCACGAGTGCGCCGCCCCCCCCCAGACCTCCCCAAGTGATAAAATCCCTCTGGGCACGCAGACGTCCATCGCGCGACTCTTCGAATCTTAACGCGCTTCCCGTCATCAAACAGGCCTTGGCCACGGAGCGACGCCAAGCCCTTCCCCCCTCAGACTCCACCATTTGAAAATATTTCCCTCCGGGCCTACAGCAACGTCCATCGCGCGACTCTTCGAGTCCATGAGCGCTTCCCGTCATCCACCAGGCCTTGGCCACGGAGCGACGCCGAGCCCTCCCCCCGTCAGACTTCCCCCAGTTGAAAATATTTCCCTCCGGGCCTACAGCAACGCCCATCGCGCGACTCTTCGAGTCTACGCGCGCCTTTTTTGAGGACGCAACCCCACTAGAGGGGTCTCGCGAGCCCCCACTTAGCCAGCCACAGGACCGACTAGCGCGCATGAGCATCCGCAGACGTCACATGGGAGGCCACAACCCACTGGTGGAAGGCCCGCACGACAGAACACGGCCCTCTGGCCGAGCGCCGGCGGCAGGCCGTGGATTCAAACGGTGCAACGCGCAGCGTGCAGGATGAGCATAGCACAGTGCCACAAGAGCCACCCATACCAGCAAATTCGAAGTCGGCCACACTCGACGTGGGACGCGGAGAGGCGGCAGACAGACAGGTCGACCACCTGTCTGCGGCTGCAGGCCGAGCCACACTCACAGCCACCAAGCAGCGGGCCTAGGAATTGAGACAGAGAAGACAAGACAAGCACAGGCGCTGGCAAAAACACACAACTGACCAAAATGATGGTCGGTGCATCACTTGGCACGGCTGGAGCGCGGGACGTCGCGGGTCGCCGCAGCCCACGGGGTCAACTGTCCGTTCGCGCGCACCCTGAGATCACTGAACTGCGAGCCGTAGCCCGCCGCGAATCAGCGCAGGTTGACCGAATCGAAGCCGCGCCAATGAGACGAGTAAGTGCCCCATATTTGCCACCTTGTGAACGCGATGCGTGTCTTCCGATACAGTGTAGACCTCGCTCGTGACATGGCCTGGAGATCCACGTCGCCGAGGAAGCACTTAGCACGCGCCGACAAGCGCCGCTTAGCGGGCACAATCACAGCGGGAAGAAGAGTAGAAGCCATCCGCGAAGGACTCGAGCCAAACGCCCGCATTGCGGCACCACCGCTGGGAGCACATTGCCCCACGTGGCCAGAAACATAAGACACCGACCCGCGCGCCGGAGCCCATCCGCTCCTTTGCGTCGCACATCAAGATGGGCCCACTGAGCTTAGCTCCCGAAAGAAGGGCCCTGACCCATGGCCACCCCCTGGCGGCCAGGGGCCGGCTCGCGTGGTGATAGCTCCTCATGCTGCGCACTGGCTCGCTCCCGCCATGAGTGACATCCGACGAAACGGACCTCCACGGTCGTCGTTCCGCCACCGAACGCTCGGCCCTCCAACGCAATGAACTTCGGCAAGCGGTGGTGCACAGAAGAGAAACGAAACATGATAAGTCCCGCCATCGACCGATGATCATGCTGCGCGCGGGCTTGCGACCCCGCAGACACCAGAAACGACGCCAGAATCGCTCGAGCCAGGGCCTTCTACGCGCGCTATTTTGAAGACGCAACCCCAACACTGAGGTCTCGCGAGCATTCACAGAGCCAACCGAAAGGTCGGCCCGCGCGCGCGCGCCCACGGACGCGACATGCGATGATTACGACTCTCTGGTGGGAAGCCCGCACATCAGCACGCGACCCTCTGGACACGGGCTGGCGGCGAGCAGCGATCTTCAAACGGCGCAACGCAGCACGCGCAGGAGAAGCATGGCACAGAATAGCGGGAGCCGCCCTTACCAGCAATGCGAAGTCGGCAACGCTCCAGGCTATGCAAGGGCAGGGCGGCGGGCCTAGCCAAACTCAAAGTGACCACCGCAGCGGGCCGAGAAGGCAGGAAGGCGGACGAGGAGGCACAAGCGTTGGACAAACACAAAACTAAACCAGGCGCCTGCGGCAGGCTTCACTGCAGAAATGAGCACTGGCGCATGCCACCTGGCGGGCTCACCTGTAGTATACCCAACATCCGAGTCTACAGCGTCGGCAGAGAAGGCTGCTTGGGCGCGAGGAAGTCGCTCGCGGCCGAGGCCACCGCCAGCTCCCAGGTAGACCAGCGCTGCCATGCCTGGAAAGAACTCAGGATACGTTGACGGAGCCACGTTGGCGTCGGTGCCCTGGGAGGTCGCATAGTAAAGTGTCGACCCACTCGGACAGAGGCCTCGACTATCACATGATCTCTAGAGGGGCCCAAGGCCAGCGGGGTCTCACGAATGACCCGCGCGAAATCCTGGGAGACGTGGCGTGTAGTCGATCCGCGTCTCACCCTGACCGTCAGGATTCCTCGATGCGGCACTGCGCCCTGCTGCTGGGCCGAAGGCGTTAAGGGCACGCATACTGCATTGGGAGAGGATGTCATGGAGGCACCGTCCGTTGTCGGTCCACTGCGGTCAATGCCATCGCCGTGAACTGGCATGTCCTACTTCAGGCAGCGACGGCGCCATGCTACCGTTGCCATCCAGGGCCAGTAACATAGCACAGCGAGCAGGGATACAGCCCGGCGCACGATTCATATTGTCAAAGAACTCGTCCTCGATGGGTCGGGCTTGGGGCTTGTCAGCTGGGGCGTATCCACAGAGGGCGTAGAAGTCGATGTGGGGCTTGCACTGGACCCGAATGCCCACTAGCCTCCCCAGCTGCCAACTGCGCGTAACTGCAATCTCCTCCCGTGAAGCAATTCGCTTGGATATTGCAGTGGCAACCCCGTCGCTCAAGTGGCGAACCGAACGTGGGGAAGGCGTGATGATGTAGGCGGTGCTCTCCCACTGGTGTTCGATGGAGAGCATGGTGCCCTGCAGGGCAAGAACTTCGACGCGGGCAGCCGCCGCCTGTCGAAGAACTTCGTCCAAGCGGACGGGCATGAGCACTGCCTCGGCGTTGTACGACCACATATTGACGCAGCCGCGGCGTGGGATACAATGGGTCGGTGGGAAAGGTGAGGGTGGGAGCACCACGCCGTTGTGCGCCGCCACTCGGCATAGCTTCGCCACTGCGTCCTGGCCTTCGTACAGGGCTCCCTTGATACACACTCGCCCTCTGGCGAGTATGGCTCGGCAGGCGAGGAGATACCTTTTTGTGCTGTGCACTGGCTCGCTCCGATCATCGACATCATCTGATGGCATGGAGCTCCACGGTGATCGTGCCGTCACCGAAAGCTCGGCCCTCCAGCGTAAGTACCTTCGGCTAGCGATGGCGCGCAGAAGGAGAAACGAAACATGTCTCGCCGTCGACTGAGAATCATGCTGTGCGGGGGCTTGCGACCACGCTGACACGAGAAAAACGCCACAATCGCTCGAGCCAGGGCCTTCTCTGCGCGCTTCCCGTCATCCGCCAGACCTTAATCACCGAACAACCCCGAGCCCTTCCCACCTCAGACCCCCCCAGTTGAAAAGATTGTCCCTCGGGGCCTACAGCAACGTCCATCGCGCGACTCTTCGAGTCTATGCGCGCTTCCCGTCAAACCCGGTGCGGCGCAGAACCCCCATAGTAAGAGATTGTGAAATATGATGCAGATTCAGCCAGAACGTCAAGCTCGCTTCTCGTACCTCGAAAACGCTTCCCGTCATCCGCCAACGAGGTCCCCGATGGACCTGGTACCCCGTCTCGGCGCCAATTTGGGCCGTCTTGGGGCTTTCTTGGGCCGTTTGGAGGCCTCCTGGGGCGCTCCCGGGAGTCGTCATCGTCGTCGTCGTCGTCGACGTCGTCGTCTTCGTCGTCGTCGTCGTCGTCGTCGTCGTCGTCGTCGTCGTCGTCGTCGTCGTCGTCGTCGTCGTCGTCGTCGTTCCTCCACACACCACTCACACATTTCGTGGCCCCATAGAGCGACAGAGTTCGCATAGCATCCCCCCGCGCATTTCGGCCCACCCCTCACCTGTTCCGTGGACCCACAGTGGCCTCCCCGAAGGCCTCAGCGGCAGAGCTCGCACAATGTCACCCCCTGTTCCTGCACACACCTCACGGGCTTAGAGGCCCTAGAGGGAGCTCCACTGCAGGCCCCAGTGGCCCCGGCACCATCCCTCTAAGAGTGCGCTACCTATGAGAGGGTCATATCCTGTGTCACTCGCAGCGGCGTTGGGATGGATCCTCCGCCAAGCCAATTCCCCCTCCTTGCTCATTTCCTCGCAGGCGAACAAAAACTCCCAAAGGCTTGAGCCCGAGACCCCTACGGACGTGATACGGTAAGGATGCCAAAAGCGACGTCGTTCCCCGAAGCAGCGTTCGGAGGCACCCAGGGGTCTCCAGAGGGCGCGGGCGGACCAGGGAAGCTATCGCGCACGACTCGTCGTCGCTTTTGTCGTCGCAGGGAGCGCCGTCGCCGTCGTCGTTGTGATCGTCGCCCCTCGTCGTGATTGCCGTCACAGACGTCGTCATAATCGTCTTCGTCGCGGCGGGGAACGGACCCCGACACGGCCCCGCGCTAGAGGAAGACGGCCCGAACGCGGTCGAGTGGTGAGTGCCAAGAGCTCACAGACTCTCATCCTGGGCCCCCTTCGAGGCTTCGAAGACGCACCCCCCAAGACCTCGACGACGGCCCGAGCAGTCCCAACAGGCGTTCCACAGGCCCTCGCATGGGGTTCCAGGCACAGCAGATGACCCCATATGACCCTGGTACACCCTGATTCGTAAGAGCCAAACATTTTTCGACGCTCCACATGTCATGGCATGAACTTAACCAGTGGAAACATGAAGGCCACCACCTGGGACCACCTGAACCGCCCCAAGACGCGCCCATGTATGCAGAACGCACGTCACCGCACACAGAGCACACAGCGCACACAGCATAACACCCTGTCTCCTCACGGGTGACCTGCACGGCCATCAGACCACGACAAACCACCAGAAGCACAGTGAGGCACCACGAAAGGAACGAGAGACAGAATACAGGAGTGAGGCAAAAGTGAAGGAACAGAGAGGCCAAAATCGACGAGGAACCACCAGTGAAGCAGAGGCAGAACGAAAGACCAAACCACACAGCCCCACACTTTGCCCCAGCGAGGAGACACCCGGCCTTCAAGAGCAGGCAACCCGCGCAGGGAGAACAAAGAAAAGGTCAGATCAGCCCAAGAAGGTCAGGACTGCACAAAACAAGGCTGCCGCGTGACTCCTGTGCAACCGTGGAACCAGCTTAGCCTGCACGGACGTCACGAGAATTCAAATGGATGGCTCAAGGCGCGCAGGGCACCGCACGCCCACGGCATGGTGCGACACCGCCGGGCACCGAAAATGCATGGCACTACATGCATCTGGCACTGCCCACGCTCGGCATCCTACAAAAACAAAGCCGCCCGTGCAAAGGACCACGCTCACGTGTACCTTCTAGTGGGCAGGCAATCCACCCTCGAAACCGTTGAGCAAACGCACCCAAAGAAGGAATTGAACAGGGCAGGGCTAGTCAGAAAACCCCCAGAGCTGGTTTAGCAAACGCCAGTTATCGAGTCCAGATTGTTTTTTCCAGCAATAATCCATCGGGGATGGACAAAACCCCCTTTAGCAAAACGTGGTTTAGTGAAAACGACCTCGGGCCCTGGAAAATGACCGCCGCGGCGCACCCTCTAGAACCGACAACGGACAATCCACTGCATCGACGTGTCATGGTGGGGGCTCCGTCCACCCCCGAGTCAAACATGTCCTGCCTGGGGAGAAGGGGGGGGGGCACGAGCTGGAGCGGCGCGCAGGAGCGGCCCTGCCTCTTGAAGGGAACGGGGGCTTCTAAGAAGGCTTCTAAGCAGGCTTCTCAGAACGCTTCTTTTTTGGTCTTAGTACTGTTAGTACAGTTCGTCATATTACTGGTACTACTAGAAATAGTAGTAGTAGTAGTAGTAGTAGTAGTAGTAGTAGTAGTAGTAGTAGTAGTAGTAGTAGTAGTAGTAGTAGTAGTAGTAGTAGTTAGTAGTTAGTAGTTAGTAGTTAGTAATTAGTGGTTAGTAGTTAGTAGTTAGTAGATAGTAGTTAGTAGTTAGTAGGTAGTGGGTAGTAGGTAGTAGGTAGTAGGTAGTAGGTAGTAGGTAGTGGGTAGTAGTAGTAGTAGTAGTAGTAGTAGTAGTCGTAGTAGTAGTAGTAGTAGTAGTAGTAGTGGTAGTAGTAGTAGTAGCAGTCGTCGTCGTCGTAGTCGTAGAAGTCGTAGTAGTAGCCGTAGTAGTCGTAGTAGTAGCCGTAGTAGTAGTGGTCGTCGTCGTCGTAGTAGTAGTAAGTAGCAGTAGTAGTACTGGTAGTACTAATAGCACTAGTAGTACTAATAGCACTAGTAGTACTAGTAGTAGTATTGGTGGTAGTAGTAGTAGTAGTAGCAGTAGTAGTAGTAGTAGTCGTCGTAGTAGTAGTCATAGTAGTAGCAGTAGTAGTAGTAGGAGTAGTAGTAGGAGTGGTAGTAGGAGTAGCAGTAGCAGTAGCAGTGGCAGTAGCAGTAGCAGTAGCAGTAGCAGTATCAGTAGAAATAGTAGTAGTAGTAGTAGTAGTTAGTAGTTAGTAGTTAGTAATTAGTAGTTAGTAGTTAGTAGTTAGTAGTTAGTAGTTAGTAGTTAGTAGTTAGTAGGTAGTAGGTACTAGGTAGTAGGTAGGTAGTAGTAGTAGTAGTAGTAGTAGTAGTAGTAGTAGTAGTAGTAGTAGTAGTAGTAGTAGTAGTAGTAGTAGTAGTAGTCGTAGTCGTAGTCGTGGTCGTAGTCGTAGTAGTAGTCGTAGTAGTCGTAGTAATCGTAGTAGTAGCCGTAGTAGTGGTCGTCGTCGTCGTAGTAGTACTAGTAAGTAGCAGTAGTAGTACTAGTAGTACTAATAGTACGAGTAGTACTAGTAGTAGTATTGGTGGTAATAGTAGTAGTAGTACTCGTCGTAGTACTACTACTACTACTACTACTACTACTACTACTACTACTACTACTACTACTAGTAGCAGTAGTGGTAGTAGTAGTAGTGGTAGTCGTAGTAGTCGTAGTAGTAGTCATAGTAGTAGCAGTAGTAGTAGTAGGAGTAGTAGTAAGAGAAGTGGTAGTAGGAGTAGCAGTAGCAGTAGCAGTAGCAGTAGCAGTAGCAGTAGCAGTAGCAGTAGCAGGAGCAGGAGCAGTAGCAGGAGTAGGAGCAAAAGTACGAGTAGGAGTAGGAGTGGGAGTAGGAGTAGGAGTAGGAGTCAAGCTGGCCAGCTCGAGCGAGTCAAGCATGGCATGCCCAGTCCCACCCGCCCTCCCACAACATAAGAAGCAAAGCTGCCACAACTGGGGGCCGAAGTCACACCGGCCAGCCGGTTTGGTACAGCTGATGCGGCCGCGATGGCGGTTGCCGACGGGAACTGGCGAGCGCGTGTTGAATGCCGCGCACGCATTGCCAGACGAGTCGAGAATGGCCCGGTACACCGCAGGAGGCCCCAGGAGGCCCCACGAAACACCAGGAGGCCCCAGGAGGCCCCAGGAGGCCCCACGGGGCCCCAGGCGCCCATGGGATTCATGGGAGTGCACAAGGAGGCGTCCAGGAGACCCCAACTTTTTACTGTTTTTTCTGATGGGAAGGTTTGGATGGGCGGGCGCGAGGTGTGCGCCGCGTCCCACCCCTGCCACGCATTTTTGTATTGGCTTTTGCAGATCAGGATGGGAGGGATTGGATGGGCGGGCGCGGGGTAGGCGCCGCGTCCCAGTCCTGCCCGCATTTTGCGACGTGGTCGACAGGACGTCCAAGCTGAGAGGAAAAACGATGATTTTGTATTGTATTTTGGAGGTTAGGATGGGACCCCCCTTGAAAACGCGCGCGGCGCCGAGGCGAGAGCGACATGTCACCCTTTGGCGCGGGATGCGCGCCGCGTCCCACTCCTGCCATGCATTTTGCGACGTGGACGACAGGACGTCCATGCGACGGTGCCAATGATGGCGACGACTCTAGAAGGATTTGAGCATGCGCTCGCGGCGACGCGCGCGCATGTCGCCCGCGTGGTGTTTTCTGCACAGGATTCGCGGCCTGGGTGCATGACAGAGCATCGCGAGTGCACCGCGCGGCGACGCGAAATCGCTGGATTTGACAGAATTCTTAAGATTCCTATGGTTTTCCTATGATTTCAACAAGACAGCCCGGGCAGGAAATTTGTAGAATTTTTGTGCAAAAAGCGTATGGTTGTGATGTTTTTGCTCGAAATGCTTGCAAACACAGAGAGGCCTCCCGAGAAGGCCCCAGGAGGCCCCAAGGGACCCCATGCGCCCATACGATTCATGGGATTGCATTAGGAGACGTCCAGAAGGCCCCAACTTGTATTGTTTTTTTTATAACAGGGGGGTTTGGATGGGCGGGCGCGGGGTGTGCGCCGCATCCCATTCCTGCCAAGCATTTTGCGACGTGGACGACAGGACGTCCATGCTGAGAGGAAAAACGTTGGTGCGCGGCGCCGAGGCGAGAGCGACATGTCACCCCTTCGCGCGGGGTGTGCGCCGCGTCCCATTCCTGCCACGCATTTTGCGACGTGACGACAGCACGACCATGTTGACAAGAAAAACAAGAACTGTGTATTGTCTTTTGCAAATTAGAATGGGACGGATTGGATGGGCGGGCGCGGGGTGTGCGCCGCGTCCCATTCCTGCCACGCATTTTGCGACGTGGACGACAGGACGTCTACGCGACGGTGCCAATGACGGCGACGACTCTAGAAGGATTTGAGCATGCGCTCGCGGCGACGCGCGCGCATGTCGCCCGCGTGGTATTTTTTGCACAGGATTTGCGGCCTGGGTGCATGACAGAGCATCGCGAGTGCACCGCGCGATGACGTGAAATCGCTGGTTTGACCGAATTCTTAAGATTCCGATGGTTTTCCTATGATTTCAGAAAGAGAGCCCGGGCAGGAAATTTGTAGAATGTTTGTGAAAAAGCATTGGGTGTTTGATGTTTTTATGTTGAAATGCTTGCAAACACACGGTGTTCGGTAGGATTCTGACATGAACGCGCGCGTGTGCTCTTTGTGGTATTTTTTTGCAATGGATTATCGCTGTGGACGACAGAACGTCCATGTTGAGAGGAATAAATAAGAAAACGTTGATTTTGTATTGTTTTTTACAAGTTAAGATGGGACCACCCGGATGGGGCCCCTATCTGCCGGCCTGAGGGGGAAGTAGGAGTATATTCTAATAAGGAATAAGGATAGGAGTAGGAGAAGGAGTATGAGTAGGAGTAGTAGTAGTAGTAGTTGTTGTAATAGTAGTAGTAGTAGTAGTAGTAGTAGTAGTAGTAGTAGTAGTAGTAGTAGTAGTAGTAGTAGTAATAGTAGTAGTAGTAGTAGTAGTAGTAGTAGTAGTAGTAGTAGTAGTAGTAGTAGGTAGTAGTAGTAGTAGTAGTAGTAGTAGTAGTAGTAGTAGTAGTCTAGTAGTAGTTAGTAGTAGTAGTAGTATACTATACTACGAACTACTACTACTATAGTAGGAGTAGTCGTGTACTAGTAGTAGTAGTGGTACTAATAGTAGTAGTAGTAGTAGTAGCAGTAGTAGTAGTGGTGGAGTAGTAGTAGTAGTAGTAGTAGTAGTAGTAGTAATGTCAGTAGTAGTAGTAGTAGTAGTAGTAGTAGTAGTAGTAGTAGTAGTAGTAGTAGTAGTAGTAGTAGTAGTAGTAGTAGGTAGTCGTAGTAGTAGTCGGTGTAGTAGAGTAGTAGTCGTAGTAGTAGTAGTAGTAGTAGTAGTAGTAGTAGATAGTAGAAGTAGAGTAGTAGTAGTAGTAGTAGTAGTAGTAGCAGTAGTGGCCGCAAGTAGTAGTAGTATAGTAGTAGTGGATAGTGGTCGTAGTAGTAGTAGTAGTGTAGTAGTCGTAATAGTAGTAGTAGTAGTAGTAGTAGTAGCAATGTAGTAGTATTAGTAGTGAGTAAGTAGTAGTAGTACTAGTACTAGTACTAGTACTAGTACTTACTAACTACTACTACTACTACTACTACTAGTACTGTACTAGTAGTAGTACTAGTCTAGTAGTAGTACTAGTACTAGTACTAGTACTAGTACTAGTACTAGTACTAGAACTAGTACTAGTACTAGTACTAGTAGTAGTAGTAGTAGTAGTAGTAGTAGTAGTAGTAGTAGTGGCAGTAGTAGTAGTAGTAGTAGTAGAATTCCTTTTATCAGAGTTATTAATCGTATTGTCATTATTGATCGTATTACTTCTGTTGAGAATATTGTTGGTGTTGGCATTGTAATGTGTATCATGTATATGTTAATACATAATGATGCTACTCGTATCATGATCAGTATCATCTGACATGGTTTATGAAGGTGTTGCCTTCTCAGAAGGGCTTCTACAGTAGGGGCTCGACCACAAGAAACCTTCCACAAGAAACCCAACCCTGAGGCCCCAGCACGTCGATTGGTTTTTGGTGTGGGAACGTCGCGCTCTCCACAGCAGAACCATCGAATCCCGCGAAGCCCAGGGCACCCTGGCGGCAAGCAGGGTGTCTCTTGGCATGGGCTTCCACTGTAAGCAGGTTTCTCAGAAGGCTTCTTAGAGGGCACGAGGGCCTCTCAGAAGACCCCCTGCCGGCTTGGCAGGCCGCCCCCCTGGTAGGGCCTTCTGCGCGTCGCCGGGCTGATCTGCTCCAGCCCCCCCTGCGCAGGCGACGCGCCGCCTGGGTGGCGGCCTCCTCCACGGCCGAGCGCACCTCGGCGACGTCGCGCCCGAGCACCGCCAGGCGCGCGTCCGCCGCACCGGCGGCCGCGCCAGCGGCCCTGAGGTTCCGGTCGAGGGCCTGGCAGCCCGCGCGAGCGCTCGGGCAGACCGAGCCTCGCCCGAGCCTCGCGCGGACCCTGAGATCTGACGCTGCGAGCAAAATACAACGAAATAAAAATCACGCCCGCAGCCCCAAACCACATCCTTCCGCGTCACTTTTCAAGCCGGATCGATCCGTGAGGGTCCCCAGGGCCCGACCTCGAGCCAAAGCGCCCGCCGTGGGAAACATTACAGCGCCAGGATCGCAGGGGAGGAGCGGGCCGTCGGCAGCCACAGGGCGGCGCGGAGGGGGGGCAGGCAGGTCCGGCGGGCCGAGCCCCCAGGGAGCGAGCAGCCGAGAGGGCAGCCCCCGGGGGCGGGCGGGGCGACGAGGGCGGCGGCCCCGAGGCGGCCCCGAGGCGGCCAACGATAAGGGGGGTGGGCAGGGGGGGGGGATGCCTCGACCCGGAATCGGCGACACATCGCCGATGGATCGGCGATAGGCCCCCGAGAGTGAGTCCGTACCTTCCAGGGCGGGGTGGGGCTGTCGGGCCCCCATCGGCGATCAGTGGGCGGTTGGGGGTCAATGCAGCTCCCCTTTTATGCCTATCCCCCCTATCGTTGCCGCTGAGGCCCCGAGGCGGGTGGAAGCAGCAGCTGCAGGGGGGCGGGGGGCGAGCTCCCTGGATGAATCTGCGGCGGAGCTGGGGCGAGACAGCCGCCGGGGCACGGGTGCGGCGTGCGATTGCTCGTTCCCCCCCGCTCCGCTCCGCTCCGCTCCGCCTCTGGACCCCCCCTCTTCATCCAAGATCCTCGCCTCCCTCACCTGCCCAAAGCATCGACTCCCCTACCCAAAAGGTGATCCAGGAACTGCCACAGCCCCAGATCCCCGACATCCTGACTTTCGCACAACGTCGTCCTCGTCCTCGTCCTGGTCGTCCCCCTCCTCCTCGTCCTCCTCATCCTGCTCCTCCTCCCGTTCCTCTCTTCTCTCGTTTATTCTCATCATCCTCCCGTTCCTCTTTTCTCTCTCGTTTTCTTTTGTTCATCTTCTTCTTCCTTCCGTTACGGCCCTTCTTCAGGTGTGCTTCCCTCGGGACGTTGGGGATGCTGCTGACGAGCGTCCATCATTCGCCCCCCCCGGCGAGGACCATCATAGGCTTCGCCAGTGAGGACCGCCATGAGGCCTCACACCCCTCGCAGTTTCCATCATAGGAGTTGCGAGGGTCAAACAAAATCCCCACGAACCTGGCACGGTACGTGCAGTGCCAGGGGTGGCGGCCCGTCTTCCCATCCCACCACCCAGAGGGGGATGCGAAGTCCCTGAAGACGGGACGGGGTGGGCACGAGTGGGCATCATAGCCGGCTCAAAACTGCAAAAGGCATCAAAGCTTCTGACATCCCAATTGCCAATTCATGCGTTGCAGCATGCTCTCCCCGGAAGTCTGGACCCATTCCCCAGGACTGGTTTTTGGGCCTGGGTCGTTATTTGACAGTCCCGAGTCCCGGGCAGGGTCCCCAGAGGCCGAAAATTGCGAAAAACCTCCCCTCGCGATTTTTTCACAGCGCGAGGGGGTCTGGAGCCATGCGCGCCTAACCCGGGTGGCCTGGCGTCGCGTTTTGTACGCCGCGCGAGCCGCAAGGCGCCGGTCCTTTTTTGGGGCGCCCTCCCGCGGCCCTCCCGGAGAAGCACGGCCCACCCAGGAGCGGCCCTCCAAGATGCTCCCGTCGTCGTCGTCGTCGTCGTCGTCGGCGTCGTCGTCGTCGTCGTCGTCGTCGTCGTCGTCGTCGTCGTCGTCGTCGTCGTCGTCGCCGTTGGCGCCCTCCCGAGGCCCTCCCGGAGAAGCACGGCCCACCCCTGGGGCGGCCCTCCGAGATGGCCCCCGAGCCCTCGCGGGGCGCGGAGCGCGCTGTCCGCCCCCCTCCGACGGGCACGTCCGCCCTCGAAGAAGCCCTCCCAGCATGCCCGCTGGGCCTGCCCAGGCATCCAGCCGCTCCCATCGCTTCGATCCCTGCGATCCTGGCGCTGCAACTGTTTCGCAACGAGCGTTTTCGCTCGGTCCTGGGCCCCGGGACCCTCACAGACCGATCTGGCTCGAAAAATGACGCGGGAAGATGGGGTCCAGGGGTCCGGGCGTGATTTTCTGCACTGATGCAGATTCTCTGAAACGTCGGGATCTCCGCTCTGCGTCGCCCGGCCCCCAGGCCCTCTTGCTCGGGGTCGGCCAAGAGGGGGGGTCCAGGCCAACTCATGGCCGGCGGCATGTGCGCGGGCCAGGGGGGGGGCCAGGGACGCGTTGAGATAAGAAGAGGCGCCATGAAATCTGGGGAGCCATCATGGCCCCCGCCATGAGATCCACCCCCCCTAGCCCTCACCCCCCTCGCCGCCGCCCCCGAGTTTGGAGAGCGCCGGATCTCTGCGTCGCCCCGGCCCCGGGGGGCCCTCCTGCGGCCCTCTTCTGGCCTCAGCAAGGGCCCCCCGCTCGGGCGCGCCGGCTTCCGGAGGGGGGGGGGGCCGCGGGGAGAGGCCGCGGCCCAGGCGCACAGCCCAGTGCTGGGGGGGGCGCCCTGTGGGCTGAGGTCGGGCATTTCCCCCTACAGGCGGATGTCCGAATAAAAACACAAAAATTATGAATAGAAATTATCCCGGCAAAGCAACCTAACAGCGATGTGTAGGAGCATATCTGGAAGATTTCCCCTTAAGATTCAGATGAGAATCCAGTTGTAGAATTCTGCTGTTCTCGCAGTCGTAGTCGCATTCGCGATGACAGTCGCAGCGGCAACGGCAGTCGCAGTCACAGCCTCAGCCTCAGCCTGCCTCAGCCTCAGCCTCAGCCTGCCTCAGCCTCAGCCTGCCTCAGCCTCAGCCTCAGCCTGCTTCAGCCTCAGCCTCAGTCTGCCTTCAGCCTCGGCCTCAGCCTCAGCCTGCCTCAGCCTCAGCCTGCATCAGCCTCAGCCTCAGCCTCAGCCTGCCTCAGCATCAGCCTGCCTCAGCCTCAGCCTCAGCCTCAGCCTGCCTCAGCCTCAGCCTCAGTCTGCTTCAGCCTCAGCCTCAGTCTGCCTTCAGCCTCGGCCTCAGCCTCAGCCTGCCTCAGCCTCAGCCTGCCTCGGCCGCAGCATCAGCCTGCCTCAGCAGTCAAAATGTTGCCCAGGAATGGAGTTCTGGGAACTAGAAGAACACGAAGTGGCCTACAGTTGGCTCCGGGCATTCAAAATCATGCCCAGGAATGGAGTTCTGGGAACTCGAAGAGCACGAAGTGGCCTACAGTTGGCTCCGGGCATCAAAATGTGGCCCGGGAATGGAGTTCTGGGAACTCGAAGAGCACGAAGTGGCCTACAGTTGGCTCCGGGCATCCAAAATGTGGCCCGGGAATGGAGTTCTGGGAACTCGAAGAGCACGAAGTGGCCTACAGTTGGCTCCGGGCATCCAAAATGTGGCCCGGGAATGGGGTTCTGGGAACTCGAAGACCACGAAGTGGCCTACAGTTGGCTCCGGGCATCCAAAATGTACGCCGGGAATGGAGTTCTGGGAACTCGAAGACCACGAAGTCGCCTACAGTTGGCTCCGGGCATCCAAAATGTACGCCGGGGATGGAGTTCTAGCAGCGCCAAGAGCGATTTTGCGAGGATGTCCCAAGCGATTTGGGCCTCGGCGGCAGCGGCCCGGGTCCCGCCCCGACCCCCCTGTGGAGTCATCTGCTGCTCTCTTTTGAGACCACTAGAAACCTATCAGCAAAAGCTGTTAAGTAAATATGCAAAAATAGTCCAAAGAGCACGAAAAGTCGGCCCGAGGCTACTCTTTCGCCATTCCCTACTATTCCTCCTGTAGAGGGGCCCTCGCCGGGCCTCGAGGGCGTCAAATAACGACTCAGGACGAAAAACGAGCCCTAGGGAAGTGGTCTGGACCTGCGGGGAACACACATGGAAATTATCCTGGCAAAGCAACCTAACAGCGATGTGTAGAAGCATATCTGAAACCCCCCCCCCCCCCTGGGGGGGAAAAAAAAAGCATTCCCCTAAATCAGATGAGAATCCAGTTGTAGAATTCTGCTGTTCTCGCAGTCGTAGTCGCATTCGCGATGACAGTCGCAGTGGCAACGGCAGTCACAGTCACAGCCTCATCCTCAGCCTGCCTCAGCCTCAGCCTCAGCCTGCCTCAGCCTCAGCCTGCCTCAGCCTCAGCCTCAGCCTTCTTCAGCCTCAGCCTCAGTCTGCCTTCAGCCTCGGCCTCAGCCTCAGCCTGCCTCAGCCTCAGCCTGCATCAGCCTCAGCCTCAGCCTCAGCCTGCCTCAGCCTCAGCCTGCCTCAGCCTCAGCCTCAGCCTCAGCCTGCCTCAGCATCAGCCTGCCTCAGCCTCAGCCTCAGCCTGCCTCAGCCTCAGCCTCAGTCTGCTTCAGCCTCACCCTCAGTCTGCCTTCAGCCTCGGCCTCAGCCTCAGCCTGCCTCAGCCTCAGCCTGCCTCGGCCGCAGCATCAGCCTGCCTCAGCATTCAAAATGTGGCCCAGGAATGGAGTTCTGGGAACTATAAGAACACGAAGTGGCCTACAGTTGGCTCCGGGCATTCAAAATCATGCCCAGGAATGGAGTTCTGGGAACTTGAAGAGCACGAAGTGGAAGAGCACGAGTGGCCTACAGTTGGCTCCGGGCAATCCCAATGTCGCCCGGGGGAATGAGTTCTGGGAATCGAAGAATAAAAAGAAAAAAAGAGAAAGAAAAAAAAAAAAATAAAAAAAGAAAAAAAATAAAGGTAAGAAAAAAAACAAAAAAAAAAGAAAAAAAAAAAAAAAAAAAAAAGAAAAAAAAAAAATAAAAATAAAAAAAACAAAGAAAAAAAAAAAAAAAAGAAAAAAAAAAAAAAAACAAACAAAAAAAAAAATAAAAAAGAAATAAAAAAAGAAAAATAAGCCACGAAGTGGCCTACAGTTGGCTCCGGGCATCCAAAATGTGGCCCGTGAATGGAGTTCTGGGAAGTCGAAGAGCACGAAGTGGCCTACAGTTGGCTCCGGGCATCCAAAATGTGGCCCGGGAATGGAGTTCTGGGAGCACCAAGAGCGATTTTGCGAGGATGTCCCAAGCGATTTCGGCTTCGGCGGCAGCCTCCCCGGGTCCCGCCCAGACCCCCCTGAGGAGTCATGATGCTCTCTTTTGAGACCACTAGAAACCTATCAGCAAGAGCTGTTAGGTAAAAAGTGGAGCAGCCGGATGTCTGGGAAGCGGTCCTTTGTTTCGGCGTCTGCACTGTGGCCACCTTCTGCCCGCCGCCCGAACGGAGCCCCCCCGCGCGAACCGCCGGCAGCAGGACCGAAAATCGACCGAGCCGACAGCGGAACTCGGGGGCGTCCAAGAGGGGGGCGTCCAAGAGGGGGCGACGCAAATCATGGCCGGCGGCATGTGCGCGGCCTAGGGAGGGGGACCCGGGACGTATTAAAATAAGAAGAGGCACAATGAAATCTGGGGAGCCATCATGGCCCCCGCCATGAGATCCACCCCGACTAGGCATCACCCCTCTCGTCGCCGCCCCCGACGGTGGGTGGACAAAAAGTGTCCACTTGTCGTTGCCGTCGAGCCTGATCGTCTTCACGCCGTCGGCGCGGACAGTTCTCAGTTCTGGTCTGGGCACCAGGAGGATTCGAAAGTGGCGGGCCGCAGGCAGCCTGCAAGGGCGGGGCGACGCGTCAGCCGGCCGAGCCCGCACCGACAACGCGAGGCCAGCCGGCCGCGTCGCGGCGGAACCGGCCGAGAGCCTCCATCTTGACTGCGTACCAGACCACCCCAACCCAACCCGATGACCCGACTTTCGGGTTGGGGTGGGCACGGGTTCCATGTGTGTTTTTCAACGTTCCCCGACAACCCCCCCCACTGGAAATGGAGGGCAAGTCGGGGCCTTCGGGCTGGGTTGGGGTGGGCTGGTGGGTGGTGACGTCTGCCCCCGCCAGCGCTCGGGTCCCCCCGGGGCGGACTGCCTGCTCCACCTGCTCCGCGAAGTCCTCCAGCCTCCGCTCCTGGCCGGCGGCGCGCCGGGGCGGCCTCCCAAGCTGGAGCCGGAACCGACCGTCCCGGCATTCCCGCAGGCCTACCGCGAAAGGTCCCCAGCGCACAAAACTGTTCCAAGAACGGGGGCACTGTTCTTTAGGTCGTGGGCCCGATGCGGTAGAAAACAAGACGGCCTCGGCCAGGAATGCTCTGAGAACACGTCGTGCAGAGCACAGAAGGTTCTGAGAACGTTCTGTGGTGGGCCTCCAGGCTCAGGTCGGGCATGTCCCCCGACAGGCGGATCTTGGACGAAAAATCAAAAATACTCCAGAAATACGCAGAACCAAATAATCAAAAAACAGGTTCGGAAAATCGCCCTCATACCATGCTTTAACCATTTTTGAATCTTCCTCCTGTGGAGGGACATGACCGACCTAACTCTAGACAAGCCAGGACGCTTCGCCACTGCTCGACAAATGCGGAGTGACCGCTGGTGCGCGGCCTCCGGGCGCCGCGGGGGGGGGGCCAAACCGGGGCGCTCAGGGGGGACCCTCTGCTGGAAGCTTGGAAGCGGGCACCAGCACCAACACCAGGGGCAGCTTCCACGGGAGGAGGATGATCCTCGATTCTTGTGCAGGTGGCAATGTCTCGGCCACCGAATTAAAGAAAGCCCGAATCCTACCACCATCACCGAGATCGGGATCATCTTCCCACGGTGGAAGCACACCGCCGATGTTGGTGATGGTGTTGTCAACCCTGTAGGCCTCCGAGAGCTCTGGGCCAGGAGGAATCAGGGAGGAGGGAGGGAGGAGGGAGGGGCAGCTTGCCTCCCTTTTCAGCGAGAGGAGGAGGAGGAGGAGGAGGAGGAGGAGGAGGAGGAGGAGGAGCAGGAGGAGGAGGACGAGGAGGAGGAGGAGGAGGAGGAGCAGGAGGAGGGGGCACCACAGCACACCCTCTCGAGGGGCCACTCCTGCGCGCGGGCGGCCGGTCCTGGGCGCACCGCCTCTCCTCGAGGTGCCGCGCCAGCGACAGGCGCTCCGCCTCGGCCCTGCGCCGCCCTCCGGCTCCCTCACAGATCGACCGTCGACCCGCTCCTCGACCCTCTCCTCGACCCGCTCCTCGACCCGCTCCTCCTTCGGCGGAGCACCCTATGGAGCCACGGTACGTGTGAACTGCATGCGGGCCCTGCCTCTGGGGCCTTGGGCGGAGCACCCTATGGGGCCACGAAACGTGTCAGGGGTGCGCCGAAGTGGAGGTGGAACTGCATGCGGACCCTGCCACTGGGGCCTTGGGCGGAGCACCCTATCGGGCCACGAAACGTGTCAGGGGTGCGCCGAAGTGGGGGTGGAACTGCATGCGGACCCTGCCACTGGGACCTTCGGCGGAGCACCCTATCGGGCCATGAAACGTGTGAGGGGTGCGCCGAAATGGGGGTGGAACTGTATGCGGACCCTGCCACTGGGGCCTTGGGCGGAGCACCCTATGGGGCCACGAAATGTGGAAGGGGTGCGCCGAAGTGGGGGTGGAACTGCATTCGGACCTGCCACTGGGGCCTTCCGCGGAGCACCCTATGGGCCACGAAACGTGTGAGGGGTGCGCCGAAATGGGGATGGAACTGCATGCGGACCCTGCCACTGGGGCCTTGGGTGGAGCACCCTATGGGGCCACGAAACGTGAGGTGGAACTGCATGCGGACCCTGCCACTGGGGCCTTGGGTGGAGCACCCTATGGGGCCACGAAACGTGTCAGGGGTGCGCCGAAATGGGGGTGGAACTGCATGCGGACCCTGCCACTGGGGCCTTGGGTGGAGCACCCTGTGGGGCCACGAAACGTGTGAGAGTTGCGCCGAAATGGGGGTGGAACTGCATGCGGACCCTGCCACTGGGGCCTTTGCTGGAGCTCCCTATGGAGCCACGAAACGCTGTAATGGGTGGGTGAAACGCAGGGAGGAGGGAGGAGAGGAAGGAGGAGGGAGGAGGGGGAGGGGGGAGGGGGGCAGCGGGAAGAAGGTGGGAACGCGGGGCGCTGTCTCTTCAAAACGAGGACCCAATACCACAGGATGGTTGGGAAAAACATGTGACAACAATGGAAAAATCAATGTGTATTGCCCCTGGGGGTTCTCTCGGGGGGGCCCTCTGGAGGGCCTCTGGAGCAGTCTTGAAGCTCTCCTGGGCCGTCTGGAGGCCATCTGAGGCTCTCTTGGGGCCGTCTTGGGGCCCTCTGGGGCCGTTTTGGGGCCCTCTTGGGCCGTCTTGGAGCCCTCTGGCCGCGCCACTCGAAAAAAATACCAGGAAACGTGCCACGAGAGCCGCCCGGGAGCCGCGTCACTCGAAAAAATACGAGAGAAGCGGCCCCCGGGCGGCCATTCGACACTCGATAAATAAAGAGGCGCGAGGGCACTTAGACCATCTCGTCCGGGCTTGCCCCCAAGGGCTTCGCCCCCTGCGAAACGTCTCTCGCTCGTACCTCGTTCTTTCCATCACCTGGGCCAGCAGGAAAACGGAAAGAGCGCATCAGGAACTTGCCCGAGATGGCTCATGGCACCCTTCGCTTTTGGAAGCCTTGGTGTGAAGAGCTTGTTACGTCGCCGCTCTCCATCGGGATCCCTGGTGTTCAGAAACTTTTACGTTGCCGCTCGCTCTTGGGAGCCTTGGTGTAACGAGCTCTTTACGTCACCGCGCTCTGGGGAGCCTTGGTGTCAAAAGCTTGTTACGTCACCGCTCGCTCATGGGAGCCATGGTGTTATTGAGCGTCTCTTGGGCCTCGTCGGGGTCTTCTTCGGGCCCTTTTGGAAACCTTTGGGAGCCCTTTGGGGGCAATGTTGGGCCGTCTGGAGGCCCTTTTGGGACGTTTTGGGGCGTCTTGAAGGCCTTTGGCCGTCTTGGGGCTCTCTTGGGGGCCTCTTGAGGCCCTCTTGGGAGCCTCTTCGGGTCCTCTTGGGGCCGTCGTGGAGTCCTCTTGGGCCATCTTAGGGCCCTTTTGGGCCGTTTTGAGCCCCTCTGGTGCCGTCTTCGAGCCCTCTTGGACCTTTGCGCACCTCTTTGGGGGCCTCTGGGGCCGTCTTGGGACGAGCTTTGGGACCTCATGGGCTGTGTTAGGCCGTGTTAGGCCCGTCTGGGCCCGTCTTGGGCCCGACATGAACCTTCAAAACCATAGGGAAATCAATGTTTCCGGGCTGTTGAGGCCTTCTCGAGGGCTCTCTGGAGGGTCTCCGGAGCCGTCTCGAGGCTCTCTTGGACCGTCTGGAGGCCATCCGAAGCTCTCTGGGGGCCGTCTTTGAGTCGTTTGTGCCCTGTTGGGCCTTCTTGGGGCCCTTGAGCAGCTTCACTCGAAAAAATACAAGGAAACGGGCCGTGGAAGGCGCCCGCGAGCCGCTTCACTCGATAAAATACAAAGGAAACGGACCCCTGGCGGCCGTGAACGCCGGAACGTCCAGCCCTCGCCCCATCCCCTAGACCCCTCCCAAGAAGGCTTCGCCCCACCAAAACGTCATCACTCGTACCTCGCTCTTTCCGTTACCTGCTCAGCTCGGACACGGAAAGTGCGTATAATTTGTCGGAAAGCGAGGTCGCTGGCTTAGTGTCTTAGAGCCCTGTTGGTGTCAAGGCTTTGGCACGACATACAAAAATATTGCAAAAACAAAAAACATGCGATAATCGATGAATGTTTCCCCATATCTTAAGATGGGGTTCTTGTTATTACTCGGATGCCTCCTACTCCTCCTTCTTCCTCTTCTCCTCCCCTCTCCCCCTCATACCCAGACTTACTCATACACAGACTGACTCACACTCAGACTTACTCAGACACAGACTTACTCACACACAAATTAACTCATACTCAGACCTACTCATACTCAGACCTACTCCTACTCAGACTTACTCATGGTGATACTCACGCACGCCCCGTTCGCGGCCGTTGTGTGGGGATGTCTCAAGCGGTGTGCCTGCTTTCTGTCCCAACATCCTTCGCTTTCGGAGCAGATTTGGGGGATGTCTCGAGCGAGGCGCTCAGTTTCACGTCCCTAAGGGGAGCCGCCGTGGGGTATTGCACGGTCCCGTTCGCGGCCGTTTTGTGGGGATGTCTCAAGCGGTTTGCCTGTTTTCTGTCCCAGCAAGCGGTTTGCCTGTTTTCTGTGCCAACACCCTTCGCTTTCGGAGCAGATTTGGAGGGTGTCTCGAGCGAGGCGCTCTTTTTCATGTCCCTAAGGGGAGCCGCCGAGGGGTATTGCACGGTCCCGTTCGCTGCCATTTTGTGGGGATGTCTCAAGCGGTTTGCCTGATTTCTGTCCCAACATCCGTCGCTTTCGCAGCAGGTTTGGGGGATGTCTCGAGCGAGGCGCTCAGTTTCACGTCCCTAAGGGGAGCCGCCGAAGGGGTATTGCACAGTCCCGTTCGCGGCCGTTTTGTGGGATATCTTAAGCGGTTTGCCTGTTTTCTGTCCCAACATCCTTCGCTTCCGGAGCAGATTTGGAGGATGTCTCGAGCGAGGCGCTCATTTTCACGTCCCTAAG
>CAUYUJ010006653.1:5000-10000 GCA_963575745.1 Prorocentrum cordatum
CTGCCCCTTCCAAGCTCCGCCCTGGGGTTCTCTCGTGGGCTCCAGAAATCCAAACAGCCCCTCAAGCCCCCATGGAGGACAGGAAGAACAGAACACGTTGACTCTATATACTCTACTCCATTCGATCCTTGAAATGAGTACATTGTTTGAGCGGCTAAGAGGTGAGCGGGGCAAAGGAAGAGGAGAGCGTAAGTAGGACCAGGAAGGAGGGGATAGACATAGAAGGAGAGGGGAGCGAGGATGGGACAAAGAGGAGGAGGAGGGGAAACAGAAGAGGGAGGACAAGGAGGAGGGAGAACCATCCGCCCCGCTCACTGGCAACCCCTGGGAATGCATCCATCCTCCCCGCCGTCAGTGGGGAAGGACCACCGCCTTCCCCTCCTGAGTGGGAGAGGACCTCCGTGGGGAAGGGCCTCCGCGCTTCCCTCGGGGGCACCCGCGGAGGCCTCGAGCCCCAAGAGCAGGCCCCAAGACCTCGAGCCCACGAACCCCCCTCCATCCTCTACCTATCCCCACCCCCCGTCGGGGAGGAGGCTTTCCCCGCTCCCCTTC
This sequence comes from Prorocentrum cordatum, assembly GCA_963575745.1. Classification (NCBI taxonomy): domain Eukaryota; class Dinophyceae; order Prorocentrales; family Prorocentraceae; genus Prorocentrum; species Prorocentrum cordatum. The sequence goes on from CAUYUJ010006653.1 coordinate 5,553, forward strand.
TCCCGGGCTCGACCCTCAATCCACCTCCCCGTGGACGAGGCCCTCCCCTGCCCCGCCTCTTCTCGGCCTCGGGCGCGGGCTTCTCGAGCGCCGCCGGGGCGTGCGGCGCGCCCCCTGGCCCCCCTCCCCAAGAGGCTCACTGGCGCGGCTGCGGGGGCGCTCGAGGACGAGGGCGACCGGGGCCAAGCGCAGCGAGGCCGAGAAGGACAAGCAGGGACGCCCAGGGCAGGGACAGGGGCAACATTGACGGGGGCGACGCGGTCGGGAACTCGGAGCGTGGTATGAGGAGGACGAGGGCAGCGAAGGCGGCGATCGAGAACAGAGGTTGATTTGACACGCGCCAGCGCGCGCCCGAAGCGACGGCGGACATCTGCCAGCCTCCAGACGGAAGCGCACCCGGACTCCCACAGGGCCTCCGACGGGCGGCAGAAGCGCGGTGCCAGCGAACTACGAGTTTCCACGATGGGCAGCTCTGCCTTTGGGCGCGCGCCCCTCGCCGACGCATGACAAGGAGATGGGCGACCGGGCGCACGGCTGACAGTTCGGAGCGGTCCAGGCGGCAAGGGCCGAACGCGCAAGGGAGGGCATCATGCGACGCACGCGAGCCCCCGAGCGCGCCCTGCTGAGATCCCAGGGCGGACCGTGCGCCAGCATAGTGTTTAAAGCCCTGTCCACGTCAGAACACATGCAGGCACCACCGTCTGAGATGCGCGTCCTGGTCATGCTCCGCCCGCGCGTTGACCGGCGACCCTTCATGGCAAGCGCGCGCGGGTGCCGAGGGCGTCTCGATGGCAGACGGGACCACGCAACTGCGTGCCACACAGCCAGCGTCCTCAAGGAGCGGGGGACCCCCGTGGAGAAGGTGGCGGCCCGCACTCGCCGTGAGACAAGGGCCAGGGCGGCCGAAAACCACGCCCAGCGAGATCCCAACGTCGACGGAGCGGGCGAGAGCAACGGCAGGCGACCCGATGTGGTCGCGAACAGCTTGCGCTGGATGGGCCTCGCCTCTGCGGCAGCCCAAAAGCCCTTAGCAGTTTCCCTGCTGCATCTGCCGCTAAATGGCTTCGCGCGGAACGGGGGCGAGCAAGGAAGAGGAAAAAGAACGAGGAGGAGGAGGAGGAGGAGAAGGATGAGGAGAGTGCAAGCACAAACGGGGGAGAAAAGAGCTAGAAATATCCAGCAGCAGCTCAATGAGAGTTTCTCTCTCCCACACACACACACACACACACACACGCCCCCCACCAAACAAAAGACAGAGTACCGCAGCGGGCCAAGCCTGAGAGCCGCGCCTGGCAGGAAAGCACGGAGAAGCCTGCGGCGTTCCGAGCATTTCTGGGCGGGCTTGCGCTTGCCCACCAAGCGCGGGTCGACCTTGGAGGTGGCAAACACACACAACACGCGTGGCACCGTACAAATGGCATGGCCAGGCCTGTAACCCAACTTACCTCAAGAGGGTGGGCCTAGTCATCCTCCGAAATCACGCGGGCCACAAGAGAAGGATCGAACTCATAATAGGTTGCCTTAGCATGTTTGTTTGTTTGTTTGTTTGTTTGTTTGTTTGCTTGTTTGTTCGCGGGGGGGGGCTGTATGCCCTTTTTTTAACAGCGCATTCCCAAACTTATCCGAGCTGTTTTTGGCGATTTGGCCACTCGGCCAGACACGCGGCCATCCCACGCACAAGTGTGGGGTACGCTGCTACGACCACATGGAGAATGTCTTCTCCGAGGTTCGAGCACCCATTATCATGGGCAGCACGCTTAACATGTTGGATCGGAAACCCTGCGGCATTCGATCACAGTGTCCTCTGCCACGTCAACAGCCTGGGACTCGTCTCTGCAAGCTCTCCTAGGAACAAAACGAACCGCCCGATCACGACCCAGCAACCGACTCATTACCCTCCAGAGATGCCCCTGGTTGTTTTGGTGCCCTAGAATATAACACGGTCGGCACAAAAAGGGCCTGGCAGTCTACACAGAACCCAGACGCCCCCACACAATCTCCACTCAACGCACATGCCAAAACAGATCAAGCATGCTCTGCCGAGATTGCCGCGCGGGAGACGGCGGAGGGAAATCCAGCGCGCAATATATTGACTAGAGCCCCTCATTCAAACCTGGCCCACGCCACGCCCGGGATACACAAACCCGGGATAAATACAGCGCCCGTCCGAGGAAAGCCTGGGCCCAAGAAGTAAGTGAAAGGGTTCGCACTGATCGCGATATTCGTCAAACAAATTGACGCGCCAATCGAGCGGCGGCTGCGCGAGGTCCGAGGCTGCAGCGCAGCCATTGGCGAAATGCGGGTGAAGCTCGCCAGCTGCTGTCGCCCGCCGAACCATGGGCCTTGCTCGGCCTCCGCGTTTCCTCGGCTGTGGCAACGGGTCCAGACTCGATGGTGGCGAGTGCCGATTTTGCCGCAATGCGCAAACTCGAGGCCTACATCAGAGCCCAAACTCCTTCGTCCGGCGCCCTCGAAGAGCCCCATCCGGCGGCGCGCTGGCGGCAGAAGAGAGGCAATCGATGACCGAGATGGCTCTTGCACGGGTTGCGGCCCCGAGGGCCCAGGCGCAGCACCCCCGCCACTTCCGGGAGCCCGACGCGCCTCCCCCGCGCAGTGGGAGTGAGACACCTAAAGAAGGAAAGGTGACCCAGAGGCGAGGACGCGGAGCCCCCCCTTCCCCCTGCACGCCGAAAGCGTCGGGGGCCAATCCCCCTCACCGCGGGCCTTCCGCTCGGCCTTCGCACCCCCCCTCTGCCCGATCCCGCGGGGAAGGCTGACCGCCCCGGGCGGGCAGCCAGGGCAAGGGGGGGCTGCCCAGGCCGAAAGGGGAGGCCCGCCCGACGGCGCCCCTTTCCCCCCGATTCCCGAGGCACCACCGCCTCCTCCCGCGCCGCACCGCACGCGCGCAAGAGAGAACCAGTGGGATCTCTGGGAAGCCATGGGAACCTCATGCCATTCGCGCGACCCTCTCTCTCTCTCTCTCTCTCTCTCTCTCTCTCTCTCTCTCTCGTTCTCTCATCCTGGCTGCCTCGTTGGCTGCCAAGTTGGTCAACTCGTTGGCTGGCTCGTTTGCTCCTCGTTGGCTGCCTAATTGGCGGCCTTGCTGGATGCCCCGTTAGCTGGCCGCTTGGTTGCTTTGTTGGCAGCCTTGTTAGCTTCCCTGCACTGGTGGCTGCCTGGTTCCCTGCTCGCCTCGCCGACAACCTTGTCGGCCGCCCTATCGGCAGCCCCGTTGGCCGCCTCAGTTGCTGGCAGCCCGACAGCGCCAGCGCTGGCGCTGCCAGGATGGCGACGGGGAGTCCGACAACGTCAACGAAGGCCGCCTTCGGGCAGAGACGGCCAGGGGCAGCCAGGGAAAGCGATAAAGCGCCCGTTTGTATGTCCCGACAACCGCCAGGGCGGCGCAATGAGATGATGAGCCATCAGCTTGACGAATGATGGAACCATCACCTTGAATCCGCTGCAAGCGCAGGAATCGCCCATCCACAGGCGTCGCGCCGGCGGCGCCACCCCTTGGCCCCCCATCCCAACGTTGCGTTCGCGGCCGTCGTCGGGGAGCAACGGGCGAAGACGGGGCGGGCTCGGGCGGGTCATGTTCCGAACGCGGGGCGCAGGCCCCACGCCCTGCCGCGGGGCAGAGTGCACCGTCGAGGTGACGTTGCCAGGCGACCCCTCGACCACGTGCTCGCGATGTCGCAACTGGCCCGTCACATGCGCGAACTGGGCTGCGTTCGTCGGGCAGGCCCCGCGCTGGCGCGAACGGCCGCGGCCCACTGGACGTTCGAAACGCCAACGGCGCGCAATAGAAGGAAGCGGCTGAAATTCCCGAGCGCCGATACTGCTGAAGTGCGCGTCGCTTTTTTATCAACACATTGTCCACTCCAATCTGCACAACAGGAAAACCCACAGTGGCATTTTGGGATAAAGAAAGATCCTCAACCGGGCGCGGGCGCGCCGGCCATTGCCGCCACCGCCGCCATTGCCCCGGCCCCTTGTACTTTTGTTGTCGCCATCGTCTGCGTTTTTGCGAGGCCCGCTGTCCGGCGGAGTACCTCTTGCACGACTGTTGGGGAAAGGGTGTAAGTGTCCGTCCGCTCTGCGTCTTGCTCTGGTCACTGCTCCGCGCTTTGGTCGGCTCGGAGGCGGGGCTGGCCGCTGGGGCCCATAGGGCCCCTGGGCTCCAGCGTCGTTCGCGGCCTTCCGGTCGCGGTGCCACGCGCGAGCTTCATGCTACTCGGCGCGCTCTCCATTGCGTTTTTTTGCCCCGCAGCCATTGCGCCGTCAATGAGACGCGCTGACGCACATAAATTTGTTTTGCACGAATGGATTGCCAACTTGGTATGTCTCCTCCTCGCGCGCGCTCTGCCTCCTTTCGCATGCGATGGAAGCGGATGCCCGGAATGGTCGCGCGCATGTGCACTCGTTGATGCGCATGCACGCTTGGTCCA
>CAUYUJ010006653.1:15000-52121 GCA_963575745.1 Prorocentrum cordatum
GGCGCGTCGGGTCCCCCTGGCCTCGGTCCATTGGGCCGTCCTGGGCTTCTCGTGGCCCGTCTTGGAGCTCTTTTGGGGGCCTCCTAGGCCGTCTTGGGAACCCTTGGGCCGTCTTGGACGCGATGACAGCCCAACAGGCGAACATTCGACAAATATACGTTTTCCCAGAAAGGAATGGGAAGATGTTTGCTTCTTGGAGCTCTCTTGGGATGCCTCTTACACCGTCTTGGGGTGCTTTGGGGAGCCTCCCGGGCGCTTCTTGGGGGCTTCTCGGCGCCTCCTGGAGCCACTTGGGGTCGCAAGCTTGGAATTCGATGGTGGCTTCCCTCCCCTGGGGCCCTCTCGGGCCCGTCTTGGGGACTCTCTTGGGCCGTCTTGGGCCCTTCGTGGGCCGTCCTGGAGCTTTCTGGAGCTGTATTGGGGCCCTCTGGGTCGCGTCCTGGGCCGTATTGGGGCGGTCTTGGGAGCTTCTGATGTCGTCAAGCACGGACCGACAGCGAAAACAAGCAATACGATTATTATTCACTGCGTGGAGCTCCCCATATGTGCATCTACTCGCATGGACCTGTCCGCCGTGAATGTCTAGGCGCAAAAGCTTTCAAATATTAACGGGCTTCAGTTGTGACGGTCTGGACATCAATCTAACTGCGAATGAATTGGAGTGTGAATGAGCCTCAGTAGTACGAGCGCGTCTCTGTGCATGAGCCTGGGGCCTCCTGGGGCCTCCTGAAACCTACTGGGGCTTCCTGGGGTCTCCAGGAGCCTCTTGGGACCTCCTGGGACCTCCTAGGAAGGTTTCGTGCCCCAGGAGAGGCGCAATCTATAGCAACAGACGTACATAAAACATTGCGGATTAGAGCCACAGGAGAAGGGCAATCTATAGGAACACGCGTAAAACACCAAGGACTCGTGCCCCAGGAGAGGCCCAATACATAGGAACATGAGTAAAACATTTAGGATTGTGTACACAGGAGAAGGACCATCTATAGAAACATACGTAGAACATCAAAGAATCGTGCTCCAGGTGAGGCCCAATCGATAGGAGCATACGTAAAACACATGGGATTGGAGCCACTCCTGTTGCCTTCTGAGGCCTCCTGCTCCTGGGGCCTCTCGGGGCCTCCTGTTGCCTTCCGAGGCCTCCTGGCGCTTCCTGTTGCCTCCTGGGGCCTCCTGTGGTTTCCTGAAGCCTTCTGGAGCTTCCTGGGGCCTCCTGGAGCCTCTTGGGACATCCTGTAGCCTCTTGAGTCTTTCTGTGGCCTCCTGATGCCTCCTGGGACCTCATGTGGTCTCCTGGGGGGCCTGTTGGGGCCTCCTGTGGCATCCTGAGAAGAATCTGCGCCCACGAGCCTGGCCACCAAAACTAGCAAACCGATCGAGACATCCTCAAAATCTGGCCCACCTGGGGGGTGAAAATGAGCGCCTCGCTCGAGACATCCTCCAAGTCTGCTCCGAAAGCGAAGGATGTTGGGCCCAGAAACAGGCAAACCGCCTGAGACATCCCCACAAAATGGCCGCGAACGAGCCCGTGCAACCACCCCTGGCGGCTCCCCTTAGGGGTGCTGAAATGAGCGCCTCGCTCGAGACATCCTCCAAATCTGCTCCGAAAGCGAAGGATGTTGGGCACAGAAACAGGCAAACCGCCTGAGACATCCCCACAAAATGGCCGCGAACGAGCCCGTGCAACCACCCCTGGCGGCTCCCCTTAGGGGTGCTGAAATGAGCGCCTCGCTCGAGACATCCTCCAAATCTGCTCCGAAAGCGAAGGATGTTGGGCACAGAAACAGGCAAACCGCCTGAGACATCCCCACAAAATGGCCGCGAACGAGCCCGTGCAACCACCCCTGGCGGCTCCCCTTAGGGGTGCTGAAATGAGCGCCTCGCTCGAGACATCCTCCAAATCTGCTCCGAAAGCGAAGGATGTTGGGCCCAGAAACAGGCAAACCGCCTGAGACATCCCCACAAAATGGCCGCGAACGAGCCCGTGCAACCACCCCTGGCGGCTCCCCTTAGGGGTGCTGAGTATGAGTAAGTCTGTGTATGAGTAAGTCTGTGTATGAGTAAGTCTGGGTATGAGTAGGTCTGTGTATGAGAAAGTCTGTGTATGTGTACGTCTGGGTATGAGTAAGTCTGAGTATGACTAATACTGTGTATGAGTAAGTCTGGGTATGAGTGAGTCTGTGTATGAGTACGGCTGGGTGTGAGTAAGTCTGTGTATGAGTAAGTCTGTGTATGAGTATGTCTGAGTGTGAGTAAGTCTGAGTATGAGTAGGTCTGAGTATGAGTAAGTCTGAGTATGAGTAAGTCTGTGTATGAGCAAGTCTGAGTATGAGTAAGCCCGACAGGAGGGGAGGAGAAAAGAGGAGGAAGGAGGAGTAGGAGGCGTCCAAGTAATAACAAGAACCCCATCTTAGGATATGGGGAAAATATACGTTTTACAAAAGGAATGGGGCTATTTGGGCCCCTTGGGGCTCTCTTTGGGGCCCTATTGGGGGTCGCTTGGGGTGTCTTGGGGGCTTCTGAAGCCGCCTTGGAGGCCATGTTGGGCGTCTGGGAGCGACCTTCGGGCGTCCCAGGTCTGTTCTGGAGCCTCTTGGGGCCTCCTTGGTGCCTTCTGGCTGTCTTCTGTGAGGCCCCGGGGCTCCCCGAGGGCCCAGGAGCCCACATTTGCGGTAGCGGCGCCGGCGGGCGCCCGGACCAGGTGCGCCGTTATATGCATATGCAACAGGGCCGCTTACGGGATCCGTTTGGGATGCGGATGCACGTGGTCCTGGGGCTGAAAACTGGCCACGGTTTTATGAGTTCTGGGCCCCGTCTGGGGAGGGAGCCGGAGCCGAATGTTCCTTGCCTTGGGCACGCATTCCTATCAGGGCTGGGCAAGGCCGCCGCGCCCGGCAGCCGCGGAGCTCCGCGCGTCTGGGGCGGCGCCCCCCCCCCCCCAAGCCCGTTGCCTAGCCGACACGCGGTGCCTGGCGCCCCTCTTTTTTCCTCTCCTCTTCCGTCTTCTCGCGCGGCCTCCTGGCTGCTGCCCGTCCCCCATGCCGCCAGCGGCTGGAAGGAGGGGGGGGGCGAGCTCGGGCCCCTTCACACCTTGCCGTTTTCTGCGCCCCCCTTTTTCTCTGAGGTGTCGGTCGGGCAAGGGTCGCGCTGGCCGCGAGGCCCGGGCGCCACTGCCCGCGGCGGCACTGGGGTCGACCAACAACGGAGATGAGAGACCCTTCCCGAAACGAGGTCGGCCCCGTGCCCGTTCCACGGAAGCACAGGAGGCTGCGACCTGAAGGGCCCAGGCGCGGGAGGGCGCGCCGGGGCGGTTCGCGCGACCGCGCGGTGCTCCGGCTGCGGTACGAAATACGAACAACAGCTGCAAACCATGACTGGAGTTTTGATCAGGACAGCCTGCGGCCATTCATCGACGCTCTCCCGCGCCAGACTAGCGAGGAAGGACGAAGCGTAGACCACGGAGCAAAACTCGCTGAGATCCACGTCCGCCACGGACCAGAGCATTGCCTCGAGCTCTCCTAGCCGAATAGGTACTCAAGCTTGCCGCTCGAGCCCCCATGTGCGGAGGTGACGCCTGCTGCCGCTGCCGCCTGCGTCTGGGCTCGAAAAAAACACCTGGTGGTAGCAATCATGCCCACTCCGACGGCCTTCTATCTGGAGCGATTGGTCTTGAAAGACGAACCTGTCGGTGGACGGGCTGCGCACTTCCCCTTTCAGGGGTCCTGACGGCGGAAGTAGAAAGAATATCCCAGAAGTGGCGAAAAAGTGCAGAAAATAATTGAACACGGTGGCTCCATGAGCGCGGCCTTGCACACGGCGGTGAATTGGAACCCTGGCGGTCGTCGCGGGGCGCGATCGCCAGAAGCCATAGCGGCCTTGAACAGGGGCCGACGTTCCGCAACGAAGTGGCCTTGGAAGGTAGTTCGATGTACGAAGGGCAGGGTGGAACGGATGGCGTACCCTTTTCCAGGACACGCATGGAATCACCACGAAAATAACAAGGGCACGGATGGAAACACCCTTGAGCCAAATGCCCCTGCCAGCCCTGCGGGAGGCCAACCAAGGCAGGAGGGGTAACAAGGAGGGACTACTGCCCAAGTGGGGATAGGCGGAGGAGCAGGCGCAGGAGCAGAGAAAAAAGAGAAGGAGGAGGAGGAGGAGGACGAGGAGGAGGAGGAGGACGAGGAGGAGGAGGAGGAGGAGGGAGAGGAGGAGGGGGAAGGAGGAGGAGGAGGAGGAGGAGGAGAAGGAGGAGGAGGAGGAGGACGACGAAGAGGAGGAGGAGGGACGGAGGAGGAGGAGGAGAAGGAGGAGGAGGTGGAGGAAGGAAGGAAAACAACTAGGAGGAGGAGGAAAGAGAGAGGAGGAGGAGGAGGAGGAGGAGGAGGAGGAGGAGGAGGAGGAGGGGGACCAGGAGAGAGAAGGGGAGGAGGAGGAGGAGGAGGAGGAGGAGGAGAGGAGGAGGAGGAGGAGGAGGAGGGGGGGATGGGGAGGAGGAGCAAGAGCAGGAGCAGGCGCAGGAGGATGAGGAGCAAGAGCAGGAGCAGTAGCAGGAGCAGTAGCAGCAGCGGGAGGAACAACAGCAGAAGCAGCAGCACCAGCAGCGGGAGATGGAGGAGGAGGAGGAGGAGGAGGAGGCGGAGGAGGAGGAGGAGGAGGAGGAGGACAGGAGGAGGAGGAGGAGGAGGAGGAGGAGGAGGAAGAGGAGGATGAGGAGGAGAAAAAGGAAGGAGCCAGAGAGTGGGAGCAGGAGCAGGAGCAGGAGCCGGAGGAGGAGGACGGGGAGGAGGAGGACGGGGAGGACGGGGAGGAGGAGGAGGAGGAGGAGGAGGAGGCTGACTGGAGGAGGAGGCGGAGGTAAACCATCCCTCCAAGCTCCCTCTTCACAGGCCCCTACATAGGTTCATTGCCATGGAAGACACCCTTATGAAGACTCTGACGCATGCCAAAACATCGTTCCAGAGTTTTCAGCGCCACGTATCAAACTAACTGTTGCATCTTGAAAATCCAGAATCGTGCCAGGCACAAACCCAGGGACTTCAACACAGCGAACCCACAAAACTGCTGCACCCGCATAATCCTGAATCCTTTGAAGACACAAGTTCTGCCCGCTGGTGACGGGAATCACTGAAACTCTTGCGGTTGTGTAAAACGATTGTGCGCCGCGCTAAGGCGAGAGCCACATTTTGAGAACGACCCGCCCTCAATCCGTGAAGCTCCTGCGCATTGTCAAAACCACTGTGCGCTGCGCAAAAGCCAGAGCCACATTGTGAAAACGGCCCGCCCTCAATCCGTGAAACTCTTGCGAATGTTTCCAACGAGTGCGCCCCGAGCTAAGGCAAGGGCCAAAGTTTGGAAACCACCCGCCCTCAGCCCGTGAAGCTCTTGCAAAAGTTTCAAATGACGGCGCGCTGCGCCAAAGCGAGCGCCACAAATTGAGAACGACCCGCCATCCATCTGTAATGCTGTTGCCCACTTTTTCAGCTTCAGATTCATAACTGCTGAGGAGTTCTCAAGCGAAACGCCCGGCCAGCCGTAAAAAATGACCTCGGGGAGCGACATGGAGAAATCCCACCAGCCCTTTGGGCGACAGGTGGTCTGACGATGTTCTTTCCTTCCTCTTCCAAAAACCCCTCTTCCCTTTCGGGGAAGGGTGCACCCCTCCCCCATACCCCTTCCCCGGGACCTGGACGGAGCGGTCGCTAGCGGTCAAGGACCCACCCTTCTTGATCGATGGCCTACAAGATGGCCCCAAGAGGCTCTCCGAAGCTCCCGCGAGAGCCCAAAGAAAGCACCAAGAGAGCTCCAAGAAGGTCCCAAGAGGGCTCCACGAGGCACCCGAGAAGCCTCAGGAGGCCTCCGATCGGCCACAGAGAGCCCAAGATGACCTCCAAATGGCTCAGATAGCCCACGTTGCTCAAGATGGCCCCCAAGATGCTCCAAACGGCCCCAAGACCGCTCCAAGAGCGCCCAAGAGCGCTGCAAGAGAGCCCCAAGAAGCGATTTTCAGGTTCGGCTGAAGGGGGGCTGAATTGAAACCCTCCCCCACCCTGTAATCCGCCGATCCCTTGTGCGGGTTTCCAGGCGTGGGAGATTGCCACCACCCCCTCCATGCCCCCCCCCAGGGACCCCAAACGGCGATGTTGACCCCCCCCAGCCCCGGGTGGCCCCGGACCGAACTCACCCGGGGCGGTCTGGGCCCGCTCTTGAGCTGCACGACAGCACTTGACGCCTTCCAGGAAGCCGCCAAGACAGTCCACGAGAGCCCAAAGTGGCCGAAAGATCGTTCCAAGACGCCCCAAGACACCCCACGAAGCCTCCAAGGGGCCTCCCAAGAAGCCCCCAAGAAACCAAAATCTTGGAATTCCCTTGGGCGACGGCAAACCCGTCACGAGGGAGACAGGTCCTGCCCGCGGCGGCGATTGCGCCCGGCAACAGGGAGACACTGAACAGGCAATTGGACCCGGCCCGCCGACCGCCCACCCTGAGCCGCCGACTACCCGCCGACCCAGACCGCGCAACCGACAGGGCAAGCCTCGACAAGACCAAATTCCCCCCTGGCCTCGGGTCCGCCAAGAAGGGCACGGCAGCAGAACCCGCCAGAGTCCGAGTCGAGCACCTCAAGCCACTGCGTGAACACGACGAATCTATGGACCTGCTTGGATTCACTGCCGCTGCCCTCACGGAGGCGCGGGTGCCCGCCCCGATTGCCCGCGCTCTAGTCCTCTGCAAGAGGACGGCGTTCCAGAAACCAGACAACGGAGCGCGGGACATCGCCACCAGCGACGTTTTCCGCCGACTGGTCACCAGGCCGCTCGCCCAGCAGCTCGCCGTGCAGCTCGCGGCCGCAACCGCGCCCTTCCAGTTCGCCCTAACCACGCGGGCAGGAACCGACTGCGCCGCCACGCTGCCGAGGTCAAAGCTGGACCACGACGACCACACTGTGATTGTCAGCATCGATGGAGTCGGGGCTTTCGACCGTGTGTCAGATGCGGCACGGGCAGGATCCAACCTACCTCTGGCAAGACGAAAGGGGGGCGGTGCACGACGTGCACCAGGGAGAGGGGGTGGAGCAGGGGGGCTCGCTGGCCCCAGCCCTCTTCGCGCTGGCCCTGCACGGAGCGCTGGTGGGCGCCTCCAGGACCCTCGAGCAAGGGGACTTCCTGGTCGCTTTCTTGGACGACGTGTACATCAAGACCACTCGGGCCACGGCCAGAGCCGCTGTCGACACCACCACTGGAGCAATCCACCTCCGCGCAAACGTATATTGCCACCTCGGCAAGAGCTGGGCCGACAACAAGGGCGGAGGCGCAGTACCACACGGAATCGGTGAGCTGGGACAAGACGTCTGGAGGGGCGCTCTGTCGCCACCCGACCGGGATCAAGATCCTAGGCGCCCCCCTAGGCTCGCCAGAAGTCGTCGCCGCACACCGTGAGAGCAGACTACAGAAGAGAGGAGGCTCCTGAAAAGACTGGCGCACCTGCCCGACCTGCAATGCACGCGGCTCCTCCTCCTCCTCCTCCTCCTCCTCCCCCTCCTCCTCCTCCTCCTCCTCCTCCTCCCCCATCCTTCTCTTCCTCCTCTGCGCCTGCCCGCGGGCCAACCACCTGCCGCGAACGCTGCCGCCAGAGGGCATCGCAGAATACGCACGAGGGCACGACGACAACATGTGGACCACCCTGCGCTACCTCCTCGGGGACCTCGCAATGTCGCAAGACGAGGGGCGACGGGCGCGCGCACCGGCTGCAATGCCGGGGCGACACGGAGGACTCGGGCTCCAAAGCGCCGCGCGCACGTCACCGGCGGCCTACTGGGGCGCGCGGGCAGACGGCCTCCACATGCTCCACCAACGGCGCCCCATCGAAACTGCAGCGATGAGGGGCCTCCTCGACGGCACCAGGCCCGGCCCTGGGGGCAACCTTGCCGCAGCCGCCGCGGCCGCACAGCTGCTCGAAACCGAAAGCTTATGGAGACCCTCCAACACTGACCTGCTCCAAGGGCTGCGCCCAAAGAAGCGCCTGTGCGCTCGGAGGCTGCCGAACCAAGAGAATCCGCTGACCCTGTCGGCGTGTGTGAGGGGCTTTTCCGTTCGAGCCGTCATCTCCGTCATTCTTTGTACTCGTCGTCTCTGTCCTTCCCTTTCCCTGGGAGACCTCTTCCCCTGGGCCCCAGCCAAGCCGACCTTGAGCAACCTCGTAATTGAGTCGAAGGGAAGCCCCTTCCCTTTGATCCCTCCCCCGCCGGGAGGGGGGGGGGGGGGTCGACCCCCCCCCCGGGTCAGATACGACGCCCCCCCCTGGGACTCCTCTTCCCCTGGGCTCCAGCCAAGCCGACCTTGAGCAACCTCGTAATTGAGTCGAAGGGAAGCCCCTTCCCTTTGATCCCTCCCCCGCCGGGAGGGGGGGGGGGGTCGACCCCCCCCCCGGGTCAGATACGACGCCCCCCCCTGGGACTCCTCTTCCCCTGGGCTCCAGCCAAGCCGACCTTGAGCAACCTCGTAATTGAGTCGAAGGGAAGCCCCTTCCCTTTGATCCCTCCCCCGCCGGGAGGGGGGGGGGGTGTCGACCCCCCCCCCGGGTCAGATACGACGCCCCCCCTGGGACTCCTCTTCCCCTGGGCTCCAGCCAAGCCGACCTTGAGCAACCTCGTAATTGAGTCGAAGGGAAGCCCCTTCCCTTTGATCCCTCCCCCGCCGGGAGGGGGGGGGGGGTGTCGACCCCCCCCCGGGTCAGATACGACGCCCCCCCCTGGGACTCCTCTTCCCCTGGGCTCCAGCCAAGCCGACCTTGAGCGAACTCGATAATTGAGTCGAAGGGAAGCCCCTTCCCTTTGACCCTCCCCCGCCGGGAGGGGGGGGAGTCGAAGGTTCCCTTTGATCCCTCCCCCCCCCCCCCCGGGTCAGATACGACGCCCCCCCCTGGGACTCCTCTTCCCCTGGGCTCCAGCCAAGCCGACCTTGAGCAACCTCGTAATTGAGTCGAAGGGAAGCCCCTTCCCTTTGATCCCTCCCCCGCCGGGAGGGGGGGGGGGTCGACCCCCCCCCGGGTCAGATACGACGCCCCCCCCTGGGACTCCTCTTCCCCTGGGCTCCAGCCAAGCCGACCTTGAGCAACCTCGTAATCTCTTGCTGCGCATTGCGAACAGGGTCGGCGGCACCGGCCGTCAGGCCTTCGCAATATCAGCACGGGTGGCAGCCCCGCGCTTGTTCCGCACGGAACACCCACTACGGGGACAACGTGTTCATCGCCAGGGCCAACCAGGCCGTGCTAAGGTCAGCCTCAGGACCGAGGGCAGCCTACTGGCTGCACACCCGACTGACCACCGAGGGGCACGACTTCAAGCCCGCGCGGTTCCCGGCAGCGTTGCGCCAGCGCCTCAGACCCCCGTTGCCGCTCCTCCCGCGCACGCACGGGGCTGCCGGTAGACCACCTAGCCGCGTGCCCACGCACTGGGCTTCTCGCCATGCGCGCGAAACCACTCGAACGAGCTTGGGCAAGGTTCGCCAGGGAAGCAGCTGCTGCGGGACTCTAACGCCGCTGTGCACAACCCGCTGGGCCGCAGACAATTAGACGCGGGGCTCAAGGCGTGGGGCCCATGGCGCCCCTGGCCCAAGAGGGGGCACGGGGGGGGGGGTCGGGCCCGAGCCGCGCGCGATGGCGCCCTCGCCTGGGCCAGATTGCAAGCATGCCGACTTGCCGCGTCGCCGCTCGGGGGAAGCAGCGGCGGCGCGGCGAGGAGGGAGGCGACGCGCACGCAAGGCGAGCACTGGAGCAACGCCTCAGGGGGAGGCACGCGAGGCAGCGCCGCAAAGGGAGGAGGAGGCGGCAGGGGCACCCGCACAGGCGGACCCCGCCAGGAGAGATGATGAAGAGGAGAAGGCGGGAGCAACCGCACAGGCGGACCCCACCAGGAGAGGAGCAGCACTGCGGAGCTCCCGCCTGGCCCCGGCCCTCCACCAGGCCTGTGGGAGGTAGCGGGCGGGCGTCGCTGCGCTTCGGAGGCCCACGCGAGGAGGAGCAGCCAGCTCAGGCAGGGGCCCACTTCGATCAGGGGCGAGTCGCTCGGGCCCCTCCGTTTTCGGCGGGCCGCCAAAGCAGCGGCAGAGGGAAGAGCAGGACCAGCACCACCAAGAACAACACGCGCACACCAAGCGGCATCGCAACGACCACGACCACGACAACTGGAAGCAGCATCGACACCGCGACGCGCAGTGAGCCACGCGTACAGGGCGCGCCCACGGCCTTCCCCAAGAGGGGCCACAGGAGGCAAGAAAAGTTGGGCAGGCGCCGTGCCGGGCAGCTTTCGCTCGCAAAGGCTCTCGACGGGCTCGCCGACGAGCCGCGAGACAAGTCCTAGAGGACGCGATCGCCGAGCACATCCCGCTCGCGAAGCAGGCGATGGCCTTTCACCACCGGCGCGCGTTCCTGACAGAGAGGTTTGGCAGAAGGTGCCACCCGAAGAGCGCAAGACGCGGCCAAGGGCCAGGCGCCGTGCGACGAGGACCAGCCGCCGCAGCAACGCCACGACTAGAGCAACTTGCCTCTGCACCCTTGGCGGCCGCGTCACGGTCAGGCCCCGCAACCGACCGCGCAAGAAAACCGAGGCTGACAAGGAGACGGCGCGGGCGGGGCTACTCGGGGAGCACGCCTGCTTTGACCCAGCGCCAAGCGCACCACCGCAAGCGCACCCACCAGAACCACAACAAGCAACCTCAGAACGACGACCAGCACCACGACGACGACCAGCGCCACTACAATCACGATCGCCGCCACAGCACGCAACAGCAGAACGACGACCAGCACCAACGCAACAGCAACAACAGCACCACGACCCATCTACAGATCCACGAGACGCGCTCTACGGATACCGCGGCCAGCGGGTTTGCGAGGCAAGCCACCCAAGGCCGCCACCTCGACTACGACCCGCAGCATTACCAGCACCACCAGCACCACCAGCAACACCACCACGACTGCGACCACACCAGCACCGCGCCGACCGGCACCACGGCGACGACAACGACCAGCACCACAACGGCGACCAGCACCACAGCACGCAGCCAACAACCAGCACCACTACGACCAGCGCCACTGCACGCGCCCACAGCGACCAGCACCACATCGACCAGCACCACAGCGGCAGCACACAGCACCACGGCGACCAGCACCATAGCGACCAACACCACCGACCAGCACCACAGTACGCACCCAGCGACCAGCACCACGGCACGCACCCAACGACCAGCACCACAGCGACGACCAGCACCACAGCGCCACAGCACGCACCCAACTGGGGAGGCCGCGTCCTGAGAGATTGTTCACGCCCGCGCTGTCTGGATTCCGCGATGGTGCCAGGGAAGTATAATATGCCCCCCGCCACTCTGGATCGATGCTTTGGTTTGCCCTGGGGGGCGTGGAACTTCAGTTGGGCGCAAGGGCGCGGGCGACGTCAGCATCTGCAGCGGGCGATTTGTGGCCCAGACGGAGGGGGTGACAGGCCCCAGGAACCTCAGCGGCGGGCACGCGTCAGGTACAATGGGCCAAGAGCACGCATGGAACCGCCCTTAAACAAGGAGAACCCGCCACCTCGTTAACAATCAACATCGAACCAAACCCCGTCGACAACAACCAAGTTCAAGCCGCCAGAACCAAGCAGTTCAACCTTAAGCCAAAATAAGTACGATAGAGGGTGAAGAAAAGAAATTGGCATTACCACCCAAGGGTTAAAAAGAAAGAAGATACGGAAAAAAGAATGAGGATGGCGACGACAACGGCGGTGACAACGACAAAAACAACGGCAACAACGACAGGAAGGATACTTTCAACAACAACGGCAAGCAAAACAACGACAACGCTGTCAACAACACGTTCAACAACAACGACGAGAAAGAGAAGAAAAAAAAAAAAAAAAAAAAAAAAAAACATCACCACCCTCGAGGAGGACGGGGGGGGGGGGGGAGAGGTGGAGGGTGCGACGACGACGACGCGGCCGCCGCGGTCCTGGAGCACCGCCACCGCGCCCCCCCCTCCTGGCCCTCGCAGTTCCCTCTGCCGCGGTCCTCCTCCTCGTCTTCTTCGGGTTCCTCCTCCCTGCCCCCCCCTCTTCCTGTTCCTCTTCCCTGCTCGGCTGCACGGGCACGCGCTCGCACTTGCGCGCGTGTTCCAGGACCCGTACGCACGAACTACCAGTGCGCAACAGCGTGCATGCGTGCGTGGGCCAGCCAGCCTCATACAGTCATCCACATGTGTGCATGCGTGTGTGTGTGCGCGTGTGTGCGTGAGCGTGTGTGTGTGTGTGTGTGTGTGTGTGTGTGTGTGCGTGCGTGCGTGCGTGCGTGTGTGTGTGTGTGCCACAGGGCCCGTGCGAATTACCAGAACTGGTGTGTGTATGTGCGTGTGTGTGCGTGTGTTCCAGGGCCCGTACGACTTATTGGGAAGGGTGCGTGCGTGTGCGCGTGTGTTTGTGCGTGCGTTCCAGGGCCCGCACGAGTGCCCAGTAACGGTGCGCGCGTGTGCGTGTGCGTGTTCCAGGACCCGTGCGAATTACCAATAGTGTTTTTTGTTATTCAGATCCACGCCCAACAGGGGACAACATAAAATTGGCACGATCTTTCCCGTGCGAGTTACCGATAACGGCGCGCGCGCGCGCGTGTGTGTGTGCGTGCGTATTCCAGGGCCCGTGCGAGTTACTAGCGACGGCGTCCCCAACAAGGAACGGCCCTCTTGGGCCCTCTTGGGCCCTCTTGGGCCCCGCCCTCTTAGAGCTCCTCCCCATCCTCGTCCTCCTCTTTCGTTGCCCAGTGATCTAGCCTCGCCCTCATCACCATGACATCATCATCATCATCGTCAGCTCCATCATCATCAGCATCTCAGCATCATCATCATCATCATCATGACAGTCCCACATGATTTCCTCGCGGCTAGCGGCTGCTGCTGCTGTCGCACGGCCAACGGCAGCCGCTGCCGTCGGCAGCGATCTCAACAGATCGCGAAAGATGTGGTCGGAGCCTTCGGCATCTTCTTTGCGATGACATCGCCGACGCCAGCGGCCTTCTCGCGCAGCAGCTCGCCGATCTTCTGGTCGTCTGTCAGGTCGGGGTTCGGGGCGAGGAGCGGCTTCTTGAACGAGAAACGTAGACCTGCTTGGTCCTCGGGTCCACCAGGTCGAACTCGACCGACTCGAACGCCAACTTGCGAGTGATCACGGGTGGCACCTCCTTCTTATTGCTCTTCCTCTTCTTGACCTCGGGCGCGTGGGATGACGAATCGTCTGCTTTCTTGTCTGGGGCCACCTTCACCAGCCACGCCAAGTTAAAGTCGCTCCTCTCGAAGTTCTGGAACCTGCTGCCGTTGAGGAAGAGCGAAACGCCGTTGGAGGATCCAAGGTGCAGCAGCGACGACTCAGACAACCCGCGCGTCTCCTCGTACTCGACCACACTGCCGCGAAGGTTGAGCTGCACGTCGCCAGGCTCGCTCTGCTTGATGACCATCACCGTGGAAGATGAGTGCGCCTTCTGCTCCAGCACCAGCTTCTCCAAGCCAACCCCCTGCAACTTGGGATCAAGGTGCAGCGGGAAGAGCCTCTCCTGCACTTGGTTGATCAAGTGGCGAAGGAAAACCGCTGAGAATGGGGGGGGATGCGAACGCACGCGCCCCTGGCGGCTTGAGCTCCACCTCCTTCTCAATGCCAACCTCCGCCTCGCACGCCTTCTTGAAACACTGATCGACGTAGTGCGTCTTGTCCTCGTCGTCTTCGCAGGTGACCTCCGCGGGAAGGTCGCCGCTCGACGTCGCCGCGGCGGCGCCCCCGGCGCCGGCGCCCGCGGGCGGAGCTGGCATCGAGAGACGCAGGCCCCCCATGACATCGGCAGGCGAAGCTTCGCCCTTCACGCAGCGGCCAGCGAGCTTGACGATATTGAAGTCGGGGCAGGTGGCCTCCCAACACTTCACAATTTCATTCAGCACGGCCTGCTTCTGCTCAGGGAACATGTCGTACGACTTCGGGACTGAGAAGTTGTACTTCTCCTGCTTGCACATGGCGCCGAGGTCCTTGCCCTTCATCTTGCAGATCCTCTCCTTGAAAGCCGCCGCGTCGTTCTCGAGGGCCGCGGCGTCGTGGGCCACGAACGTCAGAACTGCGCCGTAGAGCTTGTCGAGGGCATCGTGGAACGTCAGGTTGTAGGTTGCTTCGGTCCCAACCACCCAGGGCTCTTCATCCTGCGCACCACTGCAGAACTTGAACGAGTCCTTGCACACTTCGAGCACCTTTATTACCTCATTGCCGATGACCTGGGCCCCGCTGGGAGTTCTGACCTGGCCCATCTCGCACACCACGCGAATCGCGAGATTCCATCGCATGGACTTGGGTTTGAGAAAGCCCTTCTCTTGGAAAATCACGAGCTGCTGGCACGCTTCGGGAACATCCGCCTTCATGTCCTTGATCGCCCGCAGCAACTTCTCGGAGTCTACGTCGACATTGAAGGAAAGTAGCGCGAGCGCGAAGTCTGCGGCCGCTTCCACCACGTACTTCGAAGCAGCCCCAGGGCTGCAGTCCTTATCGCTGTAGATCTTGGCCATGCTACTCATCACCACGGCCCCGACTCCCTTGGCGACCATGGTCTTCTAGGACTCCTCGTCATCGGGCGGGTGTTTCTTCAAGTGCGCCACGATGCCCCCAACGACAGGCAAGTAGTCGGAGATCATGTCCTCGGGGGGGACGCGAACGTCGTCCTGAATCGGCGCGGCGTCCAAAGTCTCGCCCACGTTGAAGTCAGGGTCCGTCGGCCTCGGCTGAAGCTGGGATCGCCGATAAGCATCCTTCTTCATAATCTTTATCAGAGTGCTCCACTTGGTGATGACGGTCAGTTTCTGGCCGTTGGGCTGAGAGTAGAGGCATACGGAGCCAGTGGAAGTCGCATACATCGAAATAGACTTCATGCTGTTGATCGCGTCTGCATCGCACCTGAGCTTAGAGGAGCAGTAGTCCAAGAAATTAGTCAAGTCGTCCAGCCACACCATGGTCCTGGCCGAGTCCAGGCCAAGCCCTTCCTCGAGAGCAACGGTCCGACGCCTCTTGTGCGCCTTCTTGGCGCTAGCCTCCGCCCTCGCTGCCTCGACATCCTTCAGCGCCGTACTCCCTTCCATGGGCAACAGGAGATTCTCGACGTGCAATTCGGTCAAACACTGCAACTTGCTGGTGTCCAGGCCCTGCGGGAGGAAGGTTGAGACCCCCGCGACCGCGGTCGGAATGCGGGGCAACGACAACAGGAACAAGCCCACGGCGTAGCCAGGGAAGCCTTTCTTCACGAGCTTCATGCAATGGACGAAGTTGTCGATGACTATCCAGTGATTGCCGCTGATCGCGGGGTGCATCCAATCAACGCTGGCCTGGCTCTGCTCCCACACGGCGCCCCAGACTCTCTTGCCCGAGGGCAGCACGTTGTCTTTATGTGCTGCTTCTCTGTATGCGCTGAGGCTCTGATCATAATGGTGGCCCGAACGCCAACGGTTAACGAACATGCTCTCAGCGACCTCGAACCTCTTCTCTGCGTATTGCCGCTGGCCCAAGCTTGCCACTGACCACTCGTACAGCTTCTTCTTCTGGAAGAAGGTCGACTCGACGCTGTCATGGGACATCAGCACCTGGAGGGCAGCCCGCGAACTCTGCTCGTCGTTCGTCTCGTTGCCAACGTCGACGAGGTACTCCTGCACGTACGCGGGGGTTCGCTTGTGGAACACTTTGCAATTCTGGAGGCCATCCCGCAACGACGCCTCCACGACTGAGTTGCCAGCGTTGCCTTCGTCATTCACGGCAGCCTGCAAGCCCTCGTAGATCGTGGCCCAGTGAAACAAATTGTGGCGCTGGAGCGTGACAGTCTTCGTGGTCTTGGAAGCCCTATCCGCGCACACAGTGATGTCGATCTCGTCCCTCGGCACAACCCAGGGCCCAGCGCGAATGTTGGGGATGCCAACTTTCTCGACCGAGCGCTTGCGAGACTGCACGCTGGCTGCGTCACCTCTTTTGTTGAACGGGCTCCTATCGCATGTCCACACCAAGCCGTCCACTGTCTCCACGGCTGCGGGGATCCAGATGGACTCACTCCGTCACGCAGTACAGCTGGGTCACCCTCTGCTGCATCGTGATCCCCACAAGGTCAGGCCAACGCACGCGAACGTGAGGGTAGCGATCGCCCCACATGACATCATCATCGTCGTCGTGGCATTGCTGGCTCCTGTTGTGCGGCGCGATGGTCGTCATCGCCATCGCGCCCTGAGCGGGCGGGCGCGAGCCCGCTGGCAACTCTAGGGTCTAAGTTGCAGCCCTCGGTCGCAGCAGCTGGTAGCCTTCCGAGCCACAACGGCTTCTGCCAGATGCCAACTGAGCCCTCGAGGGCGCCTCACCAGCGCCGAACGTCACCGAGCACAGCATGAATTATTTAGGTCGCCTAGCTTCGCGCTTCGCGCTGCGCGAAGCGCGAGGCGCAAGAATCTTCGCGCCCTCGCGCCCCCCCCCCCCCCCCCCAACCCCGATGTAGAATGGCAACTCTCCAGCCCAGATCGCGAAGCGCGAACCGCAATTATCTTCGCGCCCCTTGTGGGCGACATTGCATTATCAAACGCATTGAACAAACAGGGGCGCCGACTGGACACATTTTCAATGAGGTTGAAAATGGGGCCCTCGGCTTTTTTCAAACTGGTTGATAATGCCCTCGCCAGACCACGAAATTATCAAACGCATTGATAACACAATGAGCGTTGCAGCTAGACCCCCACGACTAAATTATCGAACACATTGATAAATGCGCTCAGCCCGCCAATTATCAAACACATTGACAATATAGCAACATCCATTAGCAACCATATTGGTAGCCAGTCAACCAAACAGCCGAATTATCAAACTCATTGATAACCATGCGCACATAGCAACACACATTATCAAACAGATTGATAACCCGTTCAACCAACCAGCCGAATTACCAAACACATTGCTAATCATGCGCGCATAGCAACACAAGTATCAAACACATTATCAAACACCAGACAACCGAATTATCAAACATATTGATAATGTCACACATGCGATTTTCAAACACATTGATAACAATAACGTGCAGTTATACAACACATTGATAAACAACACACAACTACAATCACATTATCAATTACATTGATAAAACAACACTCGATTATCAAAACCATTGATAAACAGCACTGCGCCATTATCAACTATGTTGACACACATGACGTATAAGCCCCTAAGCCAGCAGTGGGCTGCCCCCAAACCTAAGAGGGGAAATAGCGTACCAATCACTAGATTGGTACGCTATTTCCCCCAACTTCTTGGGCTGGCCTGCATTTGCTCGCGCTTGCGTCGTCGTTTGCCCGACGACGCCGGACCACCAGACCACCAGACCGCCAGACCACCAGACCGCCAGACCACCAGACCACCAGACCACCAGACCGCCAGACCACCAGACCGCCAGACCGCCAGACCAGACCACCAGACCGCCAGACCACCAGACCGCCAGACCACCATACCACCAGACCATCAGACCACCAGACCACCAGAGCACCAGATCACCAGACCGCCAGACCACCAGACCGCCAGACCACCAGACCACCAGACCACCAGACCACCAGACCACCAGATCACCAGACCGCCATACCACCAGACCACCAGACCACCAGACGTTCCAGAACGCCCAAGAGCACGGCCCAGGAGAATCTGCATCGGTAATCTTCTCCCTTGTGCTCCTCTCCGCCCTCCTCCACTCCCACAACCGTTCCTTTCGACGCTTGTGTCTCGCCCACGGCTCACAGTGTGAGGCTTACAGACTTACAGACAAAAGAAGCAAACGAATTTCTTCAAGTCAGCATTGGCAGCATCAGCTACCGAATTCGCACAGCACGCGCGCCACCTGGAGGTGCAGCGGGCGCACGCATACGTCGGCAACTCAATCCCATACACAAGGGTATCTGGGTCGATCTCTGACGCACACTTGCATAACACACACATGCTTGACATATCGTGCTCGACCTCAGCCTCAGTAACAGCCAAAGGCCCACAAAACTCCTGGCACTGAGCATGTCTCTGCAGAGCAACTGCCCAGTGTGGCATTTTCTCTCGGTCGACACCCTTGCGCTTTACCATGTCCACGGGAAGTTTCCGCACAAAGATGTTTGTCGTTGGGCTCGGCCACTCCTCGAGCTCAACAAGGTGCGCAGCGTTGAAGATGATGCCGCGCCTGTGGTCGAGTCGGATTCGCCTGCCAGTCATCGGCTCTCCTCGGCACCTCCCCCATCTCACGAGCAACACCTGGTGGTCGAACGTGTCCTCGTCCAGCGGCCTCTTCACCTCTACCAACGAGATGTCCCCATGCTGTATGATGTGTTCCGCACACTTGGCCGCGCGCCCTCTGGCTGCGGCCACCAGCTCCGCGCTGCTAGCGCACATCCTGCAAGTCTGGTCCAGAATAGGTGCCCGCTGGATGCCACCAGCGCAGATGTAATGCACGACCCTGGGGTGCACGGTCGGGGCCTGGCGGCTTCGCCCACCCCCCGCGCGCCCCCATGCGCCGCGCCCCCCCGCTCAGCCCCAAGAAGAAGATGGAAGTGGGATGGGCAACAACAGCGGCCAGTGCTTGATTTGGGAAGGGGGGCCCCATTCGGGGGAGCGCGGCGCATTGGAGGCCGCGGCAGGTAACCGAAACCGAGATATCCTCGAAGTCCAAATCCTCAACGACGTCATCTCCCGCATCGCTTCCACCCGCCGCGCCAGCAGCATTCTCGGAGTAGTCGGCGCTCTCCTCGCCGACGCCGAACTCCCCGAAGTCGTCGCCTATGATCTCCCCCATTGCGGCATCCAGGTCGATCCCACCGTCCTCGTCTGATGCCCCCTCGTGATCGCCTCCCCCATCTCCAGGCCCTTCGGGAGCGGCGCCCCCAATGGCGGCGTGGCCACCAGGCGCGCCATCGCCAGCAGCACGTGGAATCCTGGCCTTCGCGGCCGGCCTGAGGCGAAGAACGCGGAGAGAGGCCAAGTCAACAATGGTAAAGTTCTCAGACTTCCAGTGGACTGCCAACTTCCCAACGCCGATCGCATTGATGCTTCGCATGGAACTGCGGGGCCACCTCTCCAGAGTACGTCGCACTGCGCGGTCGAAGTGTCCGTGCAACTTCTCGGCGTGCCAAGGCATACCCAGGCAAAACTCAAGTTCGCCATCGCGCACAGACAACGCCCCTGCCACTGCCCAGAAGGACTTCCTGTACGAGAGGTTCACAGTGAGGGCCTCAGTCAGTTGCTTGACGTCCCCTAAGGAGTGCCCCCCGACCTCCTGGACGACGTAGATGTGTCGAGCCCCAACTGACAGCCCACTATCTGACGCACAACTCGCGAAGTGCATGCTCTTCCTACTTATCGGGTCTCGAATGCAGCTGCACACTTGGTCGGGGGGTGCAGCCACGCAGGGGTGGCATGTCGGGTCATCGAGTGGGATTGGTTCGAAGCGGCGTTGGTGTCTTTCCGATGTCCGCTCCTTGGCAATTCCTTGGACCATTGAGCAACACTCCTCCACTGAGATCTTCTCGCCATGCTTGAGGTTCATCCTTGCGCTTGCCATAGTAAGCGGATCGTGGGAGCCCTCATCGCTATCAGCTGCACCACGTTGTTCCACCCTTCGACCTCCTGGGTGTCCCCCTGTTGCAAAGCCCTCCAAGTAAGGAGGAAGCTGAAGAGCCCTGCAGGGCGCGTCCCAACTCGCCCAGATACAGATCCCTCGCCTTCACGGCAATGTCGCTATGGTCTCTCTGGAGACAGCCACCGCATGCACCCAGTAGGTCGGCAGCAACGCCCCGCCTGACATCGCAATCAACTCGGGGGCCATTCTCGAGACACCGAAGGAATCGCAGGGGAAAGCGCTCCACTTTATCTAGAAAACGCATCTTCCATGCACAAACCGATTGAAGCACCAGCGAAATGATGAGAACCCTCGCGTCCTGGATGTTGACGCCGCCCACGAGCTGCCACACGCTGGCCCACTTTCGCTCGAACTCCACCAGTGGCAAGAAGCCCAGATATAGCAGCCATAATCTCTGCAGCTTTGTACCCAACAAGGTCCGAAAGGAATGTTGCTCCAAAGTGGGCATGGCCATCCCGCTCAGCGGCCGCCCGTTTAACGAAGAGTTCGTGTCGCCGCTTCTTGGCCCAATTGAAGAAACGAGTCAGAGGCCCCTTCGCAATCAAGCTGATCCTGAGAGTCGCTCGGAACATGTTAGACCCCATCAACGCACCTGAAATCTGGGTATATTGCTTCTTCCGCTCACGATCATCGTCCGCCAAGTCACCGCCAGGTTGCGCTGGAGCAGCCCTCGCCTTCCCCTTCGCAGCGGCCGCGGCTGGCTTGAAGAGATTGGAGAACACGGCGGACAGCACGTTCGACCCTGTGTCAATCAACGTCTCGACTGCATCAGCGCACCCCCCCCAAAAAAAAAAAAAAACTACCTTTAAGTGCTCGCGCGGGGATCTTCTTCGCATACATCTCTGCCGCACCAATGCCGAAATCGCGCTTCGCGCGGTCGTAGATCCTCTTGGGGTGCCCAACTGTTCGCCAACAGTTGCAGATGATAGACAGGGCCGAGAAATATGGCTGACCGAAGTCAGCATTCGCCCACGTGAATCCATCCAGCGTCTTTAGCAAATCTTGAGCGACGAGGTGGCACTGGTGGAAAAAGCAGAAGGCTACGCTGAACATCGTCGTCGGCATATCCCGAAGAACAATTGTTTATGAATCCAGTGGCCCCTTGGTTATCAGGTCCGTGGTCGAGGCGCATCGCATGCAGCTTGACCGTGCCCTCTGGTGGTGGGGTCATCCAATGCTCGCAGCCAACGTTTCGAAACTCTCTGAGCATCATGTTATACAGCTCTGCTCCAGTCCCAGCGCTGACCACCTCTCGGCCACCCAACCACGCAAGCACAAGCGCCCTCTCTGTGACGAGGAACGGGGCAATGACAACGTGCTAGCGGGCCTGGGGGAAATTGGGGCCCCCTTCGATCTAAGGCGCACTTGTACCCACGTGGTTGGACACCGGAACCTGGGGGTCAGGGAGGCTGCGGTTCCATGGAGCAGCCAAGGCCGTGAAATCATCGAGGCGCGCGGCCTCACGAACCGAATCTGCTGTGACAGCTACCGATATGACCTCTCTGAGATGCAACTTGCTCTTCTCAATCGCCTCCTGGTTCGTGGCGTCGCCGTGATGCGAATGCCCTGATATGTTCACCATATTCCCGAACTCCATCCCGTCAGAAGCCAACGCATCGTCGCCAGGCTGGCCGTCTTGACCATTCAGTGCTGCATGCTCGGGGGGTACAAGATTGGGAGTCTCGTTCGCTATGCGCAATATGTCTGCATTCCGTCTGGTTGATCTGATCTGCATGGCGATGTGAGCCTTCAGCTCAAAATTACTGCAAATGTCTTTGTGCTTGAACCCTCCCGCAACATCTGAGCCAGCCAGCATCAGCACGGATGCCCGCGAGGGTGCGTGCCCCAGAGCACGGCGAAGAGCGATGGAGAAACCACCATATGCAGATACACATCGGGCACCAGGCCGCCAATTAACTATTGATTCAGTATGTTTGACTTCCCTCTGCAATGATACTATCTTGTCTTTCTGTTCAACGCGCCGCTTCTTCGCGGCATTGTCACGCTTGTTCGCAGCTGCAAGTTGCTTGCGCAAAGCTGCTTCTCTTAATATCGACTGTCGAAGCTGCATGGCCATGGCGCCCCGGCCCAGGTGGTCGAAGTGGGCCAAGGCGAGGCTCTCATCATCATCCTCGGAAGGTGGGCCAGCAGGGGCTGGCGCCAAGGAGTGCTGGAGCCCGTCGCAAAAGTGGTACAAACGAACGAAGTGCTGCTCATTGAAGGCGGCACCCGTCGATTCTCTGAATCTTTCTGCCAGACTCGCCAACTTGACATTGGGCGACAGAGACCTCATCAGCTCATTGCGGACGCCGCGGCGTCCGTCATCGGGCACTAATTGACATACCAGGAAAATGATATCAGACCGCGTCAAGTTATCGTCTACAAACCGCCTGCGAAGAGCAGGTCTTGACTGGAGAAAGGCTTCTAACTCGCACAAGGAAGCCTCGACCCGTTGGGCCATTGAGCCAAAATGGCTTACGTTATGGATGTAGCAGCAGCAGCAGGAGGCGAAGGAGGAGGCCCGTAGTTTTGGAGGGGAGGTGGGGGAGCACGGGGTGGAGGAGTGGATGGGAGGTGGAGGAGCCCGAGGAGGAGGAGACGGAGGAGGCCCGTAGTTCTGTGCACAAGTATCGCCCTATGTGGGATTGGAAGCCCTTGGGGCCCGAAGGGTGTTACCCGATGTGCATAGGGTTGTGGGTATCGTATCCGTGGCACTGATATAAACAGGCAGTAGTGGTGGTGCCAATGGTAGTAGCAGTAGCAATAGCAACAGTCGCGGTAGAAGTGGCGGTCAAAGTCGTCGTGGTGGCGTTGGCGGTTGAAGTAAAGGTAGTGGCGGTTATCGTGGTGTGGGTGCGCGTGTGTTGTGGTGGTGGTGGTAGTGGTAGTAGAAGTAGAAGTAGTAGTAGTAGTAGTAGTAGTAGTAGTAGTGGTAGCAGTAGTCGTAGTAGTAGCAGTAGTAGTAGTAGTACTACTAGTAGTAGTAGTGGTAGTAGTAGTAGTAGTCGTCGTAGTAGTAGTAGTAGTAGTAGTCGTAGTCGTAGTAGCAGTAGTCCTAGTAATAGCAGCAGTAGTAGTAGTGAAAGTAGTAGTAGTAGTAGTAGTAGTCGTCGTAGCAGTGGTAGTGGTACTAGTAGTAGTAATATGAGTAGTAGTAGTAGTAGTAGTAGTAGTAGTAGTAGTCGTAGTAGTAGTAGTAGTAGTAGTAGTCGTAGTAGTAGTAGTAGTAGTCGTAGTAGTAGTAGTAGCAGTAGTAGAAATAGTACTACCACGACAGAGCTGCAAACCCCTACAAACCACGCCCATGGGGAGGCCAGCGATACGGCCTCCCCAGCACCCAACGACCAGAACCACAACGAAGACAACGACCGCGGCCAGCAGCAGCACCACGAGCAACACAGCGGCGGCGACCAGCAGCCCCAAGAGCAGCAACACACAACCAGCAACACCACAGCGACCACTGGGGGAAAGACCACGAGAGCAGCAACACCACGCCAGCAGCACACAGTACCAAGACCAGCACCACGGCGGCGATAATGACCAGCACCACAGCAACGACCAACACCACAGCACGCACCCAACAACCAGCACCTCAGCACGCACCCGCGGCGACCAGCGCCACAGCGACCAACGCCACAGCAGCAGCAGCAGCAGCAGCAGCAGCAGCACACAGCACCAGAACGACCAGCACCACAGCGACCAACACCAGCGACCAGCACCACAGCACTCACCAAACGACCAGCGCCACAGCACGCACCCAACGACCAGCACCACCACAGCACCACAGCACGCAGCCAACGACTGCGACCGGCACCCCCCTGGCAGCAGCAGCAGCAGCAGCAGCAGCTGCAGCCCGTGCCCCCCAGGGGAAGAGCCGGGGTTCGCGCGGCTCCGCTGCGGCGGCGCCCCCGCTTGCGCAGCAAGCCCACAGGAGCAACACGACAACATTTTCGACCACAAGAGGAGGTACGACTCCCAACAGTGGCGCCGCGAGCAGCACAACAACGACGACCAGCAGCACCACCACGACCACGACAAGCAGCAACATCAGCAGCAACACCACCACCACGACAACCATCACCAGCGGCAGAGTCGCCACCGCGACCAGCTGCAGCGGCACCACCACGACGACCAACAGCAGCAGCAGCACCACCACCACCACCACCACCACAACGACGACCACCACCAGCACCAGCAGCAGCAGCAACACCAGCAGCAGCAGCAGCAGCAGCAGCAGCAGCACGGAAACCACCACGACGACACCCTGCGACACCGACCAGCAGAAACACCAACGCCACCGCCAGGACAGCGACCAGCAGCAGCACCGCGACAGCGACCGGCAGCGCCGCCACCAGCACCAGCGCCAGCACAAGCACCGCCACCACCACGACAGGAGCAGTGCGCACTGGCGAGTAGTCCGCGGGAGGCGCTCTACGGCTACCGCGGACAACGGGTCGGCGAAGCCAGCCACCCAGGCCCCCCCCGGGCCAGCCGACGAGCCGCCGGGCACGCCGGAACGCAGATCGGGGGAGTCTGCCCCGGTACCAGCGCTCGCGGAGACGCCGCCGCACACGCTGTCGGCGCCGGAAAGGTTCGCCACGCCGGACTCGCGAGCGGGCGGGCGGTCGGCCTCACCACCGCCACCGCCGCCGCAGCTGAACCACTTCGAAAGCGTTTTCGGCGCCTTGCCTGCAGGTCCTCCTGGGGCAGAAAGGAAGCGATGGGACTTTTCGGGCCTCTTCCTGCCGCCAGCAGCCCTGCGCCTTGCGGGGGAAGCAGCAGAACGCGGGGCAGCCGAGGGGCAGCCGCAGCCGCCGCAACAACAGCACGAGCTGGAGCCAGACGCCAGAGCTCGTTGCGAGGCAGCAGCAGCGGCAGCAGGAGCGACAGCAGAAGGCGCCCGAACGACCGCCAGCGCCACCAGGCGAGGCCAACACCTGCGTCGCGTGCCAGGAGGAGATCCCGCAAGACGGGACAGGCAGGGACACAACAGCACAAGAGGCATGCTGCGGCGCCCACTTCCACTTGGGCTGCCCCGCTGACTTGGCCCGCCACCTGGGCGAAACCACAACTTGCCCGCAGTGCCGAGCCAGACTTCCGACCACGGCTGAGCTACGGGCGCGTTGCGCGGCGCAGGGCGTGGACATAAACCGACCGCCGCCCCCAGCCCACAGCACCGGCGCCCAGGCCGCCCCAGATTACAACGGGTTTGGGAGTTACGCGCGGGGCGAAGAACCACCACCACCCGAACCTCCGTTACTCCGAGCGCTCTGCTGCCGACGCCCCGGCCCGCCGCCCGAATTCTCCGAAGTGCCAGACCGCCGCATGGAATGGCCCCCGGAGATCGCAGCACGAGACACCAGCGGGAGGATCACACAGTGGCTGGAGTCATGGCTTTGCCGGCGTTGCAGGGCGCGCTGCGCTCTCGACGCAATCGCGCCTCCGGGCGGCCAACAGATGCGCGCGAGGTGCCTGGGGCTGGGCACGTGGGCCGAAGGCGAATGGAGGCGCGGTCGGTGCGAACCAGAAGCATGGACAAGAGAAGCGCCTGCCACCCCACCGGCCGCCGCAGCCGACGCCCCACCGCTAGCCCCCCCGCCAGGGCCAGAGCGGGCCGCCGCGAGGCCGCCAAAGCACAGCCCTTTCGCCGGCTGGGCCCCGCCGCAAGCGCCCCTCCAGGCACGCACCAAGTCGGCGGTGCACGCGCCCCTGCTGCTGGCGGCCGCCGGGCTTCTAGACCCAAGCGAAGGGGCGCAGTGGAGAGAGCACCGCCTCACGCAGGCTTGGTGGCAGCCGACGGTCGAGACGCTGCGGCTTGCTGAACCTGCGCCAGCAGGGCCCTTCGCCCAGATGCTCGCGCACACCGACGCCCGGACCAGGGAACTACCAGCAGTGCTCGCTGCAGACGGAGGAGAACGCCCAAGGCATTTACCCTTTGCGCCAGTCGCCCAGGCTGTGGCGCACAGCAGCACAGGCTACATTCAGCCGCTGGTGCAAGACCTCATCCTCGAAGCGTTCGGCGGCCTGGTGCTCGCGAGGGGTGTGGACGCACGCGCGGACGAACTGCGCAGCCCCGCGGCGCGGGCGGCGGCCGAGCCGCACCCGCCCCTCCCGCCGCCGCGAGCGGAGGAGGCGCCAGAGGAGGAAGGAACGCCCGAGGAGGCCGAGGACGAAGAGGTGGCAGAGCAGGCAGAGGAGGCGGCGGGGTGGGAGAAGGCCCCGGCAACGACGGAGGGAACGAGGGCAGCGACGACGGCCAGGCCGGCACAGCAGACCCGGGCCCGAGCCCCGACCCGCACGGGCCACCACAAGCGCCCGCCCCCGCAGCGGCGGGAGCCCCCAGGGCCGCAGAGGCAGAGGAGGAGAAAGAGGAGGAAGAGGAAGAGGGCGACGACGGAAGGGGCAACACAGGGGCCGAGAGGCCGACGCCCTCCCCAGAGGGAAGCGCTACGCAGGGTAGAGAGAGAGGCGCTGGACGGGTCGGACTTGCAGGCGGCCTTGAGGCAGCGGGTGGCCACGCTGCGGAGCGCGCCAGCACTCCTCCGAGGACCCCTGCGCAACGCGCTGCGCAGAGCGCTCAGGGAGATCCACGCAGGGGGGCCAACGAAGCGCGCCAGCTCCGAGGCTGGAAGCTCCTCGTCCTGATCCCAACCATGCTGCTGAGCAAGGGCCCCAGCGCCCGCACGGTGCCCAAAGAACAGCTGCTGGAACGGTTCGCCCGCTTCGAGGCGGGCGACTGGGGGCACCTGCTAGCATCCCCAGCCCGAAGGCGTCGCGGAGGAGACCGCGGGCGGCCGCCGGCAGGGAGCGACGAGGAGCTTGCCCAGCGCTGCGAGAGGGCGCACGCCTTGGCACAGCAAGGAAAAGTCTCGGCGGCGCGCCAGGCCCTCACGGCCAGCACGATCGCGCCAGGAACCGAGGCCGCGATGGCGGAGCTGCGGGACCCAGCACGGCGGCTCGCCGAACCGCGGGAGCCGCTGAGAGCAGACCTGGCAGCATGGGCCCCGGAGCCTATCCTCCTCGGGCCCGACCAGCTCCTCCGCAACCTCCTCGGCTGCCGCAGGGGCGCCGCCCCGGGCCCGTCGAGCATGACCGGCGCGCACATGCAATCGCTACTGGAAGACGAGCAAGCCTGCGGCTTACTGCACCACGCGGCGACGAGGATGGCGCAGGCAAGGCTACCAGGACCAGTGGCGGAAGCTTTGCGCCTGGGGCAGCTCACGGCGCCAACCAAGCCGAACGGGAGGGCGAGGGGCAACGTGACGGGAGACGTGCTGAGGATTGTAATCCTGGAATCGAATGACAAGGCCGCAGCAGTTAATTTCCTATTAATAGGGAAAAAAGAAATCACGTTGCCCTATTAATATCGAACAAATAAAAACACATCATCCTATTAATATAGGAAAAAATAGAAATCACGTTTTCGTAAAAATAGAACGATGAAAATAGGTGAAATATAACAAAATGCTTGGGCGCGCCCGGTACTTCGGGGGGGGGGGCCTCGTTGTCCGGAGCGGTGGTGCCGTAATCCAGAGAGGGGCAATTTTCCCTGGGTGATTGCATTGAACTATGAGGGGGGTACCCTTGCAGTCCGGGGGGGAGGCCCTTAAGGTCCGGGGCGTTGCCTTTGTAGTCCGGGGAGGGGTCCAGGGAAAGGATGCGTTGGTCCTCTATGCGGAGGGCCCTTGCAATCGGGAGAGGGGGCGCGCCCTTGTAGTCTGGGGGGGGCGCCTTGTAATCCGGGGAAGCGTTTTGCGTTTTCCCGGGGGGGGGGGGGGTCATTGATCTGCATGGATAGACCCTTCTACCCAGAGGCCGGCAGGATCTTAATTTAAGATCGGGCATGTAGCTTCTTATTTTCTAACATGCCTAATTAAGAGAATAAGACCCTTACGGGATAGCATGCATATTGCCATGTTTTGCTATGTTTCTTCAGCGTTGAGCCCCCGTAATCCCGTCGATCCTTCGCGTCGGGAGGAGGAGTGATGGATGTGGAGGAGCAGCAGGAGGATCTGCAGCAGGGTCATCCCTCGTCTCCTAGTTCCTAGTACCTTGTTACTCCTCTTGCTCATCTTTCCCCCCCTCCCACCCCTCCCCCTTCGTCGGAGGGCCCCAGCTCGAGCCCCGAGCCGCGGCGGCCCGACATCCGCAAGTGGATGCAGCGGGTGCCAATGGCGACCCACGGGTCTAACCCCCCACCCCAGGATGATGATGATGATGATGATGATGGTGGTGGTGGTGATGATGATGATGATGATGGTGGTGGTGGTGATGGTGGTGGTGATGATGATGATGATGATGATGACGATGGTCAGGAGGAGGAGATGGAGGAGGAGGAGGGGGAGGTTGAGGAGAAGGAAATGATGATGAAGAGCAGGTGGACGGAGATGAGGAGGAATAATGATTAAGGATAGGCGCGGAATGAGAAGTACACGGGGAGGAGGGAGGGCGATCAGGAGATGTCTATCATACCTAACCCTTTTCCTCCTTATCCTCATCAACCTCTTCCTCTTCTTTTTCCTCATCTTCATCCTTCCCCTCTTCCTCCTCCTCCTCCTCCCCCTCCTCCTCCTCCTCCTCCTCCTCCCCGTTCTCATATTCCTCCTCCTGCTCCTCCTCCTCCTACTCCTCCTCCTCCTCCTCCTACGTCGCAGTCGCCGTCGTCGTCGTCGTCGTCGTCGTCGTGGTGCGCTGGCCTCCTCCTCATCCTCCTGCTCCTACTCCTCCACCTTCTGATGATCGCATTCCTTCTCTAAATCCTCTTCCTCCTTCAGTCTTGTCCCCGCAAGGCGATGGAGCTGACGGGCCTGGACGAGCTGGCCCGCGCGGCGGGCGCCGCGAGCCAGCCCGACAAGGCCAGCGGGCGAATATCTATATGTGTATATGTTCATTTATTCATGCATTCATGTAATAATGTATGGGTTCATTTACGTGTGTGTTTATTGTGTAGGTATATAAGGTTCATGGCGTACCGTCGTACATGCGTAGAGATGATATAGTGTGTTGTAAATGCACACATCTGTGCGTGGGGTACGCGGGGTAGTTTGGATGAGTTGTTCCATTTCCATTCCGAAATCCGCCTGCAGGGGGGCAGGCCCGACTTGGGCCCGCCGAAGTTTCGCCTCCTGGACGTGCGTGGGCGCGTCGTGGGGCTCCGAGTGCTGGGTGGGTCTGCAGGGGTTTCGCCTGGTGGGCGCCCGTGGGCGCATGTGGCGGGTGCCACGCGCGCTGACTGGGCGTGCCGAGTGGAGCACGCGTGGGTGCAGTGTTGGGCCGATTTGGATCGGATTTGGGCGCGTCCAAATCGGGCCCAAATCGAGCCCAAGTCGGATCCAGGGGTACGAGGATGTGGATGATGAGGACGATGATGATGCTGGTGATGATGATGATGATGAGGAGGATGACAAGCATGACGGTGATGACCATGATGATGATGATGATGATGATGAGGAGGATGAGGATGATGAACATGACGTTTACACCATACCTCCCCCCAGCGCTGCCCCGCCCCAGGCGGTTGTCGACACCGTCGAGGGCTTGGACACAGAGGTCGAGTCCTGCACCAAGGGCGTCGAGACCATGGTGCAGGAGGCCATGCAGGTGGCACGCGAGCGCTCCATGGCGGAGCAGGAGATCCAAGAGGAGTTCGACCGCCTGGACTTGGACCAGACGCTGCCGTACATCGAGGGCACGGCTGCAGCGGTGAACCACCTGCGCGCCAAGGCGTCGCCAGCCGAGGAGCAGCATGGGCAGCCCGCCGAGGAGCAGCGCGCAGAGAAGCAGCCAGCCGAGGAGCAGCCAGCAGAGAAGCAGCCAGCCGAGGAGCAGCGCGCAAACATGCAGCCAGCCGAGGAGCAGCGCGCAGCGAAGATGCCGCCAGCCGAGGAGCGGCGCGCATCGAAGATGCAGCCAGCCGAGGAGCAGCGCGCAGCGAGCATGCAGCCAGCCGAGGAGCAGCTGGCGCATGGACGGCCAGCCCCGCCTCCGGCCGCCCCGAGTCCTGGGACGCCTCCTGGCCCGCCTCCGCCCCCGCCCCCGGTGGAGCAGATCGATTCGGACGAGGACAGGAGGGCCAAACGGACAGCAACATGACCTGGTCGAGTGGTGGGCTCCTCACCCGAGGAGCCCATGACCACAGTGATTGTTGCGTTCGCTTGGTCTCCTGAGGAGCCGCTGCAAGCTATTGCCATGACTTCGCCGAGGTCGCGCCCGAGGTCAGCGAGCTGGGTACCAGCGCCAGAGACGCCGCAGCTGGCGGACACGCCATCGCACAATCCAGCGGACTCGGGCTCGCAGCTGCCGCTCGGGCTCTCGCAGCAGACTTCGGACGAGCAGGAGACGCCAGTGCTGCCATCCTTCAAGCGGTCGCTGACAGACGATGTGCAAGTGGAGACCAAGAAATCCAAGAGGTGGCAGAGTAATCGCCTCGTGAGCCCGCCACGCGCGGAGGAGCGCGTGCCAGCGCATCCGCGCTCGCAGCGGCCGCTCACGGCGCCGCCGCAGCTGGTGGGCCAGCGCCTGCAGCAGCCAATCGAGAGCAGCCACATCAACAAGCATCAGGCGATGACAGCGCCGAGCATCGACCAGATGGCGCGGGCACCTCTCGATGGCAACTGCGGCGTCAGCAAGGAGCAGCTGGTGGAGAAGCTCAAGCAGAAGTTCGACGAGCTGGTCGCATCCGACACGGGCGCGGACTTGGACGAGATGGGCAAGACTTTCCAGGACTTCTACAAGGGCTCCTTGATCGTGCAGCTGCGCGCGATGCGCCCTGAGACCGCGGAGAAGCCTCTGGATGACGACGTCGGCGCCGACCCGAAGGAGTCGGCTCTTGACAGGGAGGAGCGCCTCATGTGGGAGTCCTTGGAGGAGAAGGCGTTCAAGTTCAGCACGGAGAAGAAGAAGGGCAACGCGATCGCGGGCAGATGGGCCAGAGTGATGGAGACATCGAACGAATGGTCTGAGAAGTACCTGGCGGCGAAGGGCTACCCAGCCAAGAAGGCGGTCCGCGAGGAGTGGGCGAAGTGGTCGTTCCACAGGCGGCAGAAGAAGCGGGAGTTCAGCAAGACGCAGACGAACAGCAAGAAGCAGGCGATGAAGGGCGTCTACATGCCGCTGGCCAGGCTGGCGTGGAAGTTTGGCGGGGGGCCCACTGGTGCCAAGCTGGCATGCACATGTGCTGGGAAGGCAGTGCTAATGGGGGGCATATTCACGAAGTGGTGCAACATGACGGACCGCCTATTCTACCTCTACGTGGAGCACTCGCTGGAGGACACGTGGCAGCAGAGCTGGACCAGCCACGAGGTCTGGATGGAGTCGGGCTGCGTCGGCGGCCAGCCACCTCCTGGCGCCGATGGCGCGGCCAGCGTGCCATGCACTCCGCTGCCGCGCCCTGGTGCCGAGGCGTCCAGCGAGGAGAAGCAGGCAGCCGCAGCAGCGACGGGCGGCCCTGGGAACGAGGCCACCAGCGGCAAAGGAGGCGCCGGCGAGGGCAACGGCAACAAGAAGAAGCTCGCCGTGAAGGCGCCCGAGTGGATGAAGGACTTCCGCAAGCTGCGCACAATGTTCGCGCAGTACACATCCCAGGCCCACGGGGGGGCACCGCTTTGATGGGGGAGAGCCAGGGCCGAGTGGCGACGGTGAGTTCGACGACGCCAGCGGCGCGATGATAACCGACGCAGCCGATGCGATGAGGATAGCGACGACAACGGGGAGTTGGGCCGAGAGGAGCGATGAGGCGGATGAGGGAAAGGTGGAGGAGGAGGATGAGGATCAGGATACGAATGAGAACAACGCGAAGTGCGGGGTGGGGGGACAAATGAGAGGTGGACGATACGTCATGTCGGAGCGGGCGGGGTGAGACGCAGGAGCAGGACGGGATGGCAACGTGACTGGAGTTATAAGAGAGAGAGAGAGGAGAGAGAGAGAGAGAGAGAGAGAGAGAGAGAGAGAGCGAGAGAGAGAGAGAGAGACAGAGAGCGAGAGAGAGAGAGGGCGAACAAGAGAGAGAGTGAGAGAACGAAAGAGAGAGAGAGAGAGAGAGAGAGAGAGAGAGAGAGAGTATGAACGATAATACAGAACGAGAGGGACGAGGAGGCGTGAATACGATGATGAGGAAGTGCATGGGCGAGGGCGGGGAGACGGGAAGCGGGCTGAGAGGGTGGGATGGGGCATATATTCATGGGGCGTGGTGGTCGAGCTTGGAGTCGGGAGCGATAGGCGTGCGATGGCGAGACGGAGAGTGATATGTGATAACAGCGAACATGTCGTGTGGAAGGGGAGGTGTCCACATTGGAGGCGCTGATCAAAGCGGACGCAGCTGAGGGCACGAACGAGTGGAAGTTCGCAGCAGGGAAGGAGACCAGGGGCGAGCTGGACAATGCTATCAAGCAGGTGCCCTGGGGGGATTGCGCACGTGCCCCGCCTCTCCTCGCCCCCTGCCATCCGGCCTCCCATCCATTCCCAGAGCAATAACGGCTAACCCCAACTATGTCCTCACCATTCCCGTTCATTTCCATCCAGGCATCAAACGGCGCCCCGAGAGGGCCTACAGTCAGCCTATACTGTTTCCGAGAGGTCCCCAAGAGCCCCCCAAGAGGCCCCCAAGACGCACAAAGAAGATATGACGCCCACCAGGAAGCCCCCACGCCCTTCGAGCATGGGCGCGCGTTCGACTCGGCGCTGGATGCGCGCCGCGCCGAACGCGCACGCTGGACGGGGCTTGGTCGCGTCCATGGTCGCGTCCATGGACGCGACCATGGACGCGTCCAAGCCCCGTCCAAATCCAAGACGGTGCTGCCGTTCAAAATGGCGGGGTTGCAACGCGATCACGAATTATCTGCGAAATCTGCCCCCCCCCCCCTCCCCGCCCACCGCCGCCGCCGCGCATGGACTGACCCCGTCGAAACAGCATTGTTAACGCCATCGGCGCACTATGTGGCACCATGACGACTACCAACCCCGAGGCCCTCGCCCCCCCCCCCTGCCCTGCTCCACCCGTCTCACGTGCGTAGCCATTTTGGCTGTTTGCGGCTCGCCACTCCCGCGGAGCATGGCGCAGAAGCGCTCGCGGTGCAAGGGGTCCGAGGAGCTGGAGGCCGCGCTGATCAATCACTTCAAGGAGGCGGATGAGCTGGACTACCCGCATGGGCTCGCAGACGACTGCGACCCTGACGTGTTGAGCGAGTGGGAGGACATGCTCTTGGACGTCCGCAGAGCCATGTACCCTCACATGGCCATATCGCAGTCGAAGGCCATCCAACTCTTCGAGAAGGTCCTCAAGGAGAACGGTGCTGCGTGGGCCCTCGGTGACGAGGAGAGAGACTGGACGACGTCCATGGCGAAGATGCTTCGCGCCATGTTGAGGCACGTCCAACAAGCGGTGCTGAAGAACATGAAGCGTGAGGGGCGCTATCCCGACTCCTGCGCGTGGGTGCAGCCCTTCGTTGAGCAGATGAAGAAGCTCGACGCGGCGAAGGACGCACCAGCCGCCCATTTGCGTGGGCGACAGGGCGCGGACGGGCGCAATGCCCACGGTGGCGGGATATGGCCAGAAGGCGTGGAGACGGAAGAAACCTGCGGCCATGGTCATCGCACAGTCCGCGCATCATCGCCCATGCAGCTGCGCTCGCCAGAGGAGCCGACGTACACGTACTCTGTTGACATGGTCACCAAGAGAGCGCACCGCCTGGACCAGAGCATTGCCAACCCAGCGCCAGAGTACGCCATGCCGCTCCAGGACGACCCCCTGGCCGCCGACCACGACGAGGTGATCGCCAAGTTCAGGGGCGGCGCCTGCGCGGTCATCGCGGGCCTTGCGTACAAGAACATCAGGGAGTGGAAGCAGTTGGACAATGGTGGCAAGTGCCAGAAAGGTAGCAACATTATCGTCGAGCTGGTCAGTGGCACGTCCAAGTTCCAGCTGAGCAAGTGGACGAGGAATGGCAGCCGCGAGATGGGGATCTGGGAGTTTCCGAAGCAGGGCAAGAAACGCATGATCGTCAACTTCGCGCCCCACGCGGGCATGGTTGGGCACGAGGAGATGCTGGAGAAGCAGGCAAGACTGCTGGCGGCTGGGAAGACCACCAAGGAGGAGATCGAGGTGATCAAGCGCGCATTCATCAAGAAATTCAAGGATGAGCAGAAGGAGACCGATACGGCGAACGTCTGCCCCATGAGACCACCAGCAGCGGCCACGGCTAAGAAGAAGAGCAGCGCCGCCAAGATGCCCAAGCAGGTCGTTGATCAGGGCCTTGATGATTTCGACGGCGACGAAGATGCCGACGAACTTGTCGATGTGGAGGGCTCACAGGAGGGCGACCAAGAAGATGCATCCGAGCAGGCTGACGAGTCGGCGGGGATGTCCAACGATGAGAAGAGCGACCACGCGGACGGCAGGGGCGGCAAGGGCGACGAGGCCGGCACGGGCAGCAGGGGTGGCATCACAAATTAGACTCGACCACCATCGCCGATGTCAAGGCTGGCATGCTGAAGCGACCTGCAGCATCAGGCCCCCGCTGCACAAAGACGGCGCCGAAGCGCGCGCCAGCTCCGCCCAGGGACATTGCTGGAGAGGAGGCGGCATCCCATGAGGCACGCGCAGATGTCGGTAGCCCGCGCCCGTCGCGTAGGCGGCGGATCAGCGCCAAATCACCTGACGTGCACGGCAGAGCTGAGTCGCCCAAGGCTGCGCCATCGGCCGATGCACCGACGCCGCCGCCACCGCCCCCGCCGCCTGCTGGCAAGACCTTGGACTCACCCCTGGCCGCGCTGGGCACCAGGGCCGCCGCGGGCGACCTGCCCCGAGGCGCCGCCGACGCCGACCCAGGCGATGTTGAGATGGAGATCTTCGGGTCTGGTGGCGGGCTCTTCGGCGCCATGTCGAGCTTCAGGCACTAGCGCGCGGGCGCCGCAAGAGACGGGCCGCTCAGTCAAACTAGCCACTGCGCAGTGCAGTGCGACACTCTGGTGCAAGCTGGGGCGCACCTTGACCAAGAAGTCGTGAAAGTCGGCCACGTTTGCCCATTGCTGGAATCCACATGTCGCTCCACCTCCCCTCTCCCCCCCCCCCGCCCCCCTTCCAGTCGCGTCGTCTCTGGGGCTCACCGCCCCATCGGCGACATTCGCGTGTTCCCATCCTGAACTCCGAGGTTCGGTCATAGTTCCCTCCTCCACTCCATGGCCCATTCACACTTGCACCAACGCCAGCTGTCTTCATTTTTCGGAGACACCCTGAGGGCCGTCTGACGAGACGGAGGAAGCACGCGGCGAGACGGCAACATGCGAGGGGGCGAGGACAATTGGTGGAGAGGCGGGCGGGAGCATGACGAGTAGCGACGAGGAAAAGGGAAAGGCGAGTCATGCGGTTGTGACACGGCGCACCCCCCTTCCCTTGTTCATCTACCATTCCCCCTTGCACCCGCTCGTCCCTGCATTGCCCCCGCCATCCCCTTATATCGCCATTCCGCCGTTCTCAAGACCACGCTGATCGAACTGTGACCCCCTGCCCCCCGTGGTCACCCTCCTCGTCGGGGCCCCACTGGTCAGGCCAATGGTTGTTCGCGCGAATCCCAACCAACCCATCCAGAAGCCCCGCCCACGGGAGCTGACGGGAAATGAAACGCATATACGCATATAGTGAACCAGCGCAGTCAACGAGAGGAAGGGGAATGCGTTGAGTCACGTCGGGGGGCTTATCGTTGAGCATCGAAGGTCTTCTTGGAACGGTTGGACCTGGCGGGGGCGTCGCGGTGTCCTCTCGGGGCTCTGTGGGGGGTATACGAGTGCCCCTTTGAAGCTCGTTGGGTGGCGCGCGAATTCGCATGGGGCTTTTTGTGTGCGCATGCGGGCCCTCGCCTGTCGTGGGGTTCCCGCGGTGCTCTCTCGGCGTTCTCTTCGGAGCTCTGGGGCGTCTCCTGGGGCCATCTTGGATGCCGTCGATCCACGGAGGGGGTGCCACATGTTCGCCGCCCTGCTGGGGTCATCTGAATAGCCTCTTGCGGGGAACTTGTGCGCCCGTGGGACCGTCGCGGGGGCCCACGGGCCCCTCTTCGAGCTCTCTTGAGCCATCTTGGGGCTGCCTTGAAGCTTCAAAATCGCATCGGAGGCGAGAAGGAGGCGACGCCAACATCGTTGTCCCCCCCTATGGTTTTCGAACGATGCTGGCTACTCGGGGAAATCCTGCGGGGTCTCCAAAAACGGTTGGATCCGTCGCGTGGCCTTCATGGTGCCTCTTGGCGCCATGTTGGCTTTTTGAACGATCTTGGAAGCCAAATTGGGCTCTTCCAGGCCCTCGTGGAACCGTCTTGAGCCATCTCGCACGCCCTGGCCGCTCGCGACCCTCCCCGCCCAGGTCTTTGGGCGGGCAACGGGGGCGGGGGTGCAAACGCCCCCCCAAAGGGGATGATGGGTTTTCTTGGAAGGGGGGATGCTGGTTCGTGGGACCGCCTGTCGCGCATGAGGCTGGCGGGATATCTGCGGTCGCGCGCCCCCATGGCTGTGGACAGAGGGTGAGTGACGGGGTCAGGCAGAACGGGTTTGGGCATCGCATAGAGGGGAGGTGGAGTTGGAGCTCAAAGTCGCCATCAGCAGGGAGTGCATGACCACGAAGAACCTCAATGAAGTCAAGAAGCGGATGACAGACGCCGAGTTCGAGGTGCTCATCAAAAAGCTGAACCAGGATCGGGGGCGCCTCTTGCTTGCCTCCCCAGGTCGCCTCGTCCACTATCAGCCCTCCCCCCCGACCATTCGCTCGTGCGGCTCACCATTATCACGTGGCCCGCCGCTCTCGGTTCCCCGAACTCCATCCGACCCTCTCAAGAACCCGCGCACCATGGTCGCCCAACATTTTCTCGTGGCGGGCCAGTGCCGCGCCCCGACCCCCCCCCCCCCCCAGGAAATCCTAGACGCTTCGCGCATCCCCGCCAGCCCACCCAGAAACGATGTCCAGGCGAGTTGAGAGGCGATCAGAAACGTGCTGGAGCAAAGAAGGGGACGGCTGGACCGCGCGGCGGAGAGAGGGGGCGAATGATACTATTAGATGGCCGGATGGATGGATGAGGGAGCATGGGGAAGGATGATGAATGTGATGAGGAGGAGGAAGTGGGGGGCGAGGAGGATGGTAAGGGATGGGAGGAGGAAGGAGGATGAGGAGGAGGAGGACGAGAGCAAGCAAAATGGCTAGATGTCTCTTGGATGCTTCTCGGAGCCTCGTGAGGTATCTTGGGGGCGCCTTGGGGCGTATTGGGGGTCTCTTGGCGGTCGTTGTGGGCTCTTCGGCGTTCTGGGTGCATCGGGGGGGGGTGGGGGTGGGGGCGCTTGGGGTCCTCTTGGGGGCCTCCTGAGGGCCTCCTGGGTGCCTCGTGGGGCAATCTTGGGACCTCTCGGTGCCTCCTGTGCGCTTCTGTGGGCCATCTCGGATGAGATCGATCA